>JARHVA010006010.1:297500-332500 GCA_037957365.1 Torreya grandis
CATTTAGGGACAATATGGAGGTTAGACAAGTCTAAGAGGTAGTTATTAATATTAGATACTTTTTGGGGCTAACATCCCTATAATTTTTAAAATTGGGGCCCTTGATATGTTTTTTAGCCTTGTTATTAAAATCATTGTGGTGTTCCTAGCTTTCTATGGAATTTTAAGGTCATCCATTTTGATAGTGTAGCATATTTTGTTGCAATTAAGTTTTGGTATGCATAATTTTATTAATGGTTTACCTTTTTGTGATAAATATAGGTTTCGTGGAGAAGGCACTAGCATGCATCAACTAACAATTCACCACTTGATTTTAGGCTGGCTCTCACTAACCTTTAATATGTATAAATTAAATTGTGGACCCTCTTCAACAAAACCCTATGTATAAAACCCTTTAGTTTAAATTCAAAATTTGGTAGGATAAATTTAGAGGGAACACTTTATCCTACATTAAATCTAAGTATAATTTTATATTAAGGCTTGGTTGTGTTTATTAACATGACCAAACCTTAATAAAAAAGTATACCTATGTCATTACATATTCTACCATTAGCACCCTAGCTAATTTTAACCACATCTTGAAATGGATTTTCAAGGTCCCTTTTTATTTCCTAATTGATCCTCTTTTAGTAATGCCTAGCCCAATTTTTAATCCTAGGGCCCTTTCATGCTTATTAACACAAATAGACCCTATAGTTAAAACTTTGGTCTAAATCCTTATAAATATTAGGTCCTAGCTTAACCTTTATACTTGATTGCAAATTTTATGATCCTTGCTTCATCATGAAATCTAATCCAATAGAGTGAAGAAGGCCCCAAAATTGATTTAAAATAAAGGCACCTTAAAAATATTTGCAACTTTCATTGTGGTTGAGATAAAGATATAGTGGAGTGAATTGAAGGCTAAAAAGTTAGAGCTCTGACAGAGCACCACATGGAAATAACTTATGTCAAACTTCATTAGTAGATGGTCCCACTTGTTTAAAAGGTCCAATGATATGTGAATACTTGAATCACCATCCAAAGGCCCTCACTTCATCATACATGCCTAATATAATGAAGTGGGATGAATCAAATATCCCAAGAAAATCTACAAGAATGCCATGTGGCACCCTCACATCAAACTATAATAATCTTATGGGTTTAAAATTGGCACTCTTGCTCATGTCATTTGATGACTACAAGGATGTCTATGACATTAGCAAGATTATCAATTTTAACATAGTCTAATATTTTGCCTAGACAAAAAGGGAATGTTTAAATTTTTTAACAAGGTTCCTTTTAATATTTTGATGAGAGCCTTAGCATAAATTTATTTATCCTAAAGTTCTATGTGTTTATTAATACAAAATGACCTTAAGATTAAACATTTAGCTTAAGTCCTAAATTTACATGATCCATGGAATTAACTTAAACTCCATGCATTTTACAAGATCATATGGCACTTGGCTAAGTGTACAAGCATGATCCAATGGTGGGAGATCTTTGAGTGGAACCCAGGAGACCCAATGGATTGACATGTGGAATGAGCTTGAACGTTATAACTCGATGGGTGTGATAATATGCCAAGTGGCATAACCACAAACCTTGATGCTTATAGTGACAAATGAGGTAAAATACCTAAGATTATGAACAATAGTTCATACTGAATCCTTAGATCCAATCCAATGAAGTAAAACCTAAAGAAAAATTTAAAGGCCAATGGCTAGTTGTTCTTGAATTAATTATCAAAAATTCCTTGAAGAAAGAGAGATTTCCCTATCAATAGACCATCTAGGTCTAATTTTTTAGGACATAGAATTGGACATTGTAGCATTAAATAATGTGTGTAAGAATTAGTCCAAGATATTCTTCACCATAGAGGATATGTAGCCAATCAGTTAGAATGAAGGGATAATTGAGGTAGTCAACACCAAATAATAGGACTTAGTCTTTATGCAATTAGCTAGCCTTAATAATGGAGCTACTAAACCTAAGGTACTTTATTATATCAATGTCCTTTTCCCACTTTTTGTTGACTATAGAGTATATGATGACTGGATTGTGGATGATGGAACATCTAGAAGGACTGATTATATTGTGCCTATAGCCTTTGAGGGTTACTAAAAACTCCCATAGTCCCATGTTGATTTTATCTCAATCAAAAATTGGACCACCTAGAATAACCTCGACACTATCCTTAGACCATGGCTCTACCAGGGAAATCACATATTTAGAGATTACCAAGGAAGGATTTCAATTGCCTAGTTCATGGAAGGAATTAGGGTTATCATGACCTTAATGAATAGGATTTTTGGAGCTGTTATAACCACACACATCAATGCCACTTGGGTTTCCTATGTGTATTTATTGATAAACCATAAACTCGCCCCTCCTATTAGAGATATGATTAGAATTCACTTGGGTCATCAATTTTTTGTTCTTAAGAGAAAGACTAGCAAACAGTTCTACATGATGTCATATTTATTTGATGCCTTACTTATTTCCACCCAATTCCCTAACATCAAAAACTAATCTTTCATTAGTAAAATCACCATCTCCCATCATTAATCCAAGCTACATATTTTCAAATATATTAACCATATGCAATTCATCTATGCTTACATCTATCCCACTTTAGTTCAAGCTATCACTAGGTCCCAATTACTAGAATTCACCCCCTAATCAAAAGGTATGTAGAAATGATAGGAGATATTTGGTATTATCCTAATTGCACAATAATAAGAATTTAGGGAACCATTTCCCCACCATATAGCTTGCTTGCATATGTAAAAAATAAGCTAGATGAGAAAGAAATCACCTTCCAACTCATCAATGGAATTGATGGGGTATGCAAGGAAAAAAAAAAGGCCTTCTTCACCCATTTCACTTGATAATTAAAAGGAGCACATAGCAAGATTGGAAGCAAGTAGACATAATATTTAGGTAGAGAGAATATTTTATATTCCAATTGGATGAATTAAGGATGTGGGATCTTAAAGGGGTAGTGAGGGACAATTTGAAAGATTTTTTTTTTCCTAATCTAGTATATGCCTGGGGTCTATGATCATGTATAGACCAAGGAAAGAAACTTTGAAAAAGTGTTATCCAGACTCAAGTAATGCAATGGTAAATTGGAACATATACTAAAAAATGAAGGAAAACCAATAGAGTAAATTTGGTAAATGCATCCTCTATAGTATCATTTGATTCCTTCCACCTCCAAAACACCTCATCCACCTCCTTAAGTCTAATTTTCACCTCCTCAAGTGGAATTACCATAACAATAGGACCCTAGTCCAAATTAATTAGTAGTAAGGCTATGTGAGGTAGGCTCATCTCTAGGACCTACATAAAAACCACCATATTTTGTGGAACATGTGGACATGGTGGATCTAGATCCATATGAAATAGTTTAATGTTTTTTCAAAGTTCTTGTCAAAACCTATGCTTTGAATGGAGAGGAAATAGATGAAGACCTTAGCATTCAAGCAGGACAAATTAAAAGAATCCATGAACAAATGGAGGGGATTGAAAATGATAAGGAAAAAGAACATGTGTTGGACATATTTCCAAACACAAATGAGAGGAAGAGGAAGCTAGATTTATCCCTTTTCCCTACCAAATCCAAGAAATCAAAACTTCTATCTGCCCATCTAACCCAGGACATAAATTTATGTAGTGATGAGTTCCCTATCTAGGGGCCAGCCATTCCAAATTGGTTCATTTATGGGAAACTCTAAATTATTCCCTCCATATCCCATTCATGGGCTCTAACACAAAATATCATTATCAATTTGAATGAGGGCACTCAACCATGGATAATTAAAATGATGAAAGAACAAGTAGAGAGAATACTAGTGGAGACTTAAGGGAATGGTGGTAAAAAAGTGGATGCTCTATGGGAATCCAATGGTGAAAAGGTTCAGATTATATAAACCACCAAGTTCATATATCCCACCACTATAGTGCATTTTATTATAGACACCTCAGGGATAGAAAAGATTACCACTAGAAAAGTTGTGGTGGGTACAGAAGAGTTCACCTTCCAAAAGGTGGAACCATTTGTGGACCTAACTCTAGTGGGAGGATAGCAATTGGGAAAGCATCCCATTCACCAAGAAGATGTGGAAATCCTAGTTTGGGATCAATCAACATAGGCCATAGGTATAAATAGAGGGATGAAGTAAAGGATTGCCAACTTGGAAAAGGAAAAGAAGAAATTAGAAACCCAAGGCATCATCTTCTGTGCCTGACAATATGATAAAATTTTTGAGTGAATCATTATTTGACATGTTTGAATCTTTGAATATCATAAAACCTAGGTAGATTACTTTGACACAACAAGATGAAGTATCCAAACCTTTGGTCATCCAATGGTAAGCTTCATAAGCTCAAATAATTGAGCTCATCAACATGCAAGTAAGAAGATAGATCCCAAGATTCAAAACTATTAGCATGGGATGCTTTAGTGTAGTCCTAGAAATTTATGTGGATAAAGTATAGGATTTGAGCACATGGTACAATAATGTCAACAAACTTGTTTAGGAAGATGAGAGTTTGATGAAAATAATTAAAAAAAATCCTAGGGACCATGCTAGCAGAGCCTTCACAACCCCTACCATTAGGTTAATAAATGATGAAGAATTCAAATAGAGATCCACTATATCCATTCAATATATCAAAGGAATGATCCAAGGCTAATATGGTATAAATAATCACAAGATCATGGACATCATATTCAATTTAGTGGAGCAAATTGTATAAGCTAGAAGCATCAAGGAGGTCATGGCTAGAAATGATAAAGAATTCAATGAGCTAGCAAACTAGGAGAATGGATGTTTAATGAAGACTATAGTAGATTTAGACTTGATAAATGAAAAACACACTAAGGCCAAAAACATATTCCAACAAAGGTATCTATAGGGCCACCATTAAAGAAATAGAATATTTGATTGATTATAATTTTGCATGCATTTGTAAAATAGAATATTCTATTATATTAATATATACTAGTTGGTTAGCACATATATTTATAGGTTAGTCCAACATAGAAGGTCATATGTATTCTATAATTTTCATGAAAGGACAGTTTTCCTTATTCTCCACATGTGTATCTTGAAAACTAATCAATTAACTACTTATGCTCCCTATAAATAGGCAGTGTTACCATTTTGTAAGAGAGATTTTGGAGCAAAATTGTATACTTAAAACAATTAATATAGCTAAGGAATTATAAAAAGTTTTTATATATGGTTTTGTTAAGGGTTACTATCTTTTTCTCTCAATCCTTGTCTAGATCTAGAATTTGAATGGTTTCTTTGAATCCTAAACTGTATTCTTGTTATAGGGTTGCTAATTTTTGTTATGCTATATTAGTTGAAAATATCATAAGTTGATTCAATTTAATATGTTTTGCATCAAATATGTGCATTAGTTATCTAGGTGTAATAGCAAAACATTAAATCATACTTAGTTGTTAATTATATTTTCAATTTATACTTAGAATTTTTCCTAGTTTGTAGTGAAAATTGAGAATTAGCTATTTTGCATTACATACTGGTTTAAATGCATGTTCACATTAATTGAAACTTTGTCATGGTGTTTGAGATAAAGATTAGAGATCACATTTGTTTCTTTTCTGCCTTACTCTTCTCTTTTAATCCTTTTTAAAATAAGTCATTGTAACTCAGATCTCAATATCAAATTTTCACTTAGGCTAGTGTAGCTTTCATCTTGGGGTCAAATTTTATCAAAATTCATAAAGGATTGAATCAAGGTGTCTCCCAACCACCAAATCATATAAATATTGTGGAATAATGTACTGTGCTTTACTACTATTTCACCATAAGCACTATAATTTCTAAATACCTACAACCCATAATCTAAATTCTTAGGATTATAAATTTAGAAGTGTTATCTAAACACTAAGAGCACATGTGGTACACTTAGAGGCATCAATAGGATTAGCTCCATTGGCACTAGAAGGAAGGCATGTTAATTTTGGTGTTAATTGATCAAAGGTTGATGTTATCTTTACACTTTTGAGTGGATATTTGATCTCAAAGTGTAAATATTATTGGTCTTGGACATTTATGACCCATATTTGTTATTCTTGAGGAAAATATTATAGTTATTTGATGGATGATTGCTTATTTCTAGTAAATATAGTTTTTGATTTAAAAATCTATAGTATTTGAGATTAAGATGGGTTATTTTTATCAAATATCAGGTGATCTCCTATATATTTTGATTCATTTTGGGCTCAAACTTGTAAATATCAACTATAATTGCATGATAGGATACATTATCAAACTATCTTCGTTGAAATTTGATGTCCTTTAACATTCTTTACATGATTTTTTGAAAACTAAGGTTAGTGTATGTTTAGTCTTTGCTCCTTGTAAATATTAACTTGACAGACCATTTATAAAATAGGATTTTGAGTCTTCAAGATGGAACTACCTATAATTCACACTAGATCATGTTTAGAAACAAGGGAACCTTTACTTAGACTATAAATTCATTAGAAAACTAGATGTGGTAAAGGCAGATGAAGACTTTCTAAGTCTTTTCCCACTTCTCCTATTCAATGTACCCTCACATTCAAACCACATCTAGGTATGGCTTGGTTAGGAAGCTCCCCTATTAATGTCCAAGGTGTAGTCTATGATTTATCACACAATCCTAAGAAGTATCTACCCATATTTAGTCTAATAAATGTTGTAACTATAGAGGAACAAGTTAAGTCTTTTAAAGTTGATTTGAGATTATTAAATGTCATACATGAGGATGTAACATTTAGTTTGTTTCTTTTTAATTTCAAAGATGCATTATATGAATGATTCTTCAATTTTATTGATGATTGTATTACCTCTTGGAATCATTTTAACACCCTTTTTATTGACCAATTCAGAAAGATTATTTGTCCTTGTGTCATTTATCATCAATTCACAACAATCAAGAGAGATACAAGTGATCCTATAAGATCTTTAAATTCTAGATTATAGAATATGTATAATAGGACCATGGAACCCTACAAGTGTAATGATTTCCTAGCCCTAGAAATCTACAAGGATGTAGTAAATCCCATGAATTCTATGTTCCTAAAGAGATTTATCACAATTATAGCTTCATTATCCCAAGTCTATTCTAAGGTAATAGTTATTAGTGATCAAATACAACCATAAGGTAAAATGGACTAATCTACTTATAATATTAACCCAGAGATGCCTACTCTGAATTTTTTTCCCAATAATAACCAAAACACCCTTACTCTTAATCAACTTCTTGCTCTAAGCATACTACCCACTAGTTATGTTATTCCTAATCAAAATCTAAGATTCTTGAATCACCAAACTACTAATGGATCTTATACTAGTGGTCAAAAATACTTAATACTAAATTATGGTATAAGTAACAATTAGGTCCACAATTCTAAGACATCTAAGACTGAGAATGAGTCTATATTAAAGATGGTCCAAAAACTTAGCAATGATTTTCTTCAGTCACAAAAATAGGTTTGTAATACTGGTGAGAGTTCTGAAAGGAACTTTACTTTCCAAAATTTTAATAGACTAGGAAATAAATTCTAGAATGATAGCTTATACAATAGCAACAAGGCTAAATAAAAATCTTGTAATAACAAAACCATAGACAAAAATCTCACTGACATTGCTTTGTATGACTACTGTAGAGTGCATGATACTGCTAAGCATGGTCAGATTGATTGCATTAAATTATTTAAAGCCTTTGAGGATTTTTAATAAGAGTTAGACACATTAAAATTGGTCCTTAACAAGGATAATTCTACAAATTGTTCTAGGTCCAAGGTCCATATGGTAGAGACATTCCAATTCTTTATTTAGGAAGATAATGAACCAAAAAGTATTCATGAAGATATCCAAGCATTTCAACAATTCCCAAAGACATACCCTCTGAGGAATAGGGAGAAAAAACAACCACTAACCACTTTAATGCCTATTAATAATTATGGGACCCTTCTTGATACCACTTCAAAGAATGACGCTAAGCCATCCAAAGGAAGTTCTTCCAAACCTAGTGCTTATTCCCCAAGTAGCAGTGGCTATAAAATTATTGAAGACATGAAGAAAATTAAAGCCATCTATTTGCATGAGTTAACTCAAATTAATTAATAAAGGGACTTGATATTATAGTCTTTATCAAAAATACCTAGGAAGCCACCCAAAGCTAATAGTGCAAATGTACCCATGAAAATGGCCAAGGAAGAATCTTCACCCTTCCTACTTATAATTAGGATATTCAACAAGAATATCCATAATTGTCTTCTAGATTAATGGGCATCAATTAATATCATGCCTATAAGAATATTTGAATAGCTTGGACTATCCCCAATCAAGTATGATAAGGTAGTTACACAATTAGACAAATCAAGAGTCAGAGTCATTGGAGAATTATTAAATGTACACATGTAGTTAGATAGTGAACCCATAGTGAAATTCATTGATATTTAAGTAGTAGACATTTCCAATGCATATGGATTAATATTAATTAGGGAATGGACAAAGGGATTAAATGGATATATTTCTACTAATTGTTCACATCTATGGCTAACTTGAAAGGGTGTTCTAAATCAGATAACCAAGAATGACGCATATGATTACTGAATATAATGTTATCAATGAAAGAGTTAACTTCCTTGATTATAACTTATAAATCTTCACATTAGAGACTAAAAAAGTGGTTGATCCCAAGAACACTCATGTTTTACCTAGTCTATGGAAACTATACGTTAATGGTGATAAATGCAAATCTAGATTTAGAGTCGGTATTATATTTTGACCATGATGATAAATAATATCATGCATCTTATAGACTAAAATTTCCATGCACCAATAACCTAGCTAAGTATGAGGATCTCATATTATGGTTGTAATTTTCTATTAAAAATAATTTCAAAGAATTAATCATTTATGGATATTTTGAACTTGTACTCAACCAGGTATGGAGCAAGTACCAATGTAAGCTCTCATACCTCATGAGGTATAAATTTAGAGTCTTGGATCTGATAGAATCTTTTGAGGCATTCAATATCATATCTATACTTAGAAAAGAAAACAAATCTACTGATGGGCTAGCCTATACTATATCCAACCTCATGGCTGATCAGGATTCCCTTAACTGTAGTATTGAGTTGGTGCCTTGTCCCTTAGTCCCAAATATCATGAACTACTTCTCAATCTTCAATGATGATCAATAGATCTTGGAATTCATGACTAACTCAAGATATTTTGAAGATCATATTATTGATTTAAATTATTAAAGTACATCTATAAGATAATTCAATGGCAAAATCATCCAATTAAATGATAAAAAAATGCCAAAGGGGATGGTTTCATTGGGAAGGTTGTTTGACCAGCATAAGCTCACTAAAATTCCTAAGGTCCCCAAGGTGAATGGGAAAGACTATAATACAATAAATCTTAAACCCTAAGATCATCCCTATCAAGTTAATATCAGGAAGGCTTACATAGAAAAGGAAAATAAAAGGCCTAGAGAGTTGCTCACTAAATACAAGGACACAATAGCCTAGTCTTATTATGATTTAAAAATATTTGATCCTAGGGTTATTAACCACACTATACCCATCAAATAAAATTGTAAACCCTTTAGAAAAAAAATAAAGGCCTATTAATGCCATCCTAGGACCTATGATTTTCAAATAAATTAAGAATTTGTTAGATGCAAGGATTGTGTTTCCCATTAAGCATTCCACTTAGGTTGCCAATCTGGTTCTAATCAAGAAAAAGAATGATAAAATCAAATTAAGCATTAATTTCGTGAATTTAAATAAAGAATTCGAGAAGGATAATTATCCCTTGCCTTATCCAGACTAGGTGATATAGGCTATTTTAGGGTCAGCCATGATTTCTTTCCTTAATGGCTTTTCAAGGTATAACCAAATGTTGGTTGATAAAGAGGATAGAATGAAAACAACCTTTACTACTAAGTGGGTAACTTTTTCATACAAAAGGATGCCCTTTGTACTAATTAATGTAGGGTATACCTTTAAAAGGGACATGAACCATGCTTTCCAAGGTCTAGTAGGAAAATGTATCATAATCTACATGGATGACCTAATAGTGTCATCTAAAAATAGGAAAGATCATTTTGCACACTTTTAGCAAGTGTTTGAGAGGTGTAAAACGTATGGTATTTATCTTAACCATAAGAAAATAATTTTTTTGTTATTAAAGGGAATATTTTAGGTCATGTCATCACTAAGGATAAGATCTCCATAGATCCTAAAATGGTGGAATCCATTTCTAAGATAGAGCTTCTAAATGGTCAGAAAGAGCTAAAGTCACTTTTTGGCAAGATAAACTTCATGAGAATTTGCTAAGATTGTTAAACCACTAAATGGCTTTCTCAATAAAGATTCCAAAATCACATATAATTAGGAGTCCAAGAAATCATTTAATAGTATAAAAAGAGCCATTAATCAAGCCCTAGTATTGATAAGTCTAAACTTTTCAAAGGACTTATATTTATATTCATTTGCTTATGATCATACAATGGCTACTATCCTAACCTAGAAAGGTGATGGAAGTGATCACCCAATAGCCTTCATGAGTACCAATTTAAAAAATGCCTAACTAAATTATTCCCTGATTGACAAATAGACATATGCACTAGTAAAAATAGTAAAATAGTTAAGACATTACATCCTCAGAAATAAAGTGCATTTTATCTTACAAGACCCTACCATAAAACTCATGCTAAGTAAAAATTAGTTAGGTGAGTGTAGGATTAAATGGATTTTGGTTTTACAATAATATGATTTTGAGATGAAAACTACTAAATTGGTAAGTTGACAAGGCCTAGTTCAAATGATTGCCAACACCAATCCCAAGATACACATCATACAAGTTGAGCAACAGGACTTCCAACCCAATTAATGGTATGACTCATTGATCCATTTGTTTATTAATGGTACTAATCCTGCAAGACTCACATGGGAATATAAAAGATCCCTAAGACTCAAATATTCTCACTATTTGATCAAATATAGATTATTTTATAGAAAAAACTTTGAGGGAGTCTATCTGAGGTGTGTATCCAAGGAGGAAGATTCTCAAATCATGAGTACTTTTCATGAGAAACTAGGTAGTGGACATCCATTAGGAAGAAAAATATCCCATGGTTGGTTACTATTGGCCCACCATTTTTAGAGATGCTCACAATAATGTAAGAGAATGTCATTCTTATCAAATATTTAACAGTAAAGAACCAAAGGCAGCCATGGATTTACAACCAATGATGGTTGACAAACCCTTTGCTTAATGGGGGTTAAATTTTATAGGACTGATTAACTTGAATTATTTTGAAGGCCAAAAATATTTCCTAATTACCATAGAATATTATATAAGGTGGATTGAGCCTGTAGCCACCAAACACTATAAGACAAAAAAAGTGACTAACTTTTTAGAAGAAAACATTTGTACTAGATTTAGAACCCCAATATCCTTGGTGTGTGATAATGAATCTACATTTGTGTCCATATAAATAAGTGAATGGGCTTATGACAATGGTATTTCTCTAAAAATTTATTCCAACCATTACCCTCAAGGAAATGGAGTCTCTGAATCTACCAATAAGAACCTAACCAAGGCAATCAAAAAAATTGCTAAAGACAAGCCTAGGACTTGGCACAAACTCCTCAAATATGCTCTATGGGTAGATAAAATTAGAATTAATAAATCCTTAAAGGCATCATCATTCTTACTAGTATAAATCTAATAACCTATCTTTCCTATCACCCTCAAGTTACCCACATTTATATTTGTGTAGGAGTATATAGAAGAAAGTCAAGAACTTGTAAATTATAGATTGCTAGATATCATTTAGATGGAAGATGAAATGGAAAAAGTCTTTTCTAAACTCAGTAAGCATCAGACCATAGTAAAGATATGGTTTTATAAAAGGTCAAAGCTGGAGGTCTTTAGATAAGGAGACTTAGTCCTCTTTTGGGACAAGGCATTTGAACCCAAGGGTAAGCATGGAAAATTCACACCTCTATGGATTGGCCCATATCAAAGTGCTAAAACACTTGGAAATAATACCTTCAAGCTAAAATACCTTCAGGGAGTAGAATTCACATTTCCCACCAATGGGAAATATCTCAATCATTAATTTGATGTACGTCTGCCAGGTGTATCCATGGAATAATATTTCTAAGACTGGTTAAGGTTAGATTAGGTAGGTTGGTTAGTTTATTTTTTATTTTTTTGTAAATATTAATTTGATTAATATTGTCCTTTCTTTCTCCCTTCTTTTTTTTGTTTGAACATTTTTTTAAATTTTCTTTTGCTTTTGTTTTGCTTTTATTTTTTGCTTCTAATTTGTTCCTTAGCTCTAATAAGTCCTTATGGATAGTCTGGTGTCCAAAGTATCTTGTCTACCTTAAATTACCAAAAATCAATAATGGGGTGTGAACATCATACATATGATGACCATAGACTTGGAATATGAGATATGTGATATAACATGGAAAAACTATTCAAACCAAATGAAAAGATCGCTTATTTATTCTATAAGCATTGCCTTGAGATAAGTATGGTTTTAAGAAGAGTTGTACTTTTGAGATGAAGGTTTAAATTATTAAGGTAAAATCATGTTTGCACTTAAGAAGACATCATTGCTTAGGACAATGGTTACAACCATGGGTGATTGTCTAAAAATAAAGCATTTGACTAAAATCCTTAAACTTGGTTATCCTGGTTCCCAACCTTGATGAAAGCATTAAAATGTATGTCAAAAAAGACAAAAATAAGAATTTAGTGCAAAATTTGAATCTTTTCAAGCATATGTGATTTGGGTAATCTCCACTATGGATATGGATGCCTATATGATAGTGGATCAAGGCCTTCAGTGGATTCAAAGGCATCTTTATCAAGGTTATGGATTCTTGGCTGGTAGTAGAGTAATGCCTAAACCTTCTATAAGATAGTGTAAATGACTAAGGACATGAAACTTGGGAGTTATTTCTTGAATCTCATGGAAAACAATAAGTGGAATCAAAGCACACACATATCATGACTCTATCCTAGTAATTAAGCCTTATCTTGTAGTTACAAATATTTTTTCAATAATGAATAGATCTCAAATAATGGCATGTGTCCAGTAGGATAAGTGACCTAAATATTTTCCTAGACCAAAGTCTCTAGGTTCTAAAATTTGGCTATGTTTCCCTTGTGAGTCACCATTTTTTAGGTCTAACATCCCCCTAATTTTAAAAATTGGGGCCCTCGAGATGGTTTGAAACCTTGTTATTAAAATCATTATTGTGTTCCTAGGTTTTTCTAGAATTTGAAGGGCATCCATTCTGATAGGGTAACATATTTTATTACAATTAAGTTTTGGAATGCATAATGTTAGTAATGGTTTACCCTATTTATGAGAAATGTAGGTTCCATGGAAAAGGCACTAGCATCTACCAAACAATAATTCACCACTTGATTTTAGACTAGCTTTCACTAACCTTTAATCTATATCAATTAAATCTTGGGCCCTCTTAAATAAAACCCTAAGTCTAAAACCCTTTGGTTTGAATTCAAAATTTGGCAGGAGTAATTTGGAGGGAACACTTTATCCTGCATTAGACCTAAGAATACCAAACCATTTCCATATCACTGATCTAATTTTAACCATGTCTTGAAATGGTTTTGCAAGGTCCATTTTTATTTCCTAACTTAGACCCTTTTATTTTAGCCCAAGTTTTAATCTTAAGTACCCTTCATGTTTATTAACAAATACTAACCCTATAGTTAAATTTTTTGTCTAAATACTTATTAATATTAGGTCCTAACTTAACCTTCATGTTTTATTTTAGATCTGATGATCCTCGATTCATAATGGGATCTAATCCAATGGAGTGAGGAAGGCCATGGTATTGATTTAAAATGAATGCACCTTATAGAGATATATGGTTCTCATTGCATCCAAGATAAAGATCTAAAGGCGTGAGTTGAATTTTGACAATTTAGAGCTCTGATAAAGCACCACATGGAAATCACTTATGAAAAAATTCATTGGTAGAGGGTCCCACTTGTTCAAAAGGGACAATGATATGTGACTACTCAGATCATCATCCAAAGGCCCTCACTTCATCATACATGCCTAATCCAATAGAGAGAGATGAATCCAAGATCTTGGGAAGCTCTACGATCATGCCATGTGGCACCCTCACATCTAAATATAGTAATCTCATGGGTTTAAAATTGACACTCTCGATCATGTCATTTGATGACCATGAGGATGTTTATAATGTTAACAAGGCCATCAATTTTAACATAGTTTAATATTTTTCCTATACAAAGGGGGTATGTTTAAATGTTTTAATGTGGTTAATTTTGATATTTTGATGAGATATTTAGCAAAAATGGATTTATCCTAATGTTATATGTGTTTATTAATATGAAATGAACTTAGGATTAAACATTTAGCCTAAGTCCTAAATTTACATGACCCGTAGAATTAACTTAAATTTTGTACATTTTGTAAGATCTTATGGCTCTCGCTTAATCATACAAGCATGATCCAATAGTACAATATCTTTGAGTGGAACCCAAGAGACCTAAGGGCTTGACATGTGAAATGAGTTCAAGTATTAGTACTTGATGGGTGTGATAATATGCCAAGTGGTGTAACCATGGAACTTGGTGCTTGTAGCGACCAATGAGGTGAAACACCTAAGATTATGATCAATAGTTCATGCTAAATCTTTAAATCCAATCTAATGAAGTGAAACCAAAAATCAAAATTTAAAGGTCAACATCTAGTTCTCCTTGAAGCAATTATGAAAATTGCCATAAAAGGATGCCAAATGGATGCAACATAGGATCCACATAAGCAAAAGATGACAAAACATAGATTAAATCAATATTGGAAAGAAAATGTATAAAAAAACAAGTCTTAATCAGATCAAATACATGAATGAACCCATGTCCAAATCACCTCTGCCATTAAAGCTCTAAGAAACTTCAAACTTAGCAAAAAAGCATTGATATTGTGATCAGTTAAACCTTAGTTTAGCTGAAGCAATCCCAAGTGAAAATTAAAATAATCCATAGATATACATGAAATTGGTGATAAAAAACCTCAAATTTTAAGAAACAATAGAAGCAAGAATGCAACAATGGAGGGAATAAATAGATCTTTACCTATCTACAAACCATTTGGGTCAGATTTTCAAGGACATAGAATTAGACACCATAACATTGAATAATGGGTATAAGAATTGGTCTAAGCTCCTCTTCACCATAAAAGAGATACATCCCCTCACTTAAAATGAAGGGAGAAAGGATGTATTCAACACCAAATACTAGGACCTAATCATTATGAAGTTAGTTACCCTTCAGCGTGTAGCTACTAAACCTAAGGTACTTCATTGTATCAATGTACTTGCTTCACTTTTTGTTAACTATAGAATAGATTATGACTAGCTTGTGCATGATGTAACATCTATAAGGATTGCTTATTTTTCCCCTATATCCTTTGAGGGTTACTACAAAATCCCACAGTCCCATGTTTATTTTAACTTAATCAAGAATTAGACCACCCATAATGACTTTAACACTATCTTTAGATCATGTCTCCACTAGGGAAATCATATATTTAGAGATTACCAAGGAATGATTCCAACTTCTTAGTTTAGGGAAGGAATTAGGGTTTTTATGACATTAATGAATAGGTTTTTTGGAGTTTTTTAAATCACATACTGTAACGAACCGCTACACCAAAAGGCCAGACTGTTAGTGAATCCGCCCACCAGGATCATAACATCCCACCACGCTTCCGAAGGCCCAGACTCTGGGCTGGCTTTGCGCACGCACACGAGATCCACTACGTGTACGAGCCCCGGACGAACACTGCAATGTCGACGTACCCCATCGGCTCTGCGACTTGAACACGGGTGGGTGCTCTGATACCAAATGTAACGAATCGCTACACCAAAAGCCCGGACTGTTAGTGAATCCGCCCACCAGGATCATAACACATACATCAATGCCACTTGGGTTTCATATGTGTATTTCTTGATAAACTAGTAACTCACCCCTAATATTGGAGATATGATTAGCATTCACTTGGGTCATCAATTTATTGTTCTTAAGAGAAAGACTAGCAAATAATTCTACATGATGTCATATTTATTTGATTGCTTACTTGCTTCCACCCAATTCCCTATCATCAAAAATTGGTCTCTTGGTAGTAGAATCATCATTTCCCATCATTATTTTAGGCTACATATTTTCATATATATGAAACATATGCATTACATCTATGTTTACATCTATCCCACTTTAGTTCAAGCGATCACTATATCCCCCATGCTTAAAATGCACCCACTAATCAAAAGGTATGTATAAATGATAGGGGATATTTGGTATTATCATGATTGCACTATAATTAGAATTGAGGGAACCATGTCCCTACCATATAGGTTACTTGTATATATGCCAAATAATCTGGCTGAGCAAGAAATCACATTCCAAATCATCAATGGAATTGATGGGGTATGCAATGAAAATAAGAAAGGCCTCCTCCACCCATTTCCCCTGATTACTAGAAGGACCACATTGCAACACTAGAAGCAAGTAGACATCATGTCTAGGTAGAGAGAAACTTTTATCTTCCAAGTGGATGAATTTAGGATGTGGGATTTTAAAGGGGTAGTGAGGGACCATTTGAAAGAAAATAATTTATCTAAAGTAGTATATGAATACTAGCTTTAGTTTTATGACGATGTATACACTAAGGCAAGCAACTTTAAATAATTAATAGTAAGACTTAAGGAATGCAATGCCAAATTGGAACGTAGACTAGAAAATGAAAGAAAACCAACATAAGACATTTGTAAAATGCATCCTCTATAGTATCATTAGCTTATTTCTACCTCTATATCACCTCAGCCACCTCCTCAATTGGAATTGCCACCTCTTTAAATGAAATTTCAACAATAATAAGACCCTAGTAAAAAGAAATTAGAAGTAAGGATAGGTGAGGTAGCCTCATCTTCAATCCCTACACAAAAAACCACCATTTCTAGTGAAACATGTGGAGATGGTGGCTCTTGAGCCATATGAAATAGTTGAAGGTTTTTTCAATGTTTGTCATGTCCCCTTTTTTAGTGGACATCGATAGACTTGATGATTAGCCTATTATGTGACCTTCGTAGGCTGATAGGTTGGATAGAGGGTCATAATGGAGCTTGGCTTGGCTTCATTTAGCAGAATTTCTACAGTTGGTTTTCATTTGGGTTCTTTCAGACACATCTGGCTTGAGCTCCTATTATTTAGGGATATTTGACATGTAATAGGGCACCTTTATTTTGGTATGGTCATGTGTAGAATCACTCCCTGATTCACTACCTTTAGACGGTTTGAGGATCAGACATATATTGAGGGAGATATTAATATTTGATTGATTTAATCAAATATTAATTATTTAGCCTATTTTTATTTAGAAACCCTAATTTTAATTTTAGAAACCCTAATTAAGGCAAGCATATCTTTTTGAGGGTATAAGGGTTTCTCATGGAGGCCATTATTGATTATTGATATTGATTCTTGTTAAGAAATTCTTCTGTGAAGACTGAGCCAAGGGTTCCAAGATTCCATTTGCATTGAAGAACGTCAACTCTCATTGTGTGTGATTCAGAGGTTGTGAGAGATCAGCCGATCTATTGGCAAATTGAGAGATAACTTCATACAAAATTTATCACAAGTGTTTACAAGTTTGAGAGATAACTTCACACAGAAGCTATCACAAGGGTTTACAGGTATTTCTTTATTTTGGGTTTTGATTCAAGAATTATCTAGATATAGATCTTTTGTATTAGCCCATAGTTCTACAGATTAGGGTCAAGCATACAAGGTGTGATATATCAATGGCTTTACGAGGTCCATATAGATCCATGCAGATACTGACCTCGACAAACAAAGATCCCTAGTGACCGACATTGGCTGACTGAGGACCAACATCAGTAGAGAAGGACTGACAGAGACTGACATTGACAGTATATCAACTGATGTCGATGACTGTGTTCGTTATAGCAGGCTGAGACAGAATTTGCAGATTCAAGCTTAATTTCTAGATTTGCAAAAGCTAGGGTTTTAAGACAATATTTCATATTATTTTTATTTGTATGACAGAGACTCAATTGTGTAATTGTCTAGAAGAACAAGTGATAAGATGTATGATTTGCTATTGAGAGACTATATTATTGTTTATCTTCTAAATTTATTCTACAATATTGTATCTTTGTTTAGAGCTTTTGTGTTTTCTATATTCCCTGTTTGAAGGGGATATTACAGTGGTATCAGAGCTTTTTCTTAGGAAAAGGAGCCCCTAAGTAAGGGGACATTACAGTGGTATCAGAGCTTTTGTAGAAAAAAGGAGCCCCTAAGTAAGGGACATTACAATGGTATCAGAGCTTTTGCAAAAAAAAAGGAGCCCCTAAGTAAGGGACATTATAGTGGTATCAGAGCTTAATTCCTGCCATCCTATTAGGTAGACTAGAGCTAATGTCCTGCCATCTTGCTAGGTAGTTTGGTTATCTGTATGGCTTTAATAGGTGACAAAGATTTGGAAGAAAGAATGCACAATGCAAAGAAGAAATTAGATAATACATTTCAGCGAGTAGAGGACATTCTAAAGACTTTGGAGGAGTTAGAAACTTATTTAGTCAAGATTGATCAGTCAAATTCTTATGATATGCAAACAACATTATCTCCAGTGTTTGGTTCATTGGTGAGGCCCCGATTATTGAGACATCATGATGAGGTGGTAAGACTTGAAGCTCTCTCTTGCATTAGTGAAATCATGAGGATAATAGCTAGCTATAATTTTTATGATGATCAGATTATGAGAGAGGTACTTCATGCCATGGTAAAAAGCTTCAAAAAGTTGGATGACATTAGAGACCCTCATTTCTCAAAGAGGGCAAGATTACTTGAAATATTTGCAAGGTATGGATTTGAAACCATTATAATATTAGTAGGTTGTATTGGTGACATTCACAGGATGTTTAAAATATTTTGGAATATTTTAGATGAGTTTCATTCCAGTGATGTATTAGCATCAATGCACTCTATCATGTTCACAATCTTGTTTGAGGAGGAGGATAAAATTTCTAAACTTTTGGTAGAAGGTTTATGGTATGTCTATACAAAAGAGGAAAATGTCTCACCTAGAGTTGGTATGTGGTTAAAGAGTTTAATTGATAGGCCTAAGGATCATAGTACTTTCCCTATGACATGCAGAAACTTGAATGATGAGTTTGACAGACATGCTGATCCAGTACAGGGAGACATTAACACATCTTTAGGTAATGATTTATCTGCATCATCTTCACAGGGAGGAGTGGTTAAGGATGTTGTGGATGAGCTTTGTCTTAAGGTGAGTTCAGCTCAGGGGTTAGACAGTGAGGATGAGTCTGATGCTTGCATTTAGAGTGTGGAGGTGTACTTAGATGTTAGTACACTGAGGGTTGGTGATGAGTATCTTCCTGCAGTTGTTGCTGAGGAGCATGTTGTTGGGGCTGACACACATGTTTAGGATTTAGGATTACCTAGTCCTGATGAGTTTGGGATACCAGTGGAGTTGAATCACTAGATTGATTCTTCTCACACCGATGACAGTGTGGTATAGTTGATCATGCCACCTTTACAGAGGGATCAGTTATGGGATGGATTGGCACCATCTTTTGTAGATGGAATTGGAAGTTGGAGTTGTCCATTCTACTTGGGTTATCATACTTTGAGAGTTTGTTTCTCATGTGTTCTTGACTATGGCAGTTGTGCTTTTAGAGTTTGGTTGAGTTGCATTTGTCAGTTTGATTATGGGTCCCTCTTTGTTCTACTTTTGGTGATATTGCAGGTACTTACATTGATTTATAGCTTTGTAGAGCATAACTACATATGGGATCCAGGTGGATTGATTGGTTTGTTGTAACAAGATTACTTAGGGACAAGCAATTTCAGGAGGGACAGATTGTCATGTCCCCTTTTCTAGTGGACATCGACAGGCTTGATGATTAGCCTATTATGGGACCTTCATAGGCTGATAGGTTGGATAGAGGGTCATAATGGAGCTTGGCTTGGCTTCATTTAGTAGAATTTCTATAGTTGGTTTTCATTCAGGTTCTTTTAGACACATCTAGCCTAAGCTCCTATTATTTAGGGATATTTGACATGCAGTGGGGCACCTTTATTTTGGTATGATCATGTGTAAAATCACTCCTTGATTCACTAGCTTCAGACGGTTTGAGGATTGGACATATATTGAGGGAGATATTAATATTTGATTGATTTATTCAAATATTAATTATTTAGTCTATTTTTATTTAGAAACCCTAATTCTAATTTAAGAAATCCTAATTAAGGCAAGCATATCTTTTTGAGGGTATAAGGGTTTCTCATGGAGGCCATTATTGATTATGATTGATTATTGATATTGATTCTTGTAAAGAAATTCTTTTGTGAAGATTGAGCCAAGGGTTCCAGGATTCCATTTACATTGAAGAATGTCAACTCTTCATTGTGTGTGATTCAGAGGTTGTGAGAGATCAGTTGATCTATTGCCAAATTAAGAGATAACTTCATATAGAAGTTATCATAGGTGTTTACAAGTTTGAGAGATAACTTCACACAGAAGCTATCACAAGGGTTTACAGGTATTTCTTTATTTTGGGTTTTGATTCAAGAATTATCCAGATATAGATCTTTTATATTAGCCCATAGTTCTACAAATTAGGTTCAAGCATATAGGGTGTGATATATCAGTGGCCGTACGAGGTCCATATAGATCCATGCAGATACCGACCTCGGTAGACAGAGATCCCTAGAGACCGACATCGGCCGACTGAGGACCGACGTCGGCAGAGAAGGACCGATAGAGATCGATGTCGATAGTATATCAACCGATGCCAGTGATTATGTGTTTATCATAGTAGGCCGACATAGAATTTACAGATTCAAGCTTAATTTCTAGATTTGTAAAAGTCAGGGCTTTAAGACAAAATATTTCATATTATTTTTATTTGTATGACCGAGACTCAATTGTGTAATTGTCTAAAAGAAGTGATAAGATATGATTTGCTATTGAGAGACTATATTATTTTTTATCTTCTGAATTTATTCTGCAAAATTCTATCTTTGTTCAGAGCTTTTGTGTTTTCTATATTCCCTATTTGAAATATTACAGTGGTATCAGAGCTTTTGCTTAGGAAAAGGAGCCCCTAAGTAGGGGACATTACAGTGGTATCAAAGCTTTTGCAGAAAAAAGGAGCCCCTAAGTAAGGGACATTACAGTGGTATAGAGCTTTTGCAGAAAAAAAAGGAGCCCCTAATAAGGGACAACAAAGAAATATACGGTTTAAATGGAGAGGAAACAGGTGAAGACCTTGGCATCTAAGTAGGACAAATTTTAGGAACCCATTAGTAAATAGAGGGGATTGAAAAGGATAAGGGAAAATAACCTATGTTTGACATATTTTCAACCACAACTCAAAGGAAGAGGAAGATAGAGTTAGCCCTTGTCCCTACCAAATCCAAGAAACCAAAACTTCCATTTGTCCATCTAGTCTACGACATAGATTTATTCAGTGATGAGTTCCCTCTCAAGGGGGAAATCATTCTAGATTAGTTCATTTATGATAAACTCCAAAAGGTTCCCTCCATATCCCATTCATGGGATCTAACATTGATTATTAATATCAGTGTGCATGAGGACACTCAATCATGGATAATTAAAATTTTGAAAGAACAAGCAGAGAGAAGACTAGTGGAGACTCAAGGGGCTAGATTTTTAAAAATGTATGCTCTAGGGGAATCTAATGGTATAAATTTTGAGATTATAGAAACCACCAAGTTCATATATCCCATGACTATAGTGCATTTTAATCCAGACACCTCAGGTCTAGAAAAGATAACCATTGAAAAAGTTGTGGTAGGTACAAAAGAGTTCACCTTCCAAAAGGTTCAACCTTTAATGGGCCTAACTCCAATGGGAGGAAAGGAATTAGGAGAGCATCCCATTCACTAGGAAGACTTTGAGGTTATAGTAAGGGATCAATTAGCATATGCCATAACAAGAATTAAAGAGATGGAGCAAAGGATTGCCAACTTGGAAAAGGAAAAGCAGAAATTAGAAACCCAAGCCATCATCTCTATGCTTGATAGTATAATAAAAATGTTGAGTGAATCATTCTTTGACATGTTTGAATCTTTAAATGCCATGAAAATCAGGTATATTACCTTGACACAACAATTTTAGGTAGTTAAATCCTTTGTCATCCAATGGCAAGCTTCAAAAGATCAAATACCTGAGCTCATCAACATGCAAGTAAGAAACTAGATCCCAGGATTGAAAACTATTAGCCTAGGACACTTGAGTGTAGTCCAAGGAATTGTCATGGATAATTTCTAGGATTTGATCACATTTAATATTAATTTTAACAAACATATTCTGGAAGATGAGAGTTTGATGAACAAAATTAAAAAAATCCTAGGAACCATGCTAGTAGAACCATCATAGCCCACTACCATTGGGTTAATAAATGATGAAGAATTCAAATACAGATCCATTATAACCATTAAATATATAAAATGAAGGATCCAAGGCCAATCTAGTGATGAGAATTACAAGATCATAGACATCATCTTCAATTTAGGGGAGTAAATTGCAGAAGCTAGAAGCATCAAAGAGGCCATGGCTAGAAATGACAATAAATTCAATGAGCTAGCAGACCAGGAGCATGGATGTTTAATGAAGGATGAATTATATTTTGACTTGATCAATGAACAAAAAATTAACACCACTAACATCCTCTAATAAAGCTAGCCAGAGGGCCCACCATCAGCTCAATAGAATATTTAATTGATTATAATTTCACATGCATTATTAAAATAGAATATTCTATTATATAGATGTATGCTAGTTAGTTATCATTTATTTCTAGGTTAGTCCAATGTATAAGGTCATATGTATTCTATAATATTCATGAAAGGATAATTGTCCTTATTCTCTATATATGTATCTTGAAAACTAACATGTACACTGCTTGTGCTCCCTATAAATAGGCAGTGTTACCATTTTGTAAGAGAGAGATTTTGGAGAAAAAAATTATACTTGAAATAGTTAATATAACTAAGGAATTATAAAAAAATTGTCTATATGGTTATGTTAAATATTACAATATTTTTCTCTTAATTACTTTCCTAGATATCAAATGTGAATGCTCTCTTTCAATCCTGAATTGCATTCTTGTTATAGGGTTGCTAATCTATGATACACTAGATTAGTTGAAAATATCATAAGTTTCTTCACTTTAATTTATTCTACAACAAATATGTACATTATATATCTAGGTGTAGTAGTGAAACATTAAAGCATACTTGGTTCTTAATTTTATTTTCAATTTATCCTCAAAAGTTTGCCTAGTTTGTAGTGAAAATTGAGCATCAGCTATTTTGCATTACATACTAGTTTAAATGCATGTTTAGTTAATTGAAACTTTGTCATGGCATTTGAGATAAATATCATCAATCACATTTGTTTCCTGTCTACCTTACTCTCCTCTTTTACTCCTTTTTTAAAATACCTCACTATAGCTTAAATCTCATTGTCAAATATTCACTTAGGTTAGTGTAGCTTTGAGCTTTGGTCAAATTTCATCAAAATTCGCAAAGTCTTGAATCAATTTTGATCCTAATCACGAAATCATATAAATATTATAAAACACTCTACGTTTCTTTGCTAATATTTTACCACAGGAACTACAATTGCCAAATGCCCACAACTCATGCTCTAAATTCTTAGGATTCTAAAATGAGAAGTGTTCTTTAAACACTAGGAGAACTTATGGTAAACTTAGAGGAATAAAAAATATTATCTAGTGGATATGGTTTAAAAGTTTGATAAATATGATGAGAAGGAATATGAGTGGGCATGTGAGTATGCAAACACAAATGTGTGTTACCCTAAGAAAGGTGAATAGTTAGATGAAATGGAAAGAATAAGTGAAGAAGTTAAAATCATCATTGAAAGCATATAAAATGAAGATTTGACCCCAAACAAACATTAATGATATCAAGAGGTAAACAAATATGTTGAATATTCTGATTTTACTAATGTACATGAGAATTTATAGGAAGTGGAAGAAGAAAAGTATAAACCAGAGGGCAATGTTGTTGGTCTAGCATCATGAATGTTGATTATAGGGCATAAGTAATTTATAGATCAAGAGGAAGATTTGGAATAAATAATTCAATCAAATGATATTGTTTCAACCCAAGAAGGACAAGATACATCATAGAATAATCCAATTTTCTAAAGTGAGTATGTGAATTAGTTGTTTACAAGTTTGTCTAAACATTTGACAATGATTTCTAGTAATGAATATACAGAAGTATTTGTGGATAATGTTAGTTATTTTAGGAAGTTTTTTGAAGAAGAATAGGTCGACAATGGGCTAATAAAAGGATATCATGTCCAATAAAATCAAGAAATTGAAGAACAAATAGTGATCAAGAAAGTAAGGATCAAGAGGAAGTGGAAAAAAGGCACCGTAGACAAAAAAGATAGAAGTGCTAAAGGAGGTGATGGATGAAGATGTTAATACACTTTCACAAGAAGTTCAACATGAAGATAAAGGAGATTTTGAATAATTTTTAGATATGGTATGGTTGAATAAGCCTTCAAAACAGGCTCAAGGTAGTAAGATAAATGTTGTATTTAACCCCATTATGTTGTGTGTAGGTATATATATATATATATATATATATATATATATATATCAATAAATTTTGGGCATAGGTGCATGTACACATCCATGTGATACAAGTGGATGTAAATCAATAAAAAGCATCAACCAAGTACACATATATGAGCATATGGGAAACATTCTCCATCTTGGTAGTATGATGTTGGGGCATCCTTTATAAGTGCCATTAGAATGTAAATTTTGGTTTTTAATAGTTTATAATGTGTTATAGAGTGTTTATAAGTCTTTTGGAGTTCATACTAGTTGTCTAGGTAGTTTAAAATTCATAGTTTCCCGCCAAAAGCACTATTCAAAAATTTCAAATTTGGTAAGACTTTGTAAGGAAATTTCATATGTTTGTAAAGGTGGTAATGTTTTATAAACATGTTTAGTAGGTTTATACGATATATAAGCTTAAATTTTTCATAAGTCTTATGTCATGGTATCATATTAGTCATATTTTGCAGAAACATGAATAGTGTCATGTTAACAAAGAGAACTCTTGGAGGGAAAACATCAAGATCTAGTTATGCAATTTATGTATATGTTTCTTGGAGTTATTTTGGTAATTTAATTCATCCATCCCATTTTATTATGTTTATAAATTGAAATAGGAGACAAAACTTGTTAAAATTAATAACTACCTATGTTATCAAAATTGTGTGTGTAAACAAATTGCATGCCTAAACATAACACATGGTGTACTTGGAGAATTAAGATGGTAAGGATTTATTGTTGAATTTTTGTGATATTTTTATGATAAAACTATTTATGCTAATATGATATAGATAATTCTCCTATAATGGAGAGCTAGTCACTTTTATGAAATCTGCCAAACCTACTAAACTGAGAATGCCATTATAGAGTCTTCTTCAAGGAAAAGTCTGAGTATATGATCCTTTATCATTGAGTTTTATGGAATATTTAAAATATTATATGTGTTAAGAGATAATATTAGTCTATTTTTAATAAAAAATGATAAAAATAAGTGAGTTTCATTCTGGTCACAGTTACATGCATTGAAAGCACACAATTCACACAAAACCTAAATTTTGTAACTTGCATTCTTTTTGTGATGAATCTAGTTTTGATTAACATAGTGATTTTTAAGGGTTTATCACACCCATATAAGGTGTCTCTAAATCTATTTTTTCATAAAATCTTTGGATTTTATGAGGATAAGGAAACCATGTAGTAACCTTATTCATAATAGTCAGAACATAGTTTTGTAAGATCAAGATCTCGAGTTTATGATTGCCCTAGAGGTTATGAGATGTTGATAATTGAAATAAAAATATTTTTAATAATTTTAAAAACCTTATGTAGCTTATATAATGTATTGAAACCAAATGATGGTCATTATCTCAAATTCTTTGCACTCTTGGCCTATGATAGAGCCATGCAAGCCCTAAATTAGGGTTTAGTGTGTATAAGGAATTTAAAGATTTAGAATAATATAAAATTTTATGTTTATAAGGGTGGTATTCCTATAAATATATTTTAAAAAAATTGATACATATTTTACAGTTTTAAATATTGAACAGTGTGTGTGAAACAATATTGAGAGGCCTAAAAGGCCTAAACAGGGAGTAAGAAAGCCTTATAAAAGTGAAATAATAATTGACTAAAGCTTGAAACTTGATGGAAGTAAATAATGTCATAAAGGGTGTTTTTTTTAGGATATAAATTTTTCTAAACCTATATGTAAATGTTTCTACTAGGTCAAAAGGCCCAAAAAAAGGCTACAAAGAGTGGAACATTATGTAGGTAGAGTTATGTGAAGAAAGTAAATAGAGAATCTGAATTAGTGATTGAAGCAGGGTTAGTAAATAAGTGTAAATGAGTGTAAAAATTAAGAGGAATATATTTATGTGATTTCAAATTTCATTTGTATTTGATTCCTTATTCCAATATTATATTGGCATTGACAACTTGTGAGAGTTGCATGCATGTTTAAGAAAGAACATAAATAGTGAATGATACAATTGATAAAGATATTTGGATGGTCATGATAATTTAAAAATAGTTAATAATGGTTTAAGAAATTTAATATTCCTAAATAAATAACAAGAATTAATTAGACACAAGTCTATATAGTGTGAACAAGGACTTGAAGAAGTGAGATGAACTCTACATCAACCTCACTACCTCTCCAGCTAATTTGAACCACCTTGCTTGAGTTATGGTAGATGGTACACTCAGATCCTCTAGTGTCATTGGGTCATATGGTTGTAGAGTCTCATCCAAGACATCATAGAGTGATCCCCTCACTAGATACCCCCATTTATCCTCCTCATCCTCACCTACACCTAAAAAATCCCACAAGATGGATATTAGATCACTTTTATATCTCAAAATATCTATATTTATTTCCAAAAGAAATATAAGAAATAATTTAACCATATTTTATTGCATGTATGTGTCTCAGATACTATGGTCTCACCATTTGTATGATCTTCTAGCACAATCTCCTCCTCTATAGCCACCTCCTAAGCTCAAAATTTGTTATCATGTCTCATGTCAATCTTAGCTTACATATAAGTGGTCTCTTTATCATCTCCTTTGGCTCACCTATGGGGTCATATGTGATGTTAATAGTCTCTACTCTCTCCTCTACCTCTTTACTCCATCAACATTGTGTCCTTAGTGGCAACTACTCATCTCATGATAGAGTTGGTAGTGGCACATTTGTTATATCTGCCTTCACATCCCTATCCTCCTATTCATCTCCTCATCATGCTTGACTAGTGCATGGTTTCTCTCAACATGGCCTTAATGTTGGCCTCACTACTAGTGACCCCAATCCTCTCCTCCCCTATGGCTCCCTCACATACCTATCCCACTACTCAAGTATCAATATCAATGTCAATGGATTATGTAGGCTCATCTTCCCTGACACCCATTCCACTAGAAGTGGCTCTCTCCACCAAAAATAATGTTTAATAACCTCTATCCTCTCTATCATTGGTGTAACTATGACCTAGCTCACCCATGTAGCTACTATATCCTCATATGGATGCCACATAATGTTTTTATGTCTCAGTGACTATAGAGCTATCACATGGGGCACGTCCCATGCTACCTGGTCCTCCCTCCATCTATGTACCTGAGGTGATATTTAATCAACCACATGGGGTAACCTAGCCATATAGTATATAATAAACTTCTCATAAATCAAATCTATCATTAATATGATTGGTCCCATCATCCTCTACCCTTTGACTAGCATCTCGTACATATCATGTACTAGCTGGACCCAGATGGTAGAGCTTAGGTTATATATAACTCATTCCTCCAAGATCATCCTACTCAAGGCCACCATAAATAGTGGTACCTTACCATCTAACTTGTGACATATCACCCACTATGTCACAAGTCCTATCATATCCTTCTATATATCTATAATCTATGATGTATAAATATCAAACATATTCACTCTCTTACTTGGCAATATTGTCTTTGAGCCTATAGCCCACATGGCTAAGGCTCTCCTCTCCTCTAAACTATCTAGTATCCATATGGTCACTTGTGCCCTTACTATAGGTATACCCAGGATGGTATATATATCCTCTAGCATGATAGCCACCTTTACTATAACCCCATCCACCACCCATCTGAAGGTTTTAGTCAATCATTCCCAATAACTAAGAAACATGACTAATAGGTTAGTACTGAGGGGAATCCAAAACATCTCTACTATCCCACCTAGAGCTATGGATCCTACTCAAGCCCAATCTCCATCTTAAAACCTATATAACAAGTCTGGTAACCATGCCACATCCATAAGTCTCTAGAAATTTTGTCATCCCTACACCCAAGAAATAACAAAGGATCTATTAGTTCTTCCATGTCATGTATAGTCATAATACATTATTTCTACATTTTTTAAGAAAAAAAAATCCTATATTACTTTAGTTAATTCTCTTTAGCTTACCCTTTTAGACTTCTCGATCCTTCTTGACCTTACTTGGTCTATTCGAGCCATTCTGGCCCTCTTTTAACCTTTTTCATGTTTTTCCATATCATTCTAGCTCTTTGGTCAAACTATTTTCACCAAAATTTTCTTATCTTTTCACCTAGTTGAATCAAAAATCTAACTCAACCCCCTTATCTTCCCCTACCTAGTGCTCAGTTTCCATTCTAGACCATTCAAACCACATAAGAACTATAAACTAGGCCTTCAACCTGTAGATTGTATAGGATAACCCATATATACTAGGTTGGAATTATAGATTCTACTTATTTTCCAACCTACTAGGTTGATTGGGTTGACCCAGTGCTTTTTGGTTACTGACCCATTACATTTTCTTAAAAAAGTGTTATTTTCTTGATTTCTACCTAAATCCCCCAAACCCATTTCCTATCTTCCTATTTACTATACCTAAACTATAATTTTATTCCATTTTTAAATCTAGAAATTCTTAAAAATCAAAATTACTAAAAATTCACTTAATTCAATACAAATTTCAAAAATTGGTTAAATATTCTTAGTTGCATACCTATAGTACATCTGTTGCCATCTTTGGAGCCTCTCCCTGTCTAGCATGTCATCTCCTTACCATCTTAGCTTGATTTGTCTCCAAAGATCTCTTTTCTCTCCTTTATAAATCAAAATAACAAATGACTTGTCTTTTTCCCTATTTTGAAACTCTTTTAGCAATTTATATCTTTCAATTATTGTCTTACAGATTATTTATTTTGCTTCTATCTTTGTTTCTACTCGTCTATTTTGAAAACCATAAAATGTGCCATATTAATGATGATTTAGAGATTATTTTCCAATACCATATGCCTATATTCTAAAAAAAAATATTTTTGGCTATTTTTTACACTAACTTATATAGGTTCATCTAGTGTTATCTACATTTGACACCTTCACATATCTTACAATCTACTTATTTATCTATGGTACTAAGGCAAGTTAAAGGTATTTGTTTTTCAATTTAATCTTTCAATTTATCTTATTTTTTTTTCTTACTATAATTTACCTAGCATTAGTGTTGTGTGTTATTATGTTTTATCTCGAAGCACCATCTTGTGTTTCGCTTACATGACATGTGATCAGCTTGAAGTGGGGCATATGTATACACATAATATTTTCAAATTTTTATTGATTACTGATACTGCATATCTTGTAACAAATTATTGATTCTAAATCTCTCTAATTTTATGCCTTAAAGGGTTCATCAAGAAATGGGTGGGAAAACCATCAGTGCTTCATAATACTGTTGTCCTTTTTGACACTTGCCATCTACATATTCATCTCATAAAAACCATTTACCCTAAGCTTATTCTTCTCAATCCTACCTCCTCTAATATTTTCCTCTTTCTATTCCTCCTTTTCTTGCCTTAACACCATTTGATATAGTTGGCTATACTAGGCCTATTGGTTCGACTCACTATAGTTTAGTGGTATTTTTCACTTTCTTGGCTTGTTATCCTTTTAGATGAACTAGCTCAGACCTAATTATTTATCCTCAAAAACACACTGGGTCAACTAGGTTGACCATGTATAGCTGATGTTTATGGGAGGATTTAGGGAAAAATCCACCTATATATGCAAGTTCATTTCGCACCATTTCATAAGAGAAGAATTTTTAGTGAAGAAGTGTGAGAAAACATCTGCTTATTAACCATTATACTTGAGGAATAAAGCTTAGGGTTCCATACTTCCTTTGGAGATATGAATCTTGTCTTATGGATAATTATTTTGGATGTGTAGATAGGTTGTGTAGCTTAGAGATGATTTATTTTGGTTATCCTTACACACCACAACAATCTCTTGCGAAGCACCTTGGCCAAGGAAAAGATTGAGGCTTGGTGGGTTTGTCTTCAAAGGTAAATATTCCTAACTTTATTTATCCTTGGTAAGAGTAGATAGATAATGAATTTATATTTTTCTCTCATCGATTAGGATTTTTTATACATTTATGTGAGTATATATCTTCTAATACATGTTTAGTTTAGTTTGTTTTATTGTTTCTAACCCCCATTTTGTGTCACAAGATTTAGTGTGTAGTAGATTATATGTACTATTTTATTATTAGAATAAAGTGAATGTTTTAAACCTTAGGAATCCATTAGGTTTTTTTTGAGTATTATGTTATAATGTAGGATTTTGAACCCTTCCTAACATGATATGTTGTGACAAATGATCCCCTAATAGGGTCTAGCAGATCCCCATACTGGTCGTGCTTCTACTTAACAATTGTATACCCAATCAGAAGTGTATTTATGCTCTATCTTCTCTAAGCTCGATTGATTTATAGACATGATGTATTTCTGATTGCATATAGAGGTAATGTGAAACTTGAGTTAGATAGAAGCATCCAAAATCTCATAAAATTGAATGGATATTTCTTTAGACTATTTAAAGATATTATTCTAGAAAGTCCTTATGATCTCAAGAAAAATAATTTGAAAAGGGAATTTGGAAATTTCTTGAATAGAATCCCATTCATCAAAATCAAGGTGATTCGGACAAGACTAAGATAAATGTGCATAATTTTGAATAAAATTAGATAAAGGAAGAGACAATGTGCACTAAAATTGAATAATAAATAAATTATATGATCCTGTCCTAACCAATGCAGTTTATTCAGGGAGAATAAAGTAAATTAGAATGGTTGCTACATTTTTTTGCATAAAAGTGCTAGAAATGGGTTGCATCAAGTTGTTAAATATAAAGACATGGGATTGACTGGTAGAAATTGAATACATTAAGTTCGATAATTTAGTTGAAACAAAACTAGGAATACAAACAAACTATATTAATTTGAACAATTCATTAGATTTTATGGGAATAACTAACTATATCAACCTGGTGGATATAGTTATGACAAAGAACTAAGGACTATTAGAGTAGTAAAAAACTAAATGATTCTTTTACCCTAAATTTTATGTGGATATTGATGGGATGGATATGTCTAAGAATATATAAATGAATAATAATAAGGGTGATAAATATATCTATATTAGGCTAACTAATTTCAAAACTCAAATAGAATATATATTGAATTTATTATATTGAAATATATTAAAAATAGAAAGTATAGCTATGATAGACATGGAATTGGTAATGAAATAAGATACTCATATGGTTATAATTATAATTCATAAATGGATCTATAGTATGTAGGAATCAAGATAGAAGTGTGCTTTATAAGAGTCACCAAATTCTAGATTAAGTTCCTATGTATCTATATATATTTGTGTAAGGTTGGAAAGGTTAGATTAACACTAATGTTTGGGTTAGGCATAGGTGTCTTATATATAATATATATTATATTAGGATGAAATGACTTGGATGATTATGGTTTTGTCATCACCTTCAATGTGATGCATTCTATTCTATGTCATGGACTATTACTCCTTGTGAAATAACAAAACCCTAGTTCTTCATCTTCATAGTGGCTATGGTAAAAATGGGATACTAGGCACACAATGTTAATCTTACCAAAAGACCCACCTATAAATGAATTTTGCCTACATTGCTAATATCCTGAAGAGGGAATCAAAATTATGTTCTCCCCTATGTGTTGGATTGTGTGTGAACCATGTGATGTTTGATAAGTAAATACAATAGTGACCTAGCTTCTAAATTTACAAATATATATCTTAGGCTACTCTTTCAATAATTTAAACCTTTAGATGTGTTTTTATTTTAATTTATGTGTAAATAAGAGAAAATATGGAAGCTTTGATCAATTGAATGCTTAATAGAATGCCTTTGGTAAGTTGCCTTGGTATGTGTTAGGTTAGGAATGAAATAGGGTTGATTTTATATGTATACCAATCCATTTAGAGAATATATCTCATTAAATCACTTAGGTGGCCATTAATATACGTTTTAGTTTCAAATTAGATAGATTTAGAGCACTAAACACTTATATAAGAGTGGGACACCTATATCGACATAGATTTTTATCTAAGATGCAAGTGTTTAGGGAGCAAGAAAACATGTACATGTTCAAAACTTGTAGATGTATAAGAGAAATAATTTTTAAGTATTTTTATCAATGCAGAAGGCTTGGGTCATTAACATAAGACTAGTTATACTAAAAGATATAAAAAGAGGTGTGAGATAGAGTAGATAAGATACTTATATAAGTGGGAAAGGTCTATAACTAATAGGAACATCCAAGGTCTAAGTTTTCAAAGTGTACAAGATTGGGGTGATATATAATTCATAAATAATGTCTACATACCCCATAATATAGTAATTAAATTGATATTTTAAAGTAAAGTAATGTGTACATGGGTGCGTAGGACATACCTTGCCTTTGCTTGAGGCCAACTTAAGTTTTTTATTAGTGACTGACCTAAAACCAAGAGTATGTTACAATATATAATCCATGCATATAAATTGAAATTGAAAGTATTGAAATGATTTAAATTGCAAGAGAGAAAGTTTTAGGAGTACACCTATGTATCAATGAAACTATATTGCCTTTTAGTAATTTATTTGAAATATGTATCATTATGAATACTTAAAATTAATATTAGGACACATATATAAATCCATAAAGTGCATATATCTAAGGAGATAGAGATAGAGATAGAGGTAAGAAGTACCACGCCCCTAACCTTGGATAAAATATGAATTTCTACGTAAAAATTGAGACTATCTCAATTTTATAACCCAATCATACTTATAACTTAGTGAGTGTGAGTGAACCACATCAACTAGCACTATAAAACTAATGAGGCTAGATGATACAATCAATTCCAACCTATGAAATTGGAAATATTGAGTGATATGGTCACCTCAACCATACCAAAAAATGAACTAACTATTGTAGTGTATTGGCTCAATATAGTTTGTAAAAGTTTAACCTAGTGAGTAATGGTAGTCCATGAAAAGGTTTTAAATCTTTATTTTTCCATATTAGGTGCACATTGCATAGTATATGTACCTTAGTTATGTCTGATACTAAAATTGTGTGTAACAATTATTTCAATGTATATAATTTTACCATAATTGTATATCTAGATCATATAACTATATGTTTTGGCTAGTTTTGAAATTTGAACAAGTGTGAGTGGTATTTTGTTATAACATTCCCCCACTATATATGTAGGAATATAAAAATTGATATGAGTGCCAATGTGGAGAACATGTTTCAAAAACATGCCCCCACTATAATCTGGGTGTACTAAATATTTAATAAGTGTGGAGAACATATTTCCAAAACATTCCCCCATTATATATATTAAATTGGAATCCATGGAATCTATGTCTTTATTACATGCCCCCACTGAATCTAAAATTTTAAATCTATGGAAGTCATGCCTCTATGACATGACCCCACTGAATCCACAATTGCAAATGTGTGAAAGCTATGCCTCTATGACATTCCCTCATTGAATCTAAAAATATGAATCTGTGTAAGCCATACCTATATTATATGCCCCCACTGATATGCCCCACTCCCTTTTAGGTGAGGGAAGAATATTAGCTGGTAGTTAACTCAACTCAAAATGATAATATAACCATATAAATATGAATGAAACATTTAGCATATAAGATAACATGTCTAGGTAAATGTATCATTGGAAAACATAAAATGTGATCATATAAATGCCTAATATGCATGATAAATATCATTAAAACATATAAATATTAATATTAAAATCTAAATAACCAACCAAGAAAACACACAAGAGCACTCAAAATTAAATCAATAGACAATGTTCTATGGAAACCACAAACAAGGGGCATGCTCAAATGTTGCATACTGCAATGGGCATGGCTTAGTTGAATGTCCACAAAATAAGAATGATATATTTAAATATCCATATAAAAAACAATGACATATCAAATTTCAAAGAATCAAACAAAGGCATGGGGGTTGAAAATAATAGAACATATGTAAATTCTCATCAAACAAGACAATAACAAAACAATACACTCGAGGAAGTGCATAACTGAAAATATAGGAAACTAGTATAAACATATCATAGTAGTCAATGGATAAAATGTGTTACAGAAAAAATGTTAAGTATATAGCATATAAAGTACACTATAAAATATATAAGCATGGATAAAGGCATGTGTAAGTAGATATATCTACAACATGATAATGTAAAGTGGCCATAGAATGATATAACCTAAAATTATTATGATCATAAAGGTGGATACACCCAACATCCTAATGATGTGAATAGAGGGAAGACTCAACATCCAAAAGTGCATAGATCATGTATCTATTTATGC
>JARHVA010006010.1:337500-355000 GCA_037957365.1 Torreya grandis
CAAATGAGATTTCATGATATGAATGAAAGATAAATAATGGATAAGGTTATCATAGGTATTTTTTTAAGTTAATTATTTTCATTTTTTTTATAAGGCCATTTGGGCACAACAAAATCAATCATTGATGTTAAGAAGATAGACATAATGTAATTAGGTTTTCATGAGACCTAACAGAGAAATGAGGCATAGTTAAGTTATTTCAAACCAAAAGGTGTTAATATATAATTTTTATCATGTTAATAAATTGTTTTAAGACCTATTATATGTCTAACCTAAGAGGTTGAAGGTGTTTTGATGACCAAGTGTTGTGTGACCATGAGACTTGTATGCATACAAGGTAGTTATGGCTATTTTGAAGCATGCATTAAAGCAAAAGAAAATATTGCCTGGTAGAGAATAAGTAGGTATTAAAATGATATCATAAAATTATACCAAATGTGTGGTGATCAAAATTCATGAGGTGTCTTAGTTGGTACTAAGTCATTTAGGGATTTGGTGCTTCCTTACAAGTAGGTGCTTCCTAAAGCCTAGTCAAATGGGTACATAACTTCATTAGGGTTGGTGATCAAAGTTTAGTTGGTTATTTAACATAATTTAACATTTTATTTTATAATAATATAGTCTATTTTTATGTGTCACATTGGGTTTTATTTCCCTTGATGGTTTCCCATTCATATGTGTGTTTTCTTACTTTATGATTATGTGAATGGTCTTTATGAATTGATATATATCAATATTGCTTTCATAAGTTCATTAATTATTATATATAATTGAAAAAAACATTATTATAATTCACCCCCTATCATTGATTGTGCTTCCAATAATTGGTATTAGATCCTGGTCATTTGAATCAGGCCTAACATCTTAAAGGATATCTTAGAAGCACAATCATATCTAGTCATCAAGTATAATGAGGTTTCTCAAACAATAAGGATCCTCTTTTTAGTGGGAATAACTATGAACTTTATATAATTAAAACTAATTCATATCTAATGTATTTAGGCTATGACATCAGGCAATCTATTGTAGATGGATTCATTCCACCTTCTACACTACCAACTAATGTAGTAGACAAGAAGGCAAGTGATAAAAAAAATCTAAGGAAATAAATTTTTATCTTATGTGGTATATCAAAGGTAGAATTTTTAATGGTCATGAATTGTGATAAAACCAAAGGTATTATGGAAAAGTTACATACCATCTATGAGGGAGACAACATACTCCAGTTGGTGAAGTTGAAGACTCACCAAATGTAGTTTTAAACATTAAGAATTAAGGATGATGTAAACATTGCATCCTATATTTTAAGAGTAGATAAAATGTTAAATATCATCAAAGGTTTAGGAGAGAATTTGGAAGAATCAATATTTATATAAAAGGTACTAATATCCATAATATATAATATTGATTGAAAAGTGTTTATTTTGGATGAGATCAAAGATATTGACATAATATAGATGCATGAGCTTCATGACATCCAAAGGGATTTGGTAAAAGTTACATATCATATATGAAGTAGAAACCAAAGTTAATTTGGAAAATTTACAAACACACTAAAGGTATTTTGAAAGTTTGAGAATGAAGGCGGATGCAAAAATTGCATCCTATCTTTTAAGAGTAGATGAAATGGTACATGTCATTAGAGGTTTAGGAGAGAAGTTGGAAGAATCAATAGTAGTATAAAAGGTACTAAAATCCCTGACAACTAATATTGATTCAAAAGTGTCTTTTGTGGATGAGATCAAATATATTAACATACTATATACGGATGAGCTTCATGGCATCTTGAGTACCTATGAAATGAGAAAAAATGATGGAATACCTTCCAAGAAGAAATTTGCATTCAAATTTGAGAGGAAGTCACAAGGTAATAAGGTAAAGGATGAATTTGATACATACATTAATGATAACAAGATAGAATCCATGTTTTTTAGAAAACTAAGGAAAGGAACTGCAAAGTCTCAGGGGAAGTTGCCATTCAAGAGCTTCAACTATGGTAAAATTGGTCATTTTTTATCTAAATTTCCTAACAAGGATAAGAATGAATGTGATGAAGAGGATGATGAACATCATGGTGATGATAATAATATATATAAGCCTGACAAGAGTAAAAATTGTTTCAAGGAAGTATGAAGGTAGGAAATGGTCATTTAAGAATAAGAGAACTTTCTATATCAAAGAAGATAATAATTCATCTAATGTAAGTGACACAAGTACATCTGATAGTGATGATGATAGTAATGATCATGATATCAATAAAACCTTACTCATCGCTATAAAAATAGACAATGGGGGTTTTTCAAAAGGAAAATAAATTATGGATGATGAAGAATCAGATGAAGAAGAGGTTGAAGTGAACCTTGAGGTAGAATTGGTGAGTTATCTAGAGGAGTTGAAGTTTGAAAGAAGGAAGAATCAAAAACTAAGATCATTGGTTAAGAGTTATGAGGAACAAATCAATCTCTTTCAAGAGAGACTAAGTAACAACACCAATGAAAATGAGGAGATCATTGAATAGTTAGAAACTCGGATTGAGGTTATCACTACAAGTCTTAAGACTAAGGAAGAATAATGCATCAAGTTTAGAATAGAGATCAAGTTATTGAGGGTAAAATTAGATCAATAAATAGTCAAGTTAAAGACACCTCAAAAAATTTAAAAAGACCACTAAAGTCCTTGGTGATGTTATAAATAGTCAAAGATCTCCATATGAAAAGATAGGTCTTGGGTCCAAAGAAGATGAAAAGGAAAACAAGGAGAGTCAAACCTATCCATAAACTATCAAACCTGAGATTTAAATTGATTATATAAAAGTCAAGAAGATTTTGACTCCTTCAAAAGACAACAAAGTTAGAGGTGATTCATTAAACATAAACCAGATAAGGTATGTGAGTTCATTAAATGGGAATTATTTATAGTGAAATTAGTATGGCCACAAATAAATGGATTGTAGATATTATACAAGAATCATTTCCTCATGGAAGAATAGAGTGAATGCTGATTTAAATAATAGAATCAGAATATTGTGTTATAATTGTGATCAAAGAGGACATATTATAAGGGATTTCAAGATAAGGCATATGAAGAGAATCAATCAAGGCAAAAGTTTATATGGTCATACCACTAAGAAATGGATCAAAAATTTAGACCATGTGGACAAGGTGAATAAGGATAAGAAGACTAAATGAAAAGAATCTATGCTAGATTAGACTACTTTTCACATTCAATATGAAGGCATGAAATGGTATATATATAGTGGTTTCTCAAGCCACATGACAAGGGACAAGATAAATATCATCTTGTTAAATAAAATTGATGTAATAATAGTGAGATTTGTAGATAACACAATTGACAATATAATTGGTAATGGTATATTGAGTTTGTTTAATGTGAAAACCAAGATAGAAATTGTGTTGTATGTGAAAGGTTTAAAACATAACCTGCTTAGTGTAATTCAAATGTGAAACCAAGGACACACACAAAAATTTAATGATATATGGTGTGATATAAGGAGATCTAAATCAAGAAGAATAATTATTAATACTAAAATGACTAAGAATAATAGGTATGTCTTGATTGAGATCAAAAAGGAAAGATGATTTATGAGAAAGATGGATGAATGTTGGATATGGCATAGAAGGTTTGTCCATTTAAAATTTGACATTTTTGTCAATATAAGCTCTAATAAGTCTATGAATAACATTCCTAAGATTACCAAACCTAAAAACACACTTTGTAAGGTATGTCAACGTGGTAAGCAGACTAGAAGAAGGTTCAATTACATGGAATACTCTACTAAAAATCCTTTTGGGTTAATGCATATTAATATTTGTGAACATAAAAGATTAAAAATCATTCAATGGGATAGTTATTTCATGTTAATCATAGATTAATACATAGGAATGACTTTGATAGCATTCTTGAAAGAAAAGTTAGAAGCTCTTGATAAGTACAAGGCATTCAAGACTCTTGTTGAGAATGATTAGAATGGAAAGATCAAATGCTTAATATCTATAAAATGAGGAGAGTTTTGTTCCAATGAATTTTATGAATTTTTTAAGGTCCATGGGATAAGAATATAGTTATCAACAACTAAGACACCTTAGTAGAATGGGTTAGTGGAAAGAAAGATTAGGATAGCTCAAGAGATGGCAAGAACTATGCTAATTGAGTCAAGTTTAGTTAATGGATACTAGAGAGAAGTAGTGAGCACTATAGTATACATCTTGAATAGAGTAAAAATAAGGACTAATGGTAAAAATACCCCTTATGAACTATGAAAAGGTAGACTTGCTAATGTAGAACACTTTAGAATGTATGGAAGTAAATGCTTCAACAAAAGAGATGAGGAAGACTTAGGTCAATTTGATTCTAGGTTTGATGAAGGTATATTATTAGGATATTAATTAGTAAGCTTATTCTATAAATTATATAACAATAGGTTGTAGAAGATATTGAAAAAAACTAATGTGACTATTGATGAGACAAATAAATCACACTCATAGTCAAAGGACACATTAGAGACTATGGACTTCAAGAATGAAGAGGAAATAATATATATAAATGAAGAAGAAAGAAAATTTGAGGAAATATAAGATTCAAAATGCCCCTCAAGCATGATTCAAATATATCATCTTGAATCACAAATCATTGGCAACAAGGATATAGGTATGCAAACAAGAAGAAGGGTAGTAAGTAACCTAAATCAAGAGAATGTTGCTTGTACTATCCAATATTGAACCTAAGAACATTATAGAAGTAAGAAAATACAACCTTTGTATAGGTGATATGAATGAGGAATTATAAAAAATAGAAAATAATTGAAATTTGGAGCTAGTTATTAGGCCTAAAGATAAGAATGTCATTGGCACTAAATGGGTGTTCAAAAACAAATTGAATGAAGATGTATAATTCACTATGAACAAGGCCAAATTGGTATGTAATGGGTATACCCAAGTAGAAGGGATAGAATTTGAGGAAACATTTGATCTATTAGAAATATTACAAGCCATCATATTTTTTATATCATATGCAAGTTTCAAGGTGTACCAGATGGATGTCAAATCTACCTTTTTGAATGGGAACCTAGACGAGGAGGTGTACATAGAGCATCCTAAGGGTTTCTCACTATCACATAATAAGGAATATTTTTGTGGATTTAAAAAGGATCTTTATGGTATAAATCAAGCTACTAAAACTTGGTATTCTAGATTACATATGTATTTGTTGGATTAATGATTCAAAAAGGGAGTTGTAGATAGTAATCTATACATAAAGATAGAAGATAACCATCAATTAATAGTAGTTGTCTATGTGGATGACATCATATTTTGTGAAAATAGGGAGATTATTCCTAAGGAATTTTCATATGTGATGGATAATGAGTTTAATATGTCCACTTTCGGAGAACTACTTTCTTGGGATATAAATCAATCAATCAGAAAGAGTTGTATTCATCTCACAAGCTAAGTACATAAGAGAGATGTTGAATAAATTTGAGATATAATATTACAAGGTAGTTAGCACAACTATGATAATTATGAGTAATTTTATCAAGGAAGATAAATCTCCAAGGGTCAATCATACATCACACAAGTCAATGATTGTAAGTTTATTTTCCATTACTACCTATAGACCTAAAATCATGCAAGTAGTAGGTCATGTGGTAAGGTTTCAAGAAGGCCAAAAGGAAAAAATTTAAAAGTGGTAAAAAGGATACTTATTTATCTCAAGATTACTATGGATTTTAGGTTGTGGTATCTTAGGATCAAAGAGTTTGACATGATAGCCTATACATATGCAGACTAGGTAGGGCGTCTAGATGATATGAATAGCAATAGTGGAGGAGATTTCTTCTTGGCAGAATTACTAGTATCATGGATGAGAAATAAGAATCCCTCTATGGAACTATCTACTTTTGAGGATGAATAAATTACATAAACTTCATGTTTCACTCAAGTTCTATGGATGAGATGGACCTTAAAATGCTTCAAGGTGGAGTATGATAGTCCTAGCCCTATTTATTGTGATAATAAAAGTGATATAAGCATGTCAAAAAACCCTATCATGCACTAAAAGACTAATCACATTCTCATTAGGTTTCATTTCCTAAGATATCAGGTAAGTGAACAAAGTGTTAAACTTGAAAATGTTTCTACAAAGGATCAGATTGTAGACATTTTGAGCAAGCCACTTCCGAAGTCAACATTTGAACATCTAAGATAGGAATTGGGTATAGTTCCTACCCGAAGCAGTCATTAAGGAAGTCAAGTACTTAGGGAAAGCTAATAAGATGGTTAAATATATCCAAGATTAGGTGGGTAGTGCTAATAAGGTATGCAGGGAGATAGGGGAGCATGTGTGTATGATGCTTTATTGACTTGTTGAGTGTTTTGATTACAAGAGGTGTGATCTAAGAAGTTTCAAACATCTCCTTGCCATTTATGTCAAATGATGAGAAATTTCAAAATTAGGAATAAATTTTATATTGAGATAATTTTCTACCATTGGTTTCCATCAATGACAAAGGGGGAGATTGTTGAGCATTGTCATTGATGTCAAAGGTGCATCTTGTGAAGGATGATGTAAAAAGTGACTAAGTCTAGTCTAGCAATGTGTGATGTGAGAAGATGCATAGGAGAGTTTTTTATTGTGATAATGATATCATAATATAAAGAGAAAGGAAAATTTAAAGGAAACTAAGATATAATTGTAAGGCAACTAATGTCTTAGTTTTTCATGAAGGTAAAAGTCATTAATGACAAAGTGCATACGAATCCTACTCATGACCCTAGTCATGACGTGAAGAGGTATGTGCATGAAAATAGATGAACACATGATTATTAAGGTTGAATGGAATTGTTTGAGCATGTATGAAAGGCATTGAATTATTCATGAGAGTTCCAAGGTGAGTCTATAGGGGTAGGGCCTTAAGTCTAGATCTGCACCTAGACCTCTCTTAAAACCTACCTATCCTAATGAGGCATAAAGATCGTATTTTAATATAATTACTCATATGTGAGCTTGTACATAGGTAAGATAAGTTATTTTAAGAATTTACACAAATTTTTAGGTCATTTTTTGAATGAAATTGCATGAAACACTATTTTAGGCCTTTTTGAGTTCATAGAATGAGGTTTCAAGACTTGAGAAGCATTATTAGATGTTCATTGGCATGTGTAAAATCTACATGGGAACCTAATATATTAATTATATATTAGGAAGGGTTATATATAATATCTCCAAGCATTGGTTTTGGATTCAAGGGGTAGCCTTTTAAGAACAATCATTAACACCAAAACCTATGTTAAACCTCTCAAAAACCCTAATAAAGATCTAATGTGAAATTTATTGTTAAAATCAGATTAGAATGGATTAAAATTAATATAAATTATATTTTATAGTGTATTAAACTCTCCCAAGTACCTCCAGGTGGTAGTGGTTAGTCAGATGAGAGATAAAATGCACAGATATAGAATTATTTGTCAAGAAGTTATTATAGCTCTCAAAAGTTGCATTGGTAAATAAAATAAAATGAATAGGATAAGAATATAGACTCATTTTTCATGTCCATGATTAGTTTAATATATTTTTTAGCCTTCAAGTGTTCTAATTTTTTCATTAAAGTTAGCCATGGGTAGATAGACCTAATGGTATGAATAGTGAAAAAATTAGGCAAAGACGAGAAGATGGATTTGAGGGTATGAGAATGTAATATTGATGTAAAAAATTAAATGAAGTGTTCATTTATGAATTTTAAGTCATGGTCATTCTTGGAATAATTTTTTGAGGTTAGTGAATGTGATGTAAAGTTGCTCACAAAATGACCTATCTAGTTTAGATATGACTATGTGATATAGGGTCAAGAAATTGGTCTACAAGACTAATATTTGGAATTATAACATATGAATTTTTAATTTTATAATGTTATAAATATATCATAGTAACATTTACATTCATAAAGATTCATGAAAAGTGTCTACATAGTTTTTGGAGGTCTAAGTCACCATGACTTCTCTTTGAGGTAAATTGGCAATTCTGAGTGAGTGGACTGCAAAAAAGTTATTTAGCCTTTATCTCCTAAGTGAAAGTGTTTATAAAATTTGGTTATGACCATAAGGTCAAGGATAAATTTTATAAATTATTAATTTTTAATAATTTAGTACCCTAAAATTATTTGAGCTTTATTTTTTCAAGATAAAATTTTGAGGTACAAAGGCCTAATAGGGTTGTTTCTCCTAAAGGAGCTTTCAGGGTATGAATGAAAGAGACAGGGCTAATCAATCATGGAAGAGGTTAATAGAAATATTTTTATAATTTATTTAATGGTTTTAAATTATTTTATAGGCCATATGGGCCTAAGAGAATGAATCTTTGATGTTAAGAAAGACCAAATGCAATTAGGTCTCCATGAGACCTAAAAGAGAAATGAGGCCTAATTAAGTTATTACAGACCAAAAGGGGTTCATAGTTAATTTTAATCATATTAATAAATTTTTATAAGACCTATAATATGGTTTAACTAATAGGTTAAATATGTGGGGTTGACCAAGTGGTTATGACCATGAGACTTGTATATATATAAGGCAGATTAGGCCTATTTTGAAGCATGCATTGAAGTAAATAAAATTGTGCTTGGTAGAGTAGAAGGAGGTCTTTAAATGAGAACATAATAGTATATTATAGGTGTGGTGATGAAAAATAATGAGTTGGTTGATTTGGTTCGGAGTCACTTATGGAATTGGTGCTTCCTTGCAAGTAGGTGCTTGTTAAAGCCTAGTCAAGTGGGTGCTTGATTTCATTAGGGTTAACACTCTAAATTGACTTGGTACTTAATAGAATTTAATATTATATTTTATAGGAATATAGTCAATTTTTAGGGATCATAGTGGGGTTTTTTCCACTTGAGGGTTTCCCACTCATATGTGTGTTTTCTTGTGTTATGTGAATGGTCTTTATGCATTGCTAGATGTCAATGTTGTTTTCATAAGTTCATGAATTATTGGATATAATTGAAATAAAAATTTTGGTACACTGATTCACCCCACCTAGTTATTATTCTTCCAATGGAATCAACATTATATCACAAGCTTAATAAATTTTTCATATTCCACATATAACAAAAGCCAGTCTAAAAAGATTTATATTTAAAACTCTTAAATACTATATTTAATGATTTTATACAAACATTGAAATATAAACAAGCATAACTTACACATTTTTATGATAATAACACATATACATAACATATTTTTATGCATATATATTTTTTGGATTCACACATATAAATACATTATAAATACTTAATTGTATAGAGTATACTCCTAAGCTGACATCCATTATCATTGTTCTTAGAGTATATTGTATTCACTAAGTATATATTCAGCTAATAATAAAGACCATATAAACTTTTTCATTAAATTGATAAATTCCCATTATCCTTGATAAATAAAACACATATAATACTATCAATCAAACATAGTTACTCCTTTATCCACTAAAATTATTTAGTCAAATATATCTAACCAATTAATTTAATATTAACATTTAAATTTAATGCATATGAGAGAATATAACAACATTTGGTTTTTCAATATAAAACATAGACTTGGCCATATAAAACTATGTAAAGCATACAATTAAACCCATCTACTCAATCCTTTCATTGACTATTCAAGACTCTTTCTCAATTCAAAGATAAATTTAAACTTTATAATATTACACAATCACATTTAAATATAAGTTTAGTTCATAATTATAATGAACATAATTATACTAAACTATGCCATGTATATTATAATGTTTCTAGGTATATTTCCATGCATAAAATTAAATGCATATCTACAATTGTTTATTCACCTACTTGTACCCAGGTTATATAATAAGACAAACCAAAAATTCCCAAATTCATATACAAACAAGTATACATAATGCAGGGTTACATAACATACCTGAGAGTTTCAAACTATAACTTTTATATCTATGCATAAATTGGATTGAATCTAAAGCCAAATAAATTCAATCAAACCCATAACCTCAAATTTTTTTAAATAAGTATATTCATCTCTAAAATGAAATACATATAGTTTACAACTAAATCTTGATGACTCAAAATATTGGTACACACACACACACACACACACACACACACACACACACACACACACACACACACACACACACACACACACACACACACACACACACACACACACACACACACACACACACAATTGTGTGTGTGTGTGTATTTATAGACCCTTTTTGAATAATGAAAGCCACATTTTACATCTGTTTGTGTGTGTGTCAAGGTTGGGCCTTCCACAGGGCCCTACATACATCCCTCTCTTATAATTTCCATATATTTAAAATAAAAACAAACTAGTAACCATTCCATTCATAATCCCTACCACATTACACTCATGAAAATTAAATACAAAACTAACCTGTAAATTATGCCAAGAAAGCCTATTAATCTCTTTCTTCTTTCACTCTAATTTTCTACTCCTCTTCTATTCATTCTCTATTGTATATTGTGTGTCATGTTACCTACCCACAACCTTCCCTTTCTTCTTTTTATTAATCTCCATTCATTTATTCAGCACTAACTTCTTCACCTTTAATTGCTGATAAAATTGACTCCAAATTATGCATGCCTAGATATATCAACCAACTCTATAGTTTGTGACCATGCAATACACAACCAAATCCAAGATTTTCAAAAAGTGATAGTTAACTTGAAGTCATTGGATGATTAAAAACCCTAATAATCTCAAGTATTATTTTAATCTAATTAAAAAAAAACATAAAATAATAATTTTATATCCTTTGTATAATATGCATAACATTGAATTAACATTATTCCCTTGTTGAATTCATAAATTGACCAAACAATAAAATAAACCACAAGTCACAAACACCATGCTATACAATGCAATAAATATCAACTTATTCAATTAATCATTAACTTTTAATGCAACAAATATCAACTATCTATTAACATATTGACTATATAGTATGGCAATACTAATATGTATTGAAAGACTATAGTTTTTTGTTGCCATGTCATCCCAAATAGAAACTTTGAAAATCTAATTGTTCCCTAAATAATTTAACAATTATAGCCAATGTCTAATCTAATTTTAATATGAAACCTTTGGCCATACATTTAATAAAATACAATGACTTTTAAAATAATTTTATTTATATATGTTGAACATTAGAATACATTCACACATATTGTAATAATAATATTTAATTATTATTACCTAAGTCTTGTAGATCCAATAACAATAATGGAATATCTCATAACATCCTAATGTTATACTATGTATCCATACTTAATAAGGAAATAAGATAAGTAAAATATATATGAATTCATTCATTCAAACAAGAAATTATGTTAAAAAATATAAGTTTCATATGATCACTAAATTAGCAAAATCATTCAAACAAATCAACATGATCATTAATAGTAACTAGATTAGCGAAAACATAAAATATCAAAATAGTAATTAAATGTAAACCAAAGCATAATATAACTATCTATCAAATAAAAAATAATGAAATATAAATGTGGTGTGTGAAATGGTTTTTAGATTCATTCTTTATCATACCCCAACCTCTCCATCTAAACCACACTCTCTGATGATGCTCTCCTTCCATCACACTATGATGGAAGAGTATATCCTTCATCCACCTCACAATAATGAAGGTAATTATCCTAAAACATTATTATATCCATAAAATAATGTGATATAATTAACAAACATGATCATAATATACAAAATATAAAATTATTTTTAACTCATAGCAACTAATCTTATAAATTAAGAAACACATAATTGTCCTATAATCATCATATGACATAAGCTTTATCAAATATTAGTTAATCAACTAATAATAAATAGTAATCCACAAATTAAACAGGTTATTCATCTTAGAGAAAAAGTGGGATGTGACATCCTTCCCCCTTAATGCTAGTCATCATCATGATGACATTTATTCAAACACTAGTTATGAATTTAAAACATTATTCAGTAGAAAATAATATAATATGCAGTAGGAAATCAAGAAAACAATTATGTAAATAAGTTATAAAACTCATCATAGTCCTCCCAAGTGGCACTATCCTTATAATATTGATCTCAGAAGACATTCCACTTTGACACTTTTATATTATGGAAATAGAGTTTATGAGCGTCAATTACTCTAATTGGTTCTACTATGACCAGCCCAAGGTCTGAAAACTATAAATCATTCCAATACAACACATGTGAAGTATCAACAACATTATTTTTAAGATAAGACACATGGAAGACATTATGGAAAAGAGCTAGAGATGGTGGAAATTCAAGCCTATATGCTACATGATTGACCACTTACAAAACCTCAAAGGGTCCCACATATTTTGGTGAGTGTTTTTCTAACTTACTAAATTTAATCAAGATTTTCTATGTCTTAACCCATATAGACACTTAACACCAATAGACAACTACTTAGCTATTCTCTTTAGACCAGCATTACTTTTTTGTCTATCATTTGTCTCGGCCAACCTCTACTTGATTATTTTGACTTTCTCTTCTATTTAAAAAAGCATCTCAGGTTTAAAGACTACATTATCTTTTAATTTCTCTCAATTGATTGGTGTTTAACACCTCCTTCTATACAATGCCTCAAACAAAGCCATCTTTAATGTTGATTGGTATGAGTTGTTGTGATTAAACTTAGATAATGGAAGGTACTCCTCCCACTTTTATTGTCGATCCATGTAATACATATGAAGGAGATCTTCTAAAACCTAGTTAACTCACTCTATCTATCCATCAATTTTTGGGTGATAAGTAGTGATAAAGTTTAATTGCATACCCAAAGCTAAATTTAGAGTCAAAATAAATCTATAAGTCATCCTTAAATATAGATTCAAAATGATCTTCTCTAGAAAACCATGTAATTGATACACATCATTTATTAATCTTTTCATAAGCGTAGGTGCATCATCTATTAAGACTACTAGTATAAAGTGGGATACCTTGGTTAGTTTGTCAACTATAACTAAGAGCATGTCATGTCTATTCCATGATAATGACAAACCTTGGATGAAGTCCTTACTAATCACATTCCACTTCCATTCTAGTATGTCATGTGGATATAACAATCTGTCCAAATTCACATCCTTAGCTTTCATTCCCTAAAATTTTAGATAATGAGACATAAAATCTATTGTGTCTCTCTTGATTCTTTTCCATAAATATAGTTTTCTAAGCTCAACCATGAGCTTGGTTACTCTTAGATGTCCTAAGTATGAGTTATTGTGTAGTTCATTTAACATTATGATCCTCACATTCTCTCTATCAAACACATACATCCTACTTTTGTACCATAAAAGACCACGATTATCTATTTTGAATTCCTTATACCTAGGATTCTAACCATTTTCAAAAATTTCTTTTTTGACCTAATCATAGAATTCATCTCCTAGTGAGAATTAGATCAATTGATCTTTGAAAGTACTCATGATAGTAGCCATGACTGTTATGCACCTCCTATAGCTTATAGTATCAACTACCCTATTCTCCTTGCCTTTGATATGATTAATATAAAAATCATAATTAGACAAGAATTTCAACCATCATATTTGATACACATTTGAATTTAGTTGGGTAAAGATTTATGTGAGTCCCAAGTTATCAATCTTGAGCTCAAATGGTTTTCCCAATAGATAATGTCTCCAAACTCTCAAAATGTGCACAATTATTGCAATTTATAGGTCATGGGGGGAATAATTTACCTCATATGGATTCAGTTTCCTAGACTCATAGGTTACCACTGAGCCATCTTGCATAATAAATCCTCTAAGTTCATCCCTAGATGCATTGGTGATCACTAATAATTGACCATGAGGATTAGAAACTCTTAGCACTAGAGCTAAAGTAAGCTTCCTTTTTATTTCTTAAAAGGCTACCTCACACTTAGATTACTATACAAAACTTTGATTCTTATACTAAAGAGAGGTAATTGGATAAGATATCTTAGAGAAATTCAAAAGGAATTTCCTATAATAGCCCACTAACCCCTTGAAACTACTTACCTCATGCACATTATTTGGTGTCAACCATTGCATTATGGCTCTTGTCTTTGTTTGATATACTAAAATATCATCCAAATAGATAATGTCCAAAATACTACACTTTATTTTGGAAAAAATCACACTTAGACAACTTTCAATACAACATGTGATTTTATAAATCTTGTAAAACCAATTTGAGATGTTGAAATTCCTCTTCCTCATCCTTGGAGTAAATGAGGATATCATCAATAAAAAACCAAAAAAGTGATCTAGGTAATCTTTAAACACACTATTCATAAGATTCATAAATTTTTTGTAGTATTTTTCAATCCAAATGTTAACATTGTAAACTTGTAGTGCCCATATTGAGTATTGAACATTGTTTTCAGAATATCCTCTTCACAAATCTTTAACTATTAATAACCTACTCTAATATAAATCTATAAAATACTTTTTCCACTCAAATTTGATCAAAAATATCATCAATGCATGACAATTAATATTTATTATTGATCATTTATTTTTTTAATATCATGTAATCTATACATAGGTGAAGAGTACCATATTTCTTCTTGATGAAGATAACTGGTGCACCCTATGATGACACACTTGGTTGAATAAGTCCTTTTGAAAACAACTCCTAATGGTGTGATTTTAACTCAACTAATTTAGTGGTTTTCATTCATTATGGTGCCTTAAATTATGGTTCTGATCTAGGTATAATATCAATCGATAAATCAAACTTGTGCTCAGGTGTAAATCCTAGTAATTCCTTTGGAAACATTTTATGGAAGTTTCTTAGAAAATGATAATCTCTGATATATGGTTTCTTATAATCTTATATCTCATTTATCTTAATGATAAATTCTTAGCATCCCTTCCATTGATCTTTTTGGAGTTGAATTTCAGAAATCTACCTTAGCTTTAACTCCCTTTTCTTGCCTTGAAATTGTGTCTGATTTCTAAAATCATCTTGACTCTCAACCTTATTCAAAAAATATTTAACCTTGGATTTATGTTTCATAAACCAATTTAATCTTAGGATCACATCATATGATCCCAATGGTGCTATGAAAATATCTACTACTATAGTGAACTTAGGCAACCTAATCTATGCTTAGATTGTACACTTGTTAACTTTGATCTTTGACTCATTCCCATATTATACTGACCATGCATTTTTCATAACTCTAGACTTTCTAGATAATTTAATAAGCATTATAGGAAAAATGATACATTATGTAGTTCCCATATTAATCTAAATATAAATTGTATGATTGAGCAAAATACCTTAAAGTTTTATGGGCAAAGCTTGATACTCAACCTATTGATTTTTAATAGTTGCATGAATTTGCTGGTAAAATGTACCTTAAAAAGAAGTTGAACCCATGTTCTTAAATTTTTTTTTGAGAACTTTTTTGAGAAAAATAGTCACCTCCACAAAATAATGAACCTTCAACATGTCCTTTATTCTTAGTTTGTTGGTTTCCCTTGAAACCACCCTTAAAACCATTTCCAAGTTTCATATTCCCTGAACCACTATTAAATTTTTTATTCTTATTCTTGAACTGACCCTATGAATATCCACTCCTCTTCTTCTAATTATTTTTCTTGAAATTTGGTTTAGAACTTCCAAATTTCAAGTTTTTGAGCTTATCTTTGAGTTGGGAAAGAGATTTTAGTTTATGTTCTTTCTTGACCACCTTCTCAAACACCTGATCCATGGTAGATAGACAATGTACATCTACTTTATAACCTATTTTGTGTTCCAATAACATGATTTATTTCTTGATTTTAAACATCTCATCTACCTAATATTGAGGTATATATTTAAAAAGCTTGGTGAATTGATCCTAGTATTCATTCACCAAAAGATCCCCTTAAGATTCTAAAAATCCATAAGATTTTTGTCAAAGTAAATTTGTGGAATTCATTATGACCTAAATAGTGTCACTAATTATTCCCAAGTGGTGGTGGTCGAGTCGAGGTTCATCTATAGCTTCTTGCTTGACCACCAAGTTGTTACTTCACTAGCAAGTTGATAAGCTCCCCAGACTACTTTCATGACTTTGAAATAATTTTGAATCTCAAAACACTTCTTCATTATATCAGCCACACTTTAGCTCCATCCCCAAAATTATTTGCCATCGAGCTTGGTTGGATTCACCTTTTTCATGTCACGTGCCAACTCTACATGGCTAATCAAGCTTTGGCATCCTATGGCACCTCCTTGTGTGTCCACTCTAGAAGATGTTCTTGGTCATCAAGATGCTCCTCAAGTTCCTCTTGAGCATTTTTCACCTTCATTTCCATGTGCTTATTACTCTAGGGATATAATTTGGTCCCTCGTCTCTTTCATTATTGTGAGGACTAAATCCAACTTTGTAGCTTACTTGATAGTAAGTAGATTTTGATCAATAGAGGGTTCGGTATTTTATGTACCCTTACCTTCTAGTCTATCACACAACATTATTCTTCTTGATTATTAGGAGAATAAGTTTGTGTTAGTAGACACATTAAGTCCTAGAGTTTGAACCTCAGCTCTGATACCATAATGTAACAACCCCATTGGGTTTTACCAAAATATAGCAATAATTGTATTTTTAAATTAATTACACTTATTCATCTTATAAGTTTCACCATAATAAAATTAACTAGTGATATTTAACAAGGTGTATTAATTTAGTTAACCAAAAGGTTTACAGTAAATCCACTTATCTAAGGATAATCAGGACAAAATAATGCAATAATGAAAAATATTGAACAACTATAAATACTGCATCTAATTATAAATGAAATAGTATAAATTCAGCCATGACTGGTATAACATTATAGCCATTGTTGTATAAGTATAATGTATAAATGTTATAGTTTCAATAAATATATAATAATATCTAAATAGATAAAATATGATACAAAGCTCCATGGAGTAGAGTCTCCATGACTCAAGTATCAATATGTAATCTCAAGTGTAATCCCTAGTATAAAACTCTAGCTAAGAGGGAGATCATCATCCAAGCACTTTTTCACACCAACCACACACCATAGATCCTTTTCACTATTTCCAAAATAAGGGTATGGTCCTCCCTTCATAAATGGGTAGATAATAACTATGTAAAAATATATAGTAACAAACCATAACCCATGTGTTAAAGATATCTAATACATAATGTGTACAATAAATAAATTAATTCTAATATGATATTACATAAATATAAAAACTATACAAACATATTAAATGACAATGTTTAATTAGAACATTACTTTGGCCAAAGTTCTCAATAATAAATGATCTCTAGGATTACTTAATTCTATACACACCAATCAATCAGATTACTCCTCATCTTGTATTAATGGCACTAATTAAGCTAGTAGAATTTATCCGCTACTTAGTGGCATGAATGTGAGATTCGATAAACATAATAATAATAT
>JARHVA010006010.1:360000-372500 GCA_037957365.1 Torreya grandis
TAGTCATTCAACTAGGAAATTACATTAAACAAGATAACTTGCATATGATCACTAAATTAGAAAAATAAATCAAACAAGTCAGCAAGATCATTAAAACTAACTATATTGGTGAAAAAATAAAAGATCAAAGCAATCATTTAAACATAAAACAAAGCATACTATAATAATCTATCAAATAACACAATCATGAAATATAAATGTGGTGTGCGCAATGGTTTCTAGATTTGTTCTCTATCATCCCCCAATGTCTCCATCTAAACCAACCTCTATGATGATGTTCTCCCTCTGTCAAACTCTAAAGGAAGAACTTGTCCTACATCCACCTCAAAAAAATGAAGATTGTTAGTCTGAAACATAATTGTATCCATAAAATAATGTTGTATAATTAACAATAATGATCACAATGTACATAATATAAAAATATTGCTAACTCAAAGCAACTAGTCATATAAATTAACACATAACTATCTCATAATCATTATATGACATAATCTTAATCAAATATTAGTTAATCATTTAATTAACCATAACAATGCATGGATTAAATGGGTTATTCATTTTAGAGAGATATCAGGATATGACATAGAATATATACTAAATTTATTATACTGAGATATTCTAAAAATTCAAAGTATAACTATGCTAGTTATGGTAATGATAATGAAATAAGATTCCTATCTAGTTTTGATGCTAATACAAATATGGATATAGAATAGTCAAGAATTAGACAAGTAGAGTGTTCTATAATAGTCACCAAATTTTAGATTAAGTGCTCTATAGTCACAAACACTTTCGTCAGGTTGGGATGGTTACATCAATGCTAATGTATGGTTCAAACGTAGACGTCATATACATAATATCTATTTCAATAGGATGAGACAACATAGATGTTTATACATTTGTCATCACCTTCACTCTAGGGAATTCATATCTAGGTCATGGATTATCACTCCTTATCAAATACCAAAACCTTAGTTTGTCATCTTCATAGCAGTTGTGGGGAAAATGGATTAGTGGGTACATGGTGTCAAACTCTACCAAATAACCCTCTATCAATGATCAATGACTACATAGACAATACTCTTAAGAGGGCATCAGACTTATGTATATATTCCCTACATGTTGGCTTGTGTGTGAATCATGTAATGTGTGATAAATAAGTATAATAGTGACCTAGTTTGTCACTTGGAAAATATAGCTCTTGGGATACTCCTTTAGTACTTCAAACATGGAGATGTGTTATCCCTATGATTAATATTAAAATAAGAGAAAATAAGAAATCTTTGATTAATTTAATGTTTTATAGAATTCCTTTGATAATTTTTGTTTATTTGAACTAGGTGAGCAATGAAATAGGGTTAATATATTTATACTAATCCCGTTTGAGAATATCTTAGATTAAATCACATAAGCCAACCATTAGGATACATTTTATTTTCAAATTAGATTAATTTAGGTATCAAGATACATACATTATATTTTAACACCTACATCAATGTAGGAATCTAATTAGGACATAAGTATTTAGGAAGCAGGAAAAGATGTATAGGCTCAAAACTTGCAAAGGCATAAGATAAATAGTTTTTAAGCATTCTAGGAAAGACAAAAGACCTAGGTCATCAACATAAGACTAGTTAGACTAATATATAGGCTAAGGGGCACAATATAGTAGATGTGAGACTTATAAAACTGGGAAAGGTCTATAAATAATAAAAATAACCAATGTCTATGTTTTTTAATTTTACAAGACTGAGTTGCTATATAATTCATCAATAGTGTCTATAGTGATATGGAAGGAAGAGTTGTAATGACATATGACTACATCGAGTTAGTTGATGTAGTTACATGATCTAAAATAGTTTAATTTTTTATTTCCTCATACTTGACATCCAAAAAATGAGGTGTATAGGTATCCTTAACTATTCTATTATTAGGATATGGAGTATGATTGGACTAAGGACAAATATTGATATAATATACTATGCACTTTCATGTTAACCAAGTTTTATCCAATGGTATAAGAGGGATGATTAACTAAAGTTTCAAAAACATCAGTGTTAGTAGGCTAATTGGGATTAGGTTTTTGGTTTTTATTATGTTTAGGAATTAAATCATAATACATGGCAAGGTGAGTATTATCTCTGTTCAAATCTCAATACTTAGGTTTGGAGTCATTGGCTTTGACTACCTTGTCATAAGCTTGTTGATACTCTAAAATCATACCTTCATCATCAAAGTTGGGATCAAGGTTAAATTTGATAGTAAGATTCTTAAGTTATCTAGAGGTTTCATGGGGGTGTCCCAAATTTTCATGATAATAGTAAATATTTTGAGTATCATATCGAAATTTTTTAGGGTGAGAAGGATCAAGATCATTAGATGAGATTTTAGGAATATAATTCTTATTTTTAATTATGGAAAGAGGCTTTTTAACTTCCACATTTTTCATATCAACCAAATAAGAAGAGGCTAGAAGGTGCTTCCTAGAGGAGGTTGGGAAATGAGTGTTTATTAGATCCATTTGGGAGAATAAAATTTATAATGAATGTGGAATAATATGTATTTAAAACATAATAATTGGTAACATGTTTGTTTTTGGACATAATAATATGCATATGATTTACAAATGAAGGTTAGGAAGGCTCAACTTTGCTTATGAGGAAGTTTTGATGTTTAACTTAATCAAGGGCTTCTTGTAATGATTTTAGAGATAGAATTTTAACTCTTTATTGAATTTTAGTATGTATATCATTTTTAAACTATTGTAAAAAAAAATTCCAACATGTTATGTTTGCCCTTTTTAGTTAAGGCTTTCCAATGCGATGGAGGATAAGGAAGCTCAAACTTACAACTTGCTTTAGATATAAATAATCAGGCCTAATACCTTTTTGACTAAGATTTTTTAAAAAAAAAAAAATTCCTACTACAAAAACATATTAAAAAATTAATTTCATGTTATCTTAACTCATCAATTTTTTTAATATATTTATCCAAACTTGAAAATGCAAGAAAAGATGAAAACATGGTTTGTAGACCTTATAATTAGGCCACAGACTAAGTTTATTCAATAAATTTATCTATATGTGTCCTAAAACCTTGAAACCAACAATAAAACCTCAAATTTACCTTAATTCATCTATGTAAAAGGTTTCATTGCATTTGGCTAGGTCATTTTCAAGTTATGATGATTTTAGTGTCTTTAGTACTCTAAATAAGCCTTCGTTTAGACCTGTAGCTTGATTTTTTTTGAATATATTTATACTTAGGATTTAATAATTATTGAAACCAATTTAAAACCTTCAAAAATATACTGACACACGTTTTCATTTTTTTTTTTTCAATTTTAAGTAATAGTTTTTGAGTTATGATGATTTTGGTACACTATAACCCTAGCTACCTCTATCCATCTTGAGAGCATTAAATCAAATGAAAATTGATTTTTGAGACATTTTTATAGAACATATAAATTTTAAATAATTATAACCATATATATCCTACTTTTATAATCAATCTGGTACCTTTATCAATACTAAAACAAGAATCAAAAAACTTTTCTTGACTATAAATGTACCTTTCTTTGACTATTAAAGACTTGTCTTGGTCTTGAGACCTAAAAATGAATGAAATTTTTTTACCAAGAAATAATATTATTCCAAGAACAAAAATAACACTCACATGAATTATTATATTCAACTTTCAATAATAAATTCAAATGAAGTAATTTATCATTATCTTGATGCAAATGTGTACACAGTTCTATTTGCAACCCTATTTTTTAGACTTATCTCATATTTTTCTCCAAATATTGGATTTCTTGGTCTCATTTATTATTTTATCTTCCTTCCCATGTAATAATACACTATATTCCTTCTCTTATCTCCTTTCTTCTCTTTAATCTCCTAAACTTTCCTGATCTATCTAACCTAGAAGACTCAACCTATGTCTTAACCTTAGTTGAGTTTTACATGATCAATTATAAATTAATACCTTATGACTATTTAAAAATATATCTAATACCTTATTTGACCCATAAAATAAAGGATTATGACCTTTGGTTACACTAGGAGATTAGAAAAACACTTCAATTGTCCTTTACAAATTCAAAGTTTCAAAAAGATAGATTTAGTGGGAAAGTATTTATTAGGCTCCCAAAGTTTGGAATGTGTTTTAATATTTTTAGAATAATGGATTTTTATTAATAATTATATAAATGGGTCTGATTAAATTAAATTAGTAAATAATGTTCACTAATTAAACCACTAATTTATGTAAACAGATTATATTTTTACTTTTTCTAATAATAGTAATAATAGAGAGAAAATCAAACTTTTCTAAAAACTGACTGAGACATATGTTATAGGTTTATAAATTTTTGTGTAGGATTGGAATATTGTCAAAAATAGGATCCTAGAGTTTATTTTTATATTATACAAGAGCACCAAAAGTGGGACACCCTATTTTTTGGTGCTATAGTCCTTTTTCAACACTATTGTCCTAGTGATCTAAGTTTTCTAGGTTTTGCTTAGTAGGTCTATGTTACCCTGTCAGTGAAATATCAAAGCCTAGAATACTATGAATCTCATTGTGCATCTATTTTAATCTTCAAAATAGCTAATATCTCTTCATGCTTGAACTTGAATGGCTACTTGAGAAAGAGATATAAGGGGTTAATGTGTAAAGGATATACTAAACACACTTCACATCCCATGTGTGGGCATGTTGCCTACATACCAATACTCTGAGGAGGGATCAATCTAATTTAGTTCTCCCATTTAAGTTATTGGTTCAATTATGTGATGAAAATTTAAGTAAATACAAAACTAGGTGTACTTGGAATGACTAAGGACTGATGTAAAGGTTTGAAAAATCTTGAAATACTGTTGGATGGTTATATATAGAGAATAGGGAAGAGTGATTGAGTAGTCTTTATTTTATTCTTGCTTTTCTCTTGTAAATGAGTGTCAACCCTTCTAAATAGACTTTGAATGACCTTTTATAGGGAAATTAATGATCATGGGTTAAATAAGTTCATGTGAGGCTGACATGAATTATGATAAGGATTTCAAAAAATATGAATGTTAAGACCAAAATTACACTTGGATAATAGCACCAAAAATAGGACACCCTAGGTTTCAGTGCTCCTATCCAAGTTGGGTGCTATTGTCCAGAGGGAATGAGACCTAGAGGGATGGATCTAGGCCTAAATGATCTGCCTATAAAGGTTAAGTCCATAAGGCTGTGGATGACTAGGAATCATTGAAATAAAGCCTAAAAGGGTTATCCAAATAAGTATGAGGATTTATGGATTAAATGTCTTTAGCCGTACTCAAGTAACCAAATTTCTCATTTTATATGACTAAATTTTGCCCCCATTTATTCTAGTGATGCAACAAAGTGAAATAATAAGATAAATGAAAAAAATAAAGCATACCTAAATATATGTGCAAAGGTGAAAACCATGAAGCTTGTGTGATGTTGAGTAATGTTGGATAGTGCATAGAGAGCACATTGTGCAAGTGTGAATCTACAAAATGAAACAAATAGTAGATCAGTTATTATTATAGGTGATATAAAACAATAACATAAAATATCTAAGTAAAAAAAGGAATAAAAAGGAATGAATACACCTCATCAAGTATGCAAACCAATACAAAATGGGTTGTGATCTTGAGTAAGGTTAAGTAATGTTGGATTGTGTTAGATGATGTTATACCAAAAGTTATATCATGAAAGGAGTTGAGTCCTTAATTCAATATAAAATGGCTCAAGAATACAAAGTTTATCCCTTTGGCTCCATCATCACGTACTAAGTGAATCTAGATGATCATGTGTGTGATAATTGATGTATGAACTATGTTTCCAATCGCTTTGAATATGTGGCTCAAGAATATAAAGGCTGATGCTTTGGCTCCATCATTGCCCCATGAAGTGAAGATATGAAGTGATATTAGTATATAATAGATGTCATATGATATGGCTCATGGAGCCCATAGATGTTCTAAAAATATGACAATATGGCATGGATAGTTGAATGTATGCTGAAAACTAAGCCACTCTTGGCCATTCTGAAAGATGGAGATTAGGCATGTATGAAAGCCACTCTAAAAATAATGCATTATTCTTATGTGAAAGACAACTTAGGAACTTGGGTGATCAAGAATTTAAACTTGTATGAAATTTAAACTTGAAAAAGATAACAACCACCTACAGATGGAGTGAGGCATGTAATTTTGAGAATGCCTAGGTAATAAATTAAAATCAAAAGTAAAAGAAGACCAATGTGTCACACACATTTCCCCTAATCACTGGTGTTTGTAACATGTATTCTAATCTAGAAGTTATTTCAATTACCTAATCTAAAATTAGAAGAGAGAGCCATCATGCCATGCATGATACCCTCTATATCTAGATTCCTTGAGAAAACTATATTGAAATTGTTGATTCTGACTTATCTAGATGTGAAAAAATTGTAGTTGAGCTAAATTTTTTTCATATTAATATAAAACTTAGTCATTTTTTTTCCTAGACAATAATTCTAAAATGATTGACACCCTTGTGTTTAGCATTATTGTTTATTTTTGGTGTTGTTGTCATGTGCTAAAACTAGCTATTGATCTAGAATTGTCAATATTTTTTATTGTATTATGATTGGTTTGACCTCTAAATTATGAATTGGGTGATCTAAATGCTATTATTTTGACTGTTGTGAGCTTTGATCTCTTTGAAAATACCTTTGTTTATTTCCCCCTCTTTTGAGGGTAAGAATAATTGAACCTTTAATGACTTCCCTCAAAAGAAAAGAGTCCTACAATTGTTTTATGCTACATACATACAAGATATATCAATGATATTTGACAAGATATATCTAGATATATCAATTTTTGTATTGACATATTGTTAGATAAATAGGGGTATGCCTAGATAGATATAACAATGTAAAAGCATATGCAATGTACTGAACTAGAACTAGAAATGTTAGATGTTAGTTGTTAGTTAGAGGGATGGATCATGATGTCCATCATGGTATCCAAGAAAGTAAGGTAAATTCATGATATGGATCATGAATTGTAAAAAAGGACAAGAAATCAAGAAAAAAACAACGAGAATACAAGGTTGGCCAAGGGGCCATATAAACAAGGCACATGGGCACATACCATTCAAATTGGAAAGTAAGCATACAAGGAATGTTCAAATACCACATACACGTACAATTTGAAATAAGAAATGATTTAAATGAGGGGCATAGGAACATAAAATAGTGCAAGTAATGGATAATGGAAAATTTCCAAAGGTACACACATATGAAGAGAAGTCAAGGACATTGGCAAATGTCCTAAGTCACACATAAGAAACAAAACTGGAGACTATAAATGTAATCACATCTAGACACACAAATCAAGAAAGGAAAGCAAGTAAAAACTATAAAGCTACATTCAAATAAAACTAATCAAACTAAGAGTGAAAGTATGAAGACACATTTAGTATAAGACTAGGTATATGATAGGAAATACATAAGTGTAAGATAATAATGAGCGTCGATGTGGTAATTTATGTAATCTAGTGTCATTTTCAATAACTAGCTCTATGGTTTGAGAATATTTACCATTGTTAACTTTTGGTTATTCCTCCTTTATAATTCTAAGCATGTCATCTTGCATATCTAAATGTTTTTTTAAGAGCTCTTGAAGTTATCTTTTATTAGTTTCATCAAAACTAGTATATTGGGCCATTGTGAAAGTAGGAAAACAATTTATAATGTGTTTGAATTTTTTTAAATAAGTTTTAATATGAAATGTGCTATAAAAATAAATTATTTAATATAATAAATGCAAAGTCCTAACAATAGCTAATTGAAATTTGTGTAAAAAGGATATAGAGCTCCCAAACATGTAAGGTGATATCTCAAGAAGCAAATATGTGCTAGTATATTCATCTAGGGATGTTTGAATGATTATTTTCAAAATTAGTATTATAATTTTAAAATTTTGATATTAATTTATAGAAAATTTGTAGAATTTTTCTTGAAAAATTTAATAAAAATTAGAAAATATTTCTAAAATTATCAATATATTTTTCCTAGTGTTTGGAATGTGTTTGTATGCAAAAAGGACCTAGTATGTGCAAACTAGGGTCTAACAAAATATGTGATAATTTTTAAATTAATTTTTAGATTTATAATTTTTAAATATAGGAAAATTTGAGAAAATATTTCCAAAATCAAAAATAATTTACCCTAGGGTTTCTAGGATTTTTATTCAAAAATTCAAAGTCAAAGTCACCAAATGTTTTATTATTTTTAGAATAATGGATATTTATTCCTAATTAAATAAATGGGTCTAAGTAGGGCAAATTATTAAATAATGTGCAGTAATTAAGCCACTAATTTGTGTAAATAGATTGTATTTTTACCTTTTATAAAAATTGTAATAATAGAGAGAAAATCAAACTTATCCAGAAAGTAACTAAGATGGATGTTACAGGGTTCAAAAATTTATGTGCAGGCTTGGGATACTATGGTAAATAGGATCCTAGAGTTTGTTTCTAGATTGGATAGGAGCACCGAAAGTGAAACACCCTACTATTTGATGTTATAGTCCTTTTTTGGCACTATTGTCTAGGTGATATGAGTTTTTTGGGTTTTGCTCAGTAGGTCTGTGTTACCCTATCAGTGAAATATCAAAGCCCAAAATTTTATAAAGCTATAGTCCTTTTTAGGCACTATTGTCTAAAAGATTTGAGTTTTTTTGGTTTTTCTCAATAGGTCTATGCTACCCTATCAGTGAAATATCAAAGCTTAGATTGGATAGGAGCACTGAAAGTGGGACACCCTATTGTTTGGTGCTATAGTCCTTTTTGGAACTATTGTATAGGTAACCTAAGTTTTTTAGGTTTTTCTTAGTAAGTCTGTGTTACCCTATTAGTGAAATATAAAATCCTATAAGTTTATAAATCTCATTGTGGATCTATTTTAATCTTTAAAATGCCTAAGAGCTCTTTATGCTTGAACTTGAATGACAACTTGGGAAAGAAAGAGAATGGGTTAGTTTGTATAGGATACATTAGATGCACTTCACACCCTACGTGTGGGTACGCTACCTGCATACCAATACTTTAAGGAGGGATCAAGCTAATGTAGTTCTCCCATTGAAGTGCTTGGTACAATTATGTGATGAAAATGTAAGTAAATGTGAAATTGGGTTTACTTGGGATGACTAGGGACTAGTGAAAAGGTTTGAATAAGATTTAAATACTATTAGATGGTTGTATGCAGAGAATAGAGAAGAGTGCTTGAATAGTCTTGCTTGTATTCTTGATTATCTCATGTAAATGAGTGTCAATCATTCTAAATAGACCTTAAATGGCATTTTATAAGGAAATTAATTATCATGGGTTAAATAAATTCACGTTAGGATAACATGAATTAGGATAGGGATTTAATAAAATATGATTTTTAGGACCAAAAGTACACTTGGATAACAACACTAGAAATAGGACAACCTAGATTTCAATGCTCCTATCCAACTTGGGCACTATTTTATAGAGGGAATGAGAATTAGGGTGATGGATCTAGGACTAAAAGATCTACTTGGGTTTGTAAGGGTTAAGTTCAAAAGGTTTTGAATGATTGGGAATCAGTTAAAGAAAATACTAAAAGGGTTGTACAAACAAGAAGGAGGACCTATGGATTAGATGTATTTAGACATACTCAAGTAACCAATTTTCACATTTTATATGGCTAAAAAATAATAAATATTTTAAAACCTTATAAATTACTAAACAAGAATTCTTAAACCTACTCAAATCCAAAACTAGAAATAAAGAAAATAAAATGAGTCTTTTAAGCCTACGATCTTGTATTAGGCTCCCTAAATTCAAAATTTATTCATGAGATATTACTCATGATGTCTTAAATGATTCTCCAATTCATCCTTCACCATGATATAATATTTGTCCATGTCAATTTTTGGCTTCTCATATCCTTCCCCAACAAATTTCAACTATTCTTATTTCTCAATTTGTTGTAATTATGCCTTCACCTACATGTATACTTTATAACCAACTTATTCCTATGATTTATCACTCTCTCTTGTCTAAAATTAAACTTAAATACCTTCTACATTGGTTGTAACACCAAAACCAACCAATTATACAATAAATTCTACCATATCAATAAGTTGGTCAACTTCTTCAGTCTACGTCTCATACCAATAAACATGCTAGACTACTCCACACATAGTACTTATATTTTCTATTTTATCCATGGTTGGGCTTGAATAATACACAAACATATTAGGTAAAACAATATTTCCCTCATTCACCTCATAAATAATCTAATCATGGTCTAAATGCATGTTATCCAACCCTTATCCAATTATATCATGTTTTCCACTCTCACAATGAGCTCTTACAAGCTCCATATCAACCACCTCCAAGGTTTTATTCTTCCTAATCACACCTCTAATTTCATATAATTTTCATATATAAACCTTCTTAGTTATTTCCTTCTATTAATTTTCTTGCACAACATCTACATCCAATGCTTCCACCATGGAAACATTCAACTGTACTTGGTTTTTCTTTTCCTCTATTCATAATTCTACATGGATACCACTTTCCTTAATATATATCACATATATATTCTCCTTCATGATAACTCCTTCGTATATGGTTTGATCACATATTTCTTTCTCCTTTCTATTTTTAAAATCAACTTTGGGTTCTTCACAACAAACCTCTTCTTCTTTTATCAACTACAAGAACTCTTTTCCACTTACAAACAACACCTTAGTATTTTTTTCATCTACTTCATTTCCACCCTTAAATGGTGTTAAGGTATGATTCTTTCCATCCTTATCAAATGTATGTGTATTACTCCTTACTTCATGGATAACCTTCCTATCAAACTACCAAGGTCTATCCAATAACACATGGCAAACATCCATAAGTATAATATCACAAAGTACCCTATCTTTATAGTTACCAATCTAAAAATCAATATTACATTACTCATTGAATAGTAATTTATGTCTTTTTTATAGCCAAGATACTATGTATGGTGTAGGATGTGTAAATCTCTTCAATCCTAATGTTTTAACTACTTCTAAACAAATCAAGTTGTCTATAAAACCACTATCAATGATAACCTTACAACACTTACCTTTTGATTTTCATGTATTCCATAACAATTTATTTTATTAGGTTAGTTATTTCACTTCTTTGTTTGGCTTTAGCAATACCCTATTCATAAATAAGGATTCTCCCACTTCAAGTTCTTCCACATGTGATGGTGATCCTACACTTTCTTCCTCAACTTGAACAACTTATTTTTTGCCTTTAACTCTTGTATATCTTATTTTTCAATTCTTAGGACATTCATATGGCCTATGTCTAGCATACCTATTACATTTGAAACATTTTCCCCAAAAACTTTCTCTTTGACCTCTTATATATGGACTTCTTCCTCTATATGAATAGCCTCCTCTTATACTTTTATCTTGACCTTGAGAAATGTTTTATTCTTCATTATAAACATATGATTGACTTCTATCACCTTATATTCCTCTAACTCTAAAATTTATAGCTCCTCCTATAGATTATTGAGTTTGTCTTCTAGCCAACTTCTCTTATGCCTTCAAAAAAAATTGATAATCCTCTTCCACAAATTTTTGTGACAAAAAATTAATATTATCCTAACTATTTAACCTCAAACAATTGATATATATTTACATTTTCTCAATATCTTTTTCTACATGACTAGTTCTAATTATAAGCTTGTAGAATTATTTTGTGTAATCCTTTACAATCATATATTTCTACTTCAAGTTTTGGAGTTTCATGAACAGGTTTGTCTTATGGTCTACAAGCATGAATTTTTATTTGATTTTTTCTACCATTATATTTTATTATTTATTTTCTCTTTATTTATTTTCTTTCTTTCCTCTTTGACATTATCCCATCAAAGAGATGCATTTCCCTTCAACTTTGTTCAAGAAAACATGACCTTCTTGTCTCCATATATTATTTCAAAGTCAAAATACTTATCCATTATAACTATCTAATCTATCATTTCTTCAACATTTATATTTCATCCATATACTAGAACTTCTAATTTAAATTTGGAAACTATTCCTATGACTGCTTTCAAGAGTCTTTATTCTATTCTCTATTCCTCTTCTTTTTTTGCAACCTCTTATTGTGGTTATTCCTCTCCTAAACTCAAATCACATGTCAAAACACCTCTTCTTTAAATAATTTCTATTGCCTCAGAATTTTTTTTTAAATTAATCATGTCTTCCAATAACACATCACTTGATTGTCTTATTAGATCTATTGTAGCACCACCATTGACTGCTCCTTTAAGTTCCATTTTACACTTATTTCAATTTTAGTTTTCATAACCTAATATTCACTCCTATTAATTAATTATTTATTATTATTTCACCTTGAATTACAACCAAACATTGCTTTGATATGAAAAATGATTGAGGGCAAGGAATATA
>JARHVA010006010.1:377500-440000 GCA_037957365.1 Torreya grandis
AATGAACAAAACCAAATTAAAATAAAAACTAAAATTCAAAATAAAAATAATTTCTTACCTTCCTTGAATTCTCCAAATGATTCATTATGTGGCTTGCTCAGTTTATGCACAAAGAATCCTTGGCAATGGAGTTTTCTTTGCTCCTTCTCTCATTAGCACCATTGTGGATTGATATGGCTTGTAATTAATTTATGTGACTTGGCTCAATATTTTATAATTATAAAAATATTCATATAAATCATGATACAAAACCTACATTATAACTCTATAATTTCCAAGCTCTTTTTTCAATAGGCAATGGCTTGTATTTATAGGCTTAGGAACTAACCCAAACCCAAGGTGAGTTAAGGTGTAGTTTAAACATAGAATGGGTTCAAACCTAACCTAAGTGATTCAAATAATAATATTAGAGTTAAAAATTTGTCAATAACTCATAATTTTGAAAGAATAGGCATGGGTGAGATATTTTCAAAGGCTTTATAAATCACAAAAGGTAATGATGAAAGTCTAAGATATTTTGAATTTTTGAATTTCCTATTTTATATATTCATTAATTTCACATGGATAATTAAAATAATAACTTAATTTGGTTTAGATTATTAAATAATTTTGGTTATCCATTTAGATCTTTCAAGATATGATTTAAGTTCATGTGCCCCACTTAATATCTCCATAGGATAAATTAACTATTATGATGTTGCAAGGTGCTTTGGGATGAATCCATGAAAGGTTATTATTACGTATGATATAATATCCTAATTAGGGATGCATGAACATGATTTTTAGATTTTATGAATGATACACAAGCAAATTTGAGATGTTTAGTGATTCATAGGCTTAATTTGCAATGGTTGGTAGGAATCGATCTGAAGTTTGATCGAAAGCTAGTTGTGGCCAGTTTTAGATGTCTACAATTTTCCCCTTTTTAAGAAGTTATTTCAAGCTATAGTCATTGTAACATATTCTCAAATAATGAAATAGGTTGAAAATAAGATAATTATTGAATAATAATCTCTAAATAATGTTTGGGAAGTCTATAATGATGCCCCTTGGGGGAGTGAATGACACATACAATTGATGGATGATCCCTAGAAAAGAAGCAAGAAAAAGAATGAAATTAACCTATGAGTGAGATTAATCTAATAAATAAAATATTTGCATGAATTGATTTAAAAATCACTAATTTTTGTAAAGGAATTTATAATTAGTGGCACAAGCACATGACCCAATTAGGGTGGATGAGTGAAAATAATGATTTGCCCATAGGCACTTCTAATCATTAAGATGACCTAGAATAAAAAATAATTATTTATTATTCCCTAGTAGGGTAGATTGACAAGTGTAACTCAATGATATAACATGTTTCCTATATTAAATATGAGTGGGTGTAAACATGTATGTGATGATCTAATGACTAAATAAGCCACAAATAACCGAGAATATAAGAATGCATAAAGTGATAAAAGAGATGAATAAAAGAATAAGAATTTATCAATGGAAATGATTTAGTTATACCTATAAATATGGATATGCTCATCCTTATTAGCATTGATATATCAATAATGGTCAATGGGTTGATTCAATAATGTATGGTGGCAGGATTTTGCCAAGGTTACCAAGAAGAAACTTTTTCAACTCCATTGCTTGTAAGACTTCCCAAGATAATTTTTACTATAGTATGTGATGGTATGCCTCATGATAGAACACCATGAGAACTTTTCCAAAATATGTATAAGGATTGACTCCCAATATAATAAATAATTAAAATGAATTCACCAAGGATAACAAATAATGGTGATAATTCTGATGTATAAATATGGATGGACTCGAGAATAATGTATAAGGAATCACCCAATGAACACATATAGACTCAATCAAGACACATTAATAAAAGAAAAAAAAATAGGGAAACAAACAAATAATCAAACAAACACATAAAAATCCTAAAATTAAAATAAAAATAAAACATCCTAACAATGGATTTTCCCCAGTAGGGCAGATTGAAGGTGACTGCCTAGGTTTAAATAGGACAATTTTTTTTGGATTTTGAAATTTATAATTCTTTTTTTAGAATTTTTAGGTATCATAACTCATTAGAGATTAAAAAAATACCACTCATAAAATTGTTAGAGTATTGGCTTAAGTTTCTCACATAATATTGAGAGCATATGGAAAGGGGGACTGAATTGATCACAACATGAATCGAGCACAGCCTACATAGTCTCAATAGGACCCCAAGTCATAGTATTTCTTTCAGCATAAAAGGCATTGAGACTCAACCTAGATAACAACAAATTCTAAAGTTAAGGAATATGTCTAGGTAAATGATAATAGTAATGGCACGGTGATGAGGTAATGCATGGTAAATGTGTTTTTCCTAATTTTCCCATAGGTAGTTATTATTAGGAAACAATAACATATGTTTGTGGTACTAATTTTCCCATAGGTAGTTATAATTAGTAACACAAAGTAAAATACTAATTTTCCCATAGGTGGATATAATCAATGACACCAATCAAACATAAATGAAAGATAACTTCTAGATACATTGTCACACTACTTTCAAAAACTTTCATTTAAACACAAAATTGTAAAATTATTGAAACTAGTTTAGATTCAACTCATGGAAGGTATGGGAATAACCAAAATAAAAAAGATCAAAAGGGGTTGGATAGGATAGATAAAAAGAATATTTTGTCTAATACGGATGTCATGGTAAAATGACATATGGTATGGTATTATTTAGGATGATGGCAATTAGATATGAAAATTGGATACAATGGTAATAGTTTTTCCCCCAAGTGGTGAGGTAAGGTAAATGGTAGGGTATGAAATAATGGAAAAATGAATGGAAAAAGAAATGTATATGAAAAATGGCAATAGAAAAGGTATGTTAAATAATTATATCCAAGGTAAATGTTTCTATTATTCATGTTGATTTGGATGCATGTCCTGATGAACATATGAAATAATTAGAATAATCAATAATATAAATTTCTAGCCCATGCCTCTTCTAAATAGATAAAATATCAAGAAATGACTATATATTTTGACTCCAAAAATTTTATTATGATCTTCATTGGGAATTTATTATATTTCCTTCAAACATCAATACAAGATGTATTTATAGCCTCTAGAAAGGAACATGCAACTAGGGATGGTAAATATCGATAAACAGTGGCTGATAGGTTTGATTTAGTGATGTAAATGTGGATGATAATGGAATGTATAATGGTTGTGAAAAAAATGAGGATCATAATTTATAGGCATCCACAATGTTGTTGATTCTAAATTTGACATAACTTTAGATGTGGTAGGGTTGAATACTTATAAATATACTCGTGATAGGATCACTAGATTTGTCTGTTATTTGGGCCTAAGAGTAGCTACCATCTAATTATGATATATATTGGAAGTTTTATTGATTTTATCTTTAATAATGTCTTCATCAAGTAGTGAATAAAAATTATGCTTAGCTATTCATGCCTCAGTAAGGTTTTCACCAATGAAGTTGTTTTGATTGTCCCATAGAGCCTCTAATAAGGTTTCACTACTGAAAATTGAATTTTAACTTTGATTATCTTCTATAGCTTCTAAAAAAATTTCAATATAAGTGGTAGATTTTTAACTTTAATTTTTCCCTAGTGCTTCTGAAAAGGTTTTAGTAGAATATTATTTTTATTCTCCATGAATGTGGTTTTGGCCTCCCTAATATTATACAATTGATATGTCACCATAGATGTAGTTCAACAAGATGTGATTCTATAGGTCCCAATTGACACTTGTGGGAGGTGAAATGTCAATATAATGGCTATTTTAGTTGGTAGTAATGGTATGTGGAACAATAATGGAATGAAAATAAGGCTACACAATCCTCATAGAAGATACTAAGACAACTTACATTAAAGATAAAGTAATCATCCTAAAAAATCATGGAAGGATCAAAAATGTATTCAAAATGATCTTTAAGGCATGCATAACCAATATTGTAACAACCATTAATGTATTCTAATTTTAAAGTTGATTCTAACTCAAAGGACTCTAAATCCATTATTGAGACTGACATTAATTCAATTTTTAATGCTAAATCTGATGTTCATTCATGAATAAAACCTAACTCTAAATCTAATTCTTCATTTGGCATAGATGCTACTATAATTATGTCTTGTTTATTTTTTGGTATTGGACAAGTAATGGCCTGTGATGGCATGAAGGGATCCACAAAGACTGGTTTATCAAAGTTAGACTCCTCAATGATACGAAAAAGGTCAAGAGACAACTTCATAGAGATTGGCTTGTCAAAGGGAGGCTGTTTAAAAATATTCATATGGTCAAGGTAATTATTTTCCCAAATGTGGTTGTAATCATTAAGAAGTCACTCAAAAAAGACTAGCTTATCAAAGTGAGACTCCTTAATGATGGGCATAGTAATGAAAGGTGATTCATCAAGGGTTGACTCATCATAAATGGTTGGTTTAACAAAAGCATCTTCGATTGGTTAGTTTTATTGGCCTTGGTTTATAATAAATTTTAAAATACATGTTTTGAACACAACTTGGTATTTGAATGGTTGGTTTTTTTGGAGAGGTAATAATTGGCTTATTTTGGGATGGATAATTGGTAGGGGTTTTCTAATGTGGGAAATGGTTGGCAACAGATGAAGAATGGTGGGTGGTTGGTTAGTGATAGGCTTAAAAATTTTGGTTTATGGATTAAGATGGTAATTTTGACCCATCAATTTACGATTAGACAAATTTATTTGGATAAAGAGTTACCCTATGCAAAACGGCTTGGGATGGTAGGGTGTTATAAAGCTTGGTTTCTATCACAAGCCAAAGGATGAGGTCTTGGCATATAAATGGTAGGCTATTGGGGATATTGACTACTTACACAAGCCAAAGGATGAATTATTAGAGTGGTAATGATAGGATATTACAAATATTGGTTGCTCACACAAGCCAAAGGAGAAGGTTATATAATAGAAATGGTAAAGCATTCTAGAGATTGGTTGCTCACACAAGCTAAAGGATGAGGTCCTATAATAGAAATGGTAGGGCATTACTAAGCATGGTTATTATCATGAGATAAAGGATGAAGTTTTAGAATAGAAATGGTAGGGCATTATGAAGCTTGGTTGTTATTATGAAACAAAGGATGAGGTCTTGGTATAGAAATGGTAGGGCATGGTGAAGCTTGGTTGCTATTGTGAACTAAAGGATGAGGTCCTAGTATAAAAATGGTATGGCATGGTAAAGTTTGGTTGCTTACACAATCCAAAGGATGGGGTTTTAGAATAGAAATGGTAGGGCATTGAGGAACTTGATGGCACATACAAGCCAAAGGATGAGGTCTTGGAATGGTAATCCTTGGATGTTGTGGAACTTGGTGGCTCACATGATCCAAAGGAGGGTTAATGGTATAGGTGGGGGCTTGGATGCCATGATTTTTGAGATGGTAAAGATTGTACATCAACCATCCTAAATAATGTACCACCAAAAATGGTACTTGACTTTTTTCCCCAGATTAAGTATTGTAAGGAGGATATGGATATATCTCATAAACCACTTATTCATCATATGAGTCCTGAATAAAGTCAATTTGAATGGCCATTATATCATAACTTTGATTTTACATGTCTCCATTATAAGTGTAACAATACATATCCAAATCAATGATGAATGTCTTGCAAAAGGTCTATCTTTATGCAAACTCTTAAGAACATTATCTAAAGGATAAAAGGTTTAAACTTGGTCTAATTTGGTCAAAGGTATGGATTTGTATCTCCAAAAATGGTATGTGCTAAGACTTGTTAAAAATAATATACTATCAAATGTACAATGTTAAATGTCTCACATAAATAAGGACAAGTGGATGAACGAAAACATTGTCTTGTAAAAGGTCTAGATTTTTACAAACTCTTAAAAACACTATCTAAAGGAAAAAAGGTTCAAACTTGGTGTAACTTGGTCAAAGGTATGGATTTGTATCTCCAAAAATGGTATGTGGTAAAAATTGGTAAAAGTAATATAATGTCAAATGTCTAATGTTAAATGTCTCACATAAACTAGGACAAGTGGATGAACTAAAACATTATCCCGTAAAAGGTCTAGATTTCTACAAACTCTTAAAAACATTGTCTAAAGGACAAAAGGTTCAAAATTGGTCTAAATTGGTCAAAGGGATGGATTTGTATCTCCAAAAATGGTCTATGCTAAAACTTGTTAAAAACAATCTAATGTCAAATGTCTAATGTTAAATGTCTCACACAAATAAGGACAAGTGGATGAACTAAAAATAGAATGATGAAATATAGGTTTAAAGTGTTATCAATAGGTATAATATAGTAAAATAAATGTTGATAGGTATTTTTAACAAACACAACATCAAAATCAAGGCTTATTCTTAGATTTTTGGCCAAGCGTGACATCAAAATATAGACTTAAAATAAAGGGATATTTAATCTAACAAATCTAAAACACTTTGGCATAGACTAGGAGCTTTACTTTAGACATGAACTTGATTAAATTGGCATAAGTCATGAAATAAAAGGCACTTGGGGATAGACTATTTTCTCCCAAATAAAGGCACAAAATATAGTTTTCAGATTTTTGTAAAGAATTAACCTATGTTATGAAACTTAAAAGAGAAAGATTGGTGTCTAAAAACCAATTAAACAAGGCCTAAACAAAAATAAAACAATTTTTGAATTTGAACTTGTTAAAGTTAATTAAAAACACAACATAGGAAAACTAGGCTTTTGTTGATCAACAAGCTAGGTAAATTTGAATGGCATAACAACACTAAATAAAGACCCAAAAGTCATATGTAGATTGGTTTAAAATTTGAAAATTGGAAACAAGACAAAATAACTCTATGAACTGATTTGAGCAGTGTAATGACATTATCACACTCAAAAGGTAAGATCAATAGTTTATTTCAAAGACTCCAAGGCACAAAATTAGAAATGATTTGGGTAGCATAACATTACCCATTTCAATCAAGTAACACACAACATTTTTGACAAAAATTTCAAGGAAAAATCATGGTGTCAAATAGATGAAATAACACCTCCTAAAATAATGGAGTGATGTGGACTGAAAACTAATTTTAATGTGTCACAAATAAACAAATGGTTTAGACTCAAAAATCAAGTAATAAAGGATGAAATGACATAATATCTAAATGTAATGTCCTATATCATATAGCTAACAAGGTTGAATTGTGTTGCTGAAATCTATATATATATATATATATATATATATATATGATCTTGGGAGGATTTTAAGTGTTAATCCAAAAATAAAATTACATGCAATAATAAGGTTTTTCACACCCCCTTCTCGTGAGATATTGTACACTGACATGGACCTTTAGCATATTTGCCCTACATCAACAATATTTATGTAGCAAGCAAGGTTGATCTAAAACTTAAATTTTTGACCATCTAGATGGTCCCAAGTGTGTTTAACACTAGAGATGTGCCATGTCAATTAAGTTCATAATGGCTAACTTACTATGTAAGGGTATATTCCTTAGCATAATGATTCCATCCGTGGACTACTTAGTGGAATCCTCTGGTTATCCAGACCTAACTCAATTTTTCAATACAAAAGGAGAGGTTAGTTACTTAGCCCCTTATATCTCATAGTATATGTGCCCTTATTTGTATACCCCACCATGGAATGGAGTTATTAAGATGATAGTAGATGAATTCTTGGGTCAAATCAATAAAACCAAAATTTTAAGACTTAACCATTATTTTCAGGTACCAAAATGAAGTGTTCAAGAATTAATATTTGTAAATTTATGTTCTTCTCCTACATTGGTCTTACAAATGTTAGATTATTTTTGAGATCTTATAAAACATTTATGATATTTAAATGTAAACTAATAGCATATTCTAAAAAAATTAGAGAAAACACATCATTTAAAAAAAAGCATAAAAATGGAGTCTGTATGACCCAAAACAAAGCTCTCAAATATGGCCTATTAGCTTTTTATTTTAGGCCACAAGTTATCAGGAATACTATTATCTTGGAGTGAGTCTAGGCCATGGGTTTATAGTCTAGGCAATGGCTTTGCACATAAAAATCCATGAATAGAATTTTAAAGAATTTTTAATGAAAATGAGTTCAATTAAGCCAAAATTAAGACCAAATAATGGTACACAATATGCTTAAAAGTAATTAGAAGGATTTTTGAGGTGCAAAGGTCCCATTGGGAATGTCATTTATGATTATAGGAATTTTGCAGTAGAGAGGAGATTAGATCAAGTGTTAGTTTAAGTAGTAAAACTCAAAATGAACACACTAGCATGCTAACATCTCTAAGCCTAGATCATAGGGAGAGATTAATACACAAAACCAATGAAAAACACAACTAAAATGCAAACTAACAATAATAGCTTACCTTCTTTGAATATTCCAAATGATTAGTTGTGTGGCTTGCTCAGTGTTTGCTCAAAGAGTCTTTGGAAATGGAATTTTATTTGCTCCTTCTTTCCTTGGCACCAGTGTGGCTTCATATGGCTTGTGCTTGTTTGATGTGGATTGGATCAATATTTTGGCATTATAAAACTATTGACATAAATCATCCTACAAAACATTCATTATAACTCTATAATATCCAACCTCTTTTTTCAATAGGCAATGGCTTATATTTATAGGCTTAGGAACTAGCCCCAGCCCAAGGTGAGTTAAAGTGTAGTTTAAACATGGAATGGGTTAAAACCTAACATAAGTGAGTAAAATAACCCCATTAGAGTTAAAATGTGTCAATAAATCATATTTTTCAATGAATAAGCATGGGTGAGATATTTTCAAAGGCTTGATAACTCACAAAAGGTAATTTTGAAATGCTAGGCTATTTTAAATTTTTGAATTTCCTTTTTTATTTATTCTTTAATTACACATGGATAATTTAACTAGGAATTTAATTTTATTTAGCTTATTAATTAATTTTAATTATCCATTTAGCTTTATTAAGATTTGATTTAAGTTCATGTGCCCCACTTAGAAGGCCCATAGGCCAAGTTTACTATTTTGATGTCGCAAGTTGCTTAGTGATGAATCCCTGAGATGTTATTATTGCATATGATATAATCCCCAATTAGGGATCCCTCAACATGATTTTTATCTTTGATGAATGATGTAAAGAAAATTTGGAATGTTAAGTGATTCTTAGGCTTAATTTGAAATAGTGGGTAGGAAATAATCTGAATTCTAGTCGAAAGCCAATTGTGGCCATTTTTAGGTGTCTACAATATGTAATAAAATGAATTGATTAATAATGTGGTCTCTCAAATATACTTTTTCATTTATTTATTAGTGTTAGCCTAATGTTTCAAATAACTAACTATATAGGCTAAATTTTGTATGTATCCCACTAACCCCAACATCGAGGGTATAATAAAAATAAATTCTTTGGGTGATGTGTTCTTCTAAGGTGCACCACAAAATGAAGTAGATGGTTAGTTTCCTAAAGTTAAATAAAAAGGGAAACTTGTATTTTTATTATATATCATGAGGTACATGGAAAATAAACTATGCGTTTCATATTATATAATAAAATGAGTATAAGGGAAGTACCCCTCACACCATAGTGTTGGTATTAAATACAACCTATTGTACCATAATGATAGAAATTAAGTAGTTTTAAAACTATCAAAAAATTGTTTATAAATAAAACCACACATATAGAAGCTAAAATTACAAAATTAATGAATTGCATTTAATGAATTGGAATAGATAGAAAAATAATGATATCAATATTATCTAATATTGTTAGATAATAAATATGATAAAAACTAAACACACAAAACTGTATCAGGCTGGTTAATGTAGTTGAAAACATAAAACATAAGTATATTCAGTTGTCCATTGGAGACAAGAAGGAAACCATGTAAGGTTAGCCGATGCAATTCATTAAAGCAAAAATATGAGATAGAATTGTATCAGGTTGGTTGATGTATTTTACTAAAGGAATGAAGGTAAGACTAAGATTCACTTAGGTTTATGATAATATATGCATGGGCTAGGACTAGCCTACATTTGTCTTATCTCAACAGTTCTAGACTCAAATAATATTAATCAAATAGAGCTTATGATTATTAATGTTTGAGTAGTGACAAATGGATCCACATATCTAGAAGAGGGTTTACTCAGTCACAAATCTTAAGAGGAAAGGTGTCCAAATCATAAGCCTATGACATAAGGAAATAGATATATCTAGACATCTATAAAATTAAATGATTGAAAAATAATCAATTTAATTAGTTATGAAAGTAAATTAAATTAAATTAAATTGGAAAGGGTTAGAATGATCTTAAAAGGTAAGGTTCCACGGACAAAAAATGGGGGTCTAGGCAACTGAAAATGGAATATGGAAAGTCTAATCAATTCTATAACTACACTATCTAATTCTATGTATAGAGAACCTAGACACAGATAAACACAAATTCATTCACTTAGCAACAAACAACATCTAATATATTGCATAAACAAAGATAAGAATAAATACTTATCTTGGAGTGACCCATCAATAATTAATCTCCCCCTTAGTTCACATCATTATTTTGAATATATGTTGTGGTTTTAAAGACCTCAAAGGATGGATAAAATGCTTTAAACAAATAAATTCCCACCTATTAAATCTCTAAGACTTCCACAAGAGAAACTTCTTCAAAATAAGATTTTAGACCTAACTCCTCCAAATGTGGCTTAAGGCAGAAGTGAGAGAGAAGTAATCATGTATATGATATGATTGTAATAATATATGACCCATATTTTTAGTTTTCTAATACCCAAAACCAACCCTAAATATTAACCCAATGGTACCAATTAGGTTGATGTAGTTTGAATATGTTGACTGACATTAAACTGTATCAGCCAGGTTGATATAGTCATTAGGGGAAATTTCAATTAAAAATGGGCATTGAAAAGAAATTATTAAATTTTAGAGAATGACATATGAAAATAATTAAAATATGGCATCATCCTCTATCTTGACATCACCTAAAAATATATATAATAATACTTATCTATTATATAAAACTTACTAAATGATGTTAGCTAACCCACTTCAGTTAAAATGACTCATTTTATTCTAATCTTTTCAATTTTAATATAAAGTGAAAACATTTTTGGTTTTTTCAGGGCAATGTACATATAATGTATTTTGTTTTATTTATAAATTAAAAAACACTAGTGATGATTATAATAATTACACAAATTATTGCATGCATTATAAATTTATACTTCAAATTTTGTGATTCTTTTTTAAAACTTTGAGGTTATCGATTATTTTTTATTATTTATTTTCCCTTTCATATCTTAGCTCTCCTCTCCTTTTTTTAATTTATGATTAAATTTACATAAGTCATAATTCATTATTTGGGTGTTTCAGGGCTAGGCATCTTTATTTTGTTTTGCTAGATAACAAACATCTAAATAATGATATTTTGTGCAAGATATCTTAAGTTAATAAAAAAGTCAGTGGAGGATTTTGATTCAAACTATCATGTAGGGTTTGGAATATTTTAAAATGAAGCATTGTTATTGTTTATTTTATTATTATTTTTAGTGTAGTTCTTTAGATCCTTTTCTTCATTATATTATTTTAGAAATTTTGACAAGCATCCATTTTTACTAGCCATTTCTCTAGGTTATGATAATAATTAACTAAAATTTATTATAGTACTTAAAAACTAAAATTTATTTAATAATATAAATTTAGTAATGACATAAATAAGTTGGTGATCTTAAATTGAATGTAGCATTTGTTCTAATCATAATACTTTCTCACTTTGTTGATATTAGGGTAAGATTCATTATTTGCATCCTTATATAGGGATCAATACAGATGTTTGGTTGACATCAGTTTCTATATAAAATTTATCACAAGTCATCAGAATGGGGACCTTTGTTTTGGAGGGTGAGGTTGTCTTAGACACTACATCTCAAAACCCAAGTAAATATGATGCATGCTTAAGTCTTCTGAACATTGATTTTGTGATTTATTTTACCTTGTATGTTTTCATATTTTCCATTTCTAAATACTAGATAGATTATTTATTTTGTTGGAATATAGATACAAAGTTATTATATAAATTGCATTGTCTAGACACACATGATTTATAATATTAAAAAATTATCTATACTACATAACTGAGAAGTGTGATAACTTGAAGGCATCCTACTTTCATAGTGTGAGTCCTCTAACAAAGACTTCTATTGGGATAGAAATATCACATAGTTTTTTAAAAAAATGAAAATAAATTTACCATAAGAATACAATATGTTTTGGACCCATTGATAATAGTTAAGGCATGCCTTAATAATTATGGAAAGGCAACTGCACTTTTTAGCACAAGTGGTATCCAAAATATTTTATTATAGTTTCTAGAGAAGTTGATACCAAATCAATTGATTTAAATACACTTTTGGGATGTTTTATAGTCTTCAAGGATAGAAAATTTTGATTAGGAGCAGAGCATAAAATTGTGTTAAAATTTGATTAAACTTTTTCCCCTTTGAGAATAAATATTTTACTCTAGTATAAATAATGCTTACTATTGATGGTTAAAATTGCACTTTGTTTCTAACACCAACAATGGGAAGTTTCAAGAATGTGGGACTTGAAACTTGAAACAACCTCCAGATTTTTAAGAAGTTGGTCTCTTCTTTATATTGAGTGTAAACTAGGAAAAGGGATAGGAATTTTAATAGAAACACAATTTCAAAGAAAGAAAATCTAACTATGGTGATGCGCTTGAAAGTAATTTGACCCTTAATTTGATCACAGTGAAAATATATGTAAGATTCAATTACATTTAAGATCAAACAAAGCATCATCAATGTAAAAGATGAAAAACAATAGAAACAAAGGCTCAAAGCTTAGACTACTTTTGCAGTGACACAGAAAATATCAACAAAGGCACAGGATTCAATATTCTTATTAATTCTCCAATCACATAAGAGGCACAAAAACATGCACAGTTACATAGACTTTCCAACTTAAGAAAATAGAACAAAGGCAAATGATATTCCAAATCACAGCTCTAGAAAGTCTAAAAAACTCTTAACAACACAGCTTAGACTATTTGCAATGACACAGAAAATATCAACAAAGGCACAAGATTCAATATTCTTATTAATTCTCCAGTCACATAAGAAGCACAAAAATATGCAAAATTACATGTAATTTTGCATATTTTTGTGCTTCTTATGTGACTGGAGAATTAATAAGAAGATTGAATCTTGTGCCTTTGTTGATATTTTCTGTGTCATTGCAAATAGTCTAAGCTGTGTTGTTAAGAGTTTTTTAGACTTTCTAGAGCTGTGATTTGGAATATCATTTGCCTTTGTTCTATTTTCTTAAGTTGGAAAGTCTATGTAACTGTGCATGTTTTTGTGCCTCTTATGTGATTGGAGAATTAATAAGAATATTGAATCCTCAAACAAGTGCCTTTGTTGATATTTTCTGTGTCACTGCAAAAGTAGTCTAAGCTTTGAGCCTCTGTTTCTATTGTTTTTCATCTTTTACATTGATGATGCTTTGTTTGATCTTAAATGTAATTGAATCTTACATATATTTTCACTGTGATCAAATTAAGGGTCAAATTACTTTCAAGCGCATCACCATAGTTAGATTTTCTTTCTTTGAAATTGTGTTTCTATTAAAATTCCTATCCCTTTTCCTAATTTACACTCAATATAAAGAAGAGACCAACTTCTTAAAAATTTGGAGGTTGTTTCAAGTTTCAAGTCCCACATTCTTGAAACTTCCCATTGTTGGTGTTAGAAACAAAGTGCAATTTTAACCATCAATAGTAAGCATTATTTATACTAGAGTAAAATATTTATTCTCAAAGGGGAAAAAGTTTAATCAAATTTTAACACAATTTTATGCTCTGCTCCTAATCAAAATTTTCTATCCTTGAAGACTATAAAACATCCCAAAAGTGTATTTAAATCAAATGATTTGGTATCAACTTCTCTAGAAACTATAATAAAATATTTTGGATACCACTTGTGCTAAAAAGTGCAGTTGCCTTTCCATAATTATTAAGGCATGCCTTAACTATTATCAATGGGTCCAAAACATATTGTATTCTTATGGTAAATTTATTTTCATTTTTTTAAAAAACTATGTGATATTTCTATCCCAATAGAAGTCTTTGTTAGAGGACTCACACTATGAAAGTAGGATGCCTTCAAGTTATCACACTTCTCAGTTATGTAGTATAGATAATTTTTTAATATTATAAATCATGTGTGTCTAGACAATGCAATTTATATAATAACTTTGTATCTATATTCCAACAAAATAAATAATCTATCTAGTATTTAGAAATGGAAAATATGAAAACATACAAGGTAAAATAAATCACAAAATCAATGTTCAGAAGACTTAAGCATGCATCATATTTACTTGGGTTTTGAGATGTAGTGTCTAAGACAACCTCACCCTCCAAAACAAAGGTCCCCATTCTGATGACTTGTGATAAATTTTATATAGAATTTGATGTCAACCAAACATCTGTATTGATCCCTATATAAGGATGCAAATAATGAATCTTACCCTAATATCAACAAAGTGAGAAAGTATTATGATTAGAACAAATGCTACATTCAATTTAAGATCACCAACTTATTTATGTCATTACTAAATTTATATTATTAAATAAATTTTAGTTTTTAAGTACTATAATAAATTTTAGTTAATTATTATCATAACCTAGAGAAATGGCTAGTAAAAATGGATGCTCAGGAGTGTTCCACCTTTGACACCTGTCACAATCTACTTCTTCAAAACTTTAACAACTTAATAGAACTTAAGACCCACAACATTTCTTGCCTAAGCAACTTTAAAAAGGGCATAGGGACAGGTGGTGATTTCTTCTTACCTCAACAAAACACATGTGGCAATATCTGCTTTACTTAACTACGGATATGTGTCGATCTCCACTACTTTTAGACACCTTTTGAGAAACCTGTGAAAGGTGACACATGCTAGTCTCTGTGTCACTCTATTTATATTATACAAAAAATTGGGCCTCATTTCATATTTACATGGATAGCGACACTTGGTAGCTTCCACTTGCTTCAAAAACAAAACCTGAGACCCACCACATTCTTTACTATATTGATGAAACACGATGAAGATAATTCAAAGGTTGACAAGTGGTGGCTTCCACTCTCTTTAGCTAACATACATGGCATCTTCTGTCACTTTTAGAAAAGTAAATTGAAACCTTCCATGAGTTCCACTTGGCACCTTCCACCTGATCCTGATACTTAGCTTGTTGAAACCTTTTGATTAAAAGAGATTTGAAACGTGGATGTCAATTTAAAACATGGATGCTGACACTTTTCATGTTCCACTAAGTTACAATGAGATATGTGGCATGTCCTGAGTAACTTATATAAATTATGAAAGGTGCCTCGGCCGATGACACTTGGCAGCTTTCGCATGACTTTGATACTTAGAGAAAAATGAGGGAAAAAGAAAATCAAACCCGAGATCTGAGTCAAAAATTCACCATCTTGAACCAAAGTGTGTAAGGACAAAATTTTTTAATGTGTAACTAAAAATCGAAATGAAACGTAGAGTATTTTTTACTCTATAGTGATTGGTGACCCCAAGGACTTTTGAGCCTGCTCAAAAAGAAACCACAATTCCTACTCGATCAAAATTTCAAAATTATAGCTTTAGCAATGTTGTTTAATAGGTAGACCATTCTTCATTAGATAACCCCTACTTATTTTGTAATTCATTGAAGGCTAAATCAAGGTTAATAATATCTTTGTGTGAATAATTCTACAAAATCTGAACTATAGCCTTCAATTTGAATTCAAGCTGAGAAACAGGAATCAAAATAGCTTCTACTTTAGGGACTAATGAATCATCCCTTAAATCTTGAAAAATTGTTTTATCATTCTACTTGGCCAATAGCAAAGGTTCAATTTCATCAACCATTAGCACCGTGAAGTCATTAGGTAATGGAGAAGGAAGACCTAATTATACTAGGTCTTCAATGTGTTATTTCATTTCACTGATTCCTTCTTTCATTATGTTGAGAAGCTCTTTGCAACTGATGGCTACAAAATTGCAACTAAAAACCTCATTCACTCACTTAGTAGTGACCATTTTGTTCTTAATTCCTACTGCTAATAATGTTCCATCTGTTGCATCATAAAGCTTTTGCAGTAGCATTTCAAAGTCTAATCTCTCCCAAAAATTGTAGCCAGATTGTTTACAACTAAATTCTCCACCTTTTCACACAATTTCTGTGCATTTAGTAGGAAGGTGAGAGAAGGCTTGAGCTCTGTAATCTTTAAAGAGATTCTTTTCCACATTGAATCATACAGGTCCTTTACCAAACTTAACACTCTGACATTCTTTGGCCTATTGGCCAACTCCAGTGTCAATTATTCTACTCTTTGTTGCTCTACTTGAAATTGGGCTTGTATAGCTACAATATTATTCTATTCAGCCAATAGCTTCTATTGTAATTGAGTAACCTATAATAGGTGTTCCTCACATTTTTCTTGCAATGCTGCCTTTTCATGCCTTAGGGTCATCACTGCATCTTTTACCTGCATTAGCCTTGTTTTTAAGGAATCATTTTGGGCCTAGATCACCTGGTGAGTCTAAAGAAAAACAATATCTTGCAACTGTTTATTCAAATTCTCTATTTCATTGTCTTTTCTATTGATTTTTGTGGTCAAATTATTATAGTTTGCCTTTTCATTGGCTAAATTAGCCTCTATCTTCTGTAGCCTCCTTGATGTCTTCAAGTAGTCTTCAGCAATTGTAGAAGTGGGTTTGGTTAGCAACTCAAATTTGTCTTGTGGCTTGAATAGAGACTTATCTATGGCCACTACATTCATTATGTAGTCTTCTAGATACATCTGCTTAGTTGGCTTGATTACATTTAGTGACAAATGAGTCACTGTCAGTTGTTGTTGAATTGGGACAAATTGTGATGGTAGATGTGGTGTAGCCAAGGCCTTATTTTCCTTGATCCTCTTTTTCTCCTCGGGCTTCCCTTGCCTTTCTAGTAGCATCTGCTTGGGTTTAGAAGGTAGAAGGAGAGGCAATGTACCCACCCATAAAAGGATGTCCTTATGGCAAACCATATTGAATAGCCAATTATTGGCTATGGTAAATCTAAGGGGGAAGTTTCTTGGGAATAGAGGGGGAAAAATGAGGTATTGTTAAAGCTTGAGTAGGGATAGATGGGGCAAAGTGAGAAATCAAAATGGCAGAGGTGGCAAGGGATGTCATCTGTGTAGATGGAATCATCATGCCAATAGTAGAAGAAAGAGATTGAGAAGGAAAAGGAGGAATAATACCTATCTAAGGAGTAATTATAGTACTCCATAATTGTCATTGTGAAGGTTCTACTTCTTCCTTTAAATCAAACTAAAACTGCACCCTCTTTCACTTCTTTGGTGTCTCTTCATTTGGCTATGTTTCTTTTCCTTCAACATCTACTATGGCCATCAGTGATGATTGTGGAGAATTGGTAATTTCAATAACCAATGCTGATGGGGAAGCTTTTGGTGGTGAAAGCACCACACTCTTTTGCTTTTCCATGACGCTAAGAGATTGGGGCCAAACTGATACAGTTACTGCAGCTGTGGTTTGCCCTGAGCCCTGTGACTCTTGGCTTGATCCTGCTCTAGCTTCCATCTCTACACCTTGTGTCAAAAAATTGCTTATGTCAGGGCTAGATATAGGGGATAGATGGCACTCATCCCATAGTTCTTCCCGTCTCTCATCTATCTCTATGTTCCCAAAAGAATGAGTTATCTGACAAATTTATTGCCTATATTTCCAATAGGCTTCTATTTTCTTAGCATCCCAATATTTATTCTTTAATTCCATTCTTAAGCTAGAAGTCATTCTAACTTTAGGGTCAAAATCCCTTTGCTTAACATAGAATGTTTTGCAGGGTCTATTTTGTGGAAGGTCCAAATCTGTTAATTCAACATAAAATCCAAGAGTATCTTCTCTAGGATTTTTCCTATTTTCTCAAAAAGGGTGGCCTTCATGTGCAATTCTAGTTGCAACCCTATTATTCCTAATCTAGGAAACTATGAAACCATTTGGGTCATATACCCATTTGTCTTCGTCTAGCAGGAAACCTAGGAAGGCCAGCTTTCTAAGTAGCACAATCTTAGCATCTCTGGCTTTTAATACCATGTTAGTTGTCATACATGGGAGGTCATACATTTTTCTCTTCCTATTCCCAAAGCCATATTCATTATCTACTGTAGATACCTACCTAGTGACCTCTAATAATGCTAACCTAAGATTCAAAATCATAGGTAGCAACATTGGTTCCCCACAAAAACCATGGACTCTTATAATTATATGGTGGGATCCAAAATAGAAATCACAAGAAATTGGGCAATTGGCCAAAAGGTTTGAAACACTTGGAAATAGTCTATTCATAACTGGTTTAGGGCTGAGGTGACAAAAAGCAAGGGTAACAAATAGTTCCCAAAATTTGTATGGGTCGCTAGTTTTTGACAAAATATGTGTCCATATAGACACAGGAATGGTCCTTTGTAAATTAAAACTTGGGTCATACATATCAAGATGCATATGTTGGGAAAAGATGTCAGAGTTGTGATATAGCATGAGGTGAAACAAATAAGAAGAGTACCTAAAAATTCCTTTTGATTTGAATTGGACCAATTATTCCACCATGGAGTATGCAATTTGCTTAGAAAAATCAAGTTGATACTCCTGAGTCTTGTCAATAGTTTTCAGTCTGAAGAGGATAGCCATTTATTCTCCATAGACTACCATATAATCTTTCATGCCAAATATGAAAGCCATCATAGATAGTGCATCTTGGCTAACTTGTGCAAATTGAGCTCTTGTTACAGGAAGTGTAGGCATAATAGTATCATCATTATCCATCTGCAATTCAGATCTTAAAAACCTCAACTGAGTATTTATGTTTTCCCACATTCTTTGCATTTTAGAAACAGTGGGAAACATAGTTATCTTATCATGATACATGGCTAACATGTCTTTGATAGCCTGTGGTGTGATTTGCACCATGAATGGACCTTGTTGAATGGTGTTTGAGGGTGCATGGAACAAGTTTGTGCATAGTTTGACCAAGTCAAGGCATGAATGTACAACTGGGACAATGAATTGTGCTAGTTGTGAATTCCATATCCTCACGTAAATGTTTCATATTTCCCAACTCTGGCCCTTTGAAGACACCTCTGATGTGCCCCTTCTCTGAGAGTTTTGCTACTAGCTCTTTGAATAATTAGGTCCATGACTCCATCTTCATAATATTTTATCTTCACGAGGTCACTTACTTGACCAAATTCAGGGATTCTAGTCCATGGATAAGTCTTCAATGGTTGCGCAGGAGCTGAAGCATATGACTTACTCGTCAGAAACTTATCAAGGATTCATACATCCCAGCTCCTTGTTGTGAAGACTGTGCTCCCTCTATCTCTATATCTATTCTGTGATAATTGGTATGAACTTTAATAAAATAGAAACACTTTCACTAAAGCAAGTTTACTAGGAACCAAAAATGCAAGTAACAAGATATTTTCTTGTAGATGCAGAAATGTTTGAGAAAATTGTAAGTTTTAACTCTTGCTAAGAGGTATTTATTGACCTATCAAGTCTCAAAATGGCATTAAACTTGGATAACCATTAGAAAATCTTACTCAATATTTATGGGATAGCGAAATAGACATGTTATGTAAGTGGCAGTGCAAGGTACCTTGGGAATTTCTAAAGATTTGGAAGATATTCATTGTATTGAGAAATTTTGAAAATTTTGAAAAACTCTGAGCTGCTGACTACGTGTTCAAAGAAAACTTATTTAAAATAAAAGTGGGAAAACAAAAATGGCAAAACAAAGCAATATGGAAAGGGGAAACTATCCAACTATATTAACCAAGTATCTTTATCTCCCTCCTAGATCAAAAGAAGAATTTCTAAAGTCTCCTTCATGACAAGCCAGCTTATATTGCCAGACAAGTGGTTGAATTGGATGTAGCTCTGGTGACTTGCTTTCTTTGTATGCCACATTGATTGGCTTGTATTTGAGTGATTCTAAGTCAAACATGCTTCCAACATATATAAACTCTTCTTTTTCTTGGAAGCTTGTCGAATGCCAGTTCTTGATACTGGCATGTCTTATCAAGAAATCAATGACTATTTGTTCATCAATAGAAGCCCTTTGATATATATCATTTATTGGCTTATCTCTTTCTACCTCAAAGTTAGGTTCTATTACATGATCATCCTCTTTAATGACTTCAAAATTACCGACCTCTCAAAAGGATAATTCTGAAAGTTTGCAATAATTTTGCATATGTAATTAAGTCTCAATGTTGTCTTGTTCATCTGCAACTAGCTCACTACCTCCTTGAAAAATAGTATAACCTAACCCAATGATTTCAAACCAATCATTCAAATTATGATCAACGAGATGTTCATGCTCCTCCACATCATCTTGCAAAGTAAGAACAAAGTCAGAAATTATCTCTTCTTCATCAGAATCTAAGGCATACACTTGTGACTTCTCACTTGGAATATGGAATTTATGTTGAGAGACTTGAGGATTAATAGAAGAGGTATCTTTTGAATTTTCTTCCTTTAAAACATTTGGGATTTTATGATCTTCATCAAATATGATGTAAGTACCCAGACCAATGGAGTCATAATTTCCATATGGGTCACTTTGCATCATAGCTAATAAATGATCATTTTCCTCTTCTTGATCATGTTTAGTCCATTCACCTAACTCCTCAACAAAAACCCTTTCTTCTTTATTCATCATAGCATGAGCTACCTCTAACTTTGTAATTGGTTCATTGGTGATGTGATCCTTATATAATGGCTTAGATAATATCTTCATCTTTGAACCATACTTGGTTCTTAGGATGAGGTGAGACCAATCAAGGGACATATATCTTCCTATCTTGGCTGTAAAGTCTCTGGATAAGCATAGGCCAAATACAGAAGGTATATCTATGACTACTACATCTTGATTTACAATTATATTGGGACAAGTATATAATTGTAATGGGAGTTGTTTAATTCTCCCTATTGTGTGTACTGCTTTACCATCTAGCTGCATGACTCCTTTAGTGAGTGGTTCATACTTTATTTTTAAAGCATCAGCTGTCTGCTTAGGCATTACTATAGTACTAGCCCCTGAATCTATCATTGCATTATGCAGCAATTTCTTGCCAACTATAAAAGTTAAATAGAAGGGATCTAGTTTGGATTTGCTTACCTATGCTACATTGTTCACTAGGGCTTTTGTCTATAGATGAACTGTGTCTTTGAGCTTTTCTTTTTCAGCAGGTCCTTCTTTGATAAAAATACATTTGGGTACTACTTGGCCTTATAGAGCTTCTTGTAGTAGTGTCTTTTATTCAAGAATAGCCAATATATCCCGTATTGATACTTGTGTTGGAGTCTTCTTCAATTGATTTACCACATTTATTAGTCTCAGAGTCTCAGTTCTTTGAAAAAAGGATTATCTTATTTTTTCTTAAATTTGTACAAGAATCACTTGATTCTACACCAGTTGAGGCACTTCTTGTTTGACAGATGTGTTTCTTTGTCCTTGAAATGAAGGATTCTCCATGACTTGACTATTTACAACTTCAGGTTGTTCCACCATCCTTCTCTTTGATCTAGTATAATAATCTGATTGCACCACTAGTTTCTTGGAAGTGGAATCTTTGTTCAAGAAAACTAATTCTTGATCTTCAACCCATGAGAACAAAGCATATTCTGGCGCTATTTCTTCCTCTTGTGGCAAATACATCCCTTGTATCTAAGCCATTAAGACTGAATTTTGCATACTAGAAGATTGGTAGACTTGATTGTCACTAGTACTTACAAATTGTCCCTCCATTCTTCTTTACTCTGCCACCTTTTATTGTAGATTACTCATGGGACAATCTCTAGGAATATGAGCATTATTTCAAGGGAAACACCAGGCATTGGTACCATCTAGATAATTTTTTTGCTGTGGAACAATCTCCCTATTTGAATTGGGAGGAATAGTCTTCGAGGGTGTAGGGACTGCAACTAATTGGTTTGCTGGCTAAGGGTTATTTTGCCTTTAAGGAACCTATAATTGGTTTGGCTATGATGGAAATCTATTTCCTTGATAGCCTTGATATTGGGGTTTAGTATAAGTATTTTGTTGTTTTTTTATATTAATCATCTCATTAGAAAATGTCCTTAAGATATTTTTGATATCATCCAGCTCAGATGACTGGGCAGGGATAATTTATTTAGTAGGTAGTTGAGGATATGTATACATAGACATAGATGGGGTTATGGATTTAGGGGCTTCTTGAGGTAATGACAAGGAAATCTCTAGAAACATGGGCATGGGAGGCCTTGGAGACAACTTTCTAGCATCTATCAAATTATTTTCAGCTTTGACTACATAGTCATAAGCCTCTGGCAGAGTTTGACCTCCAAGTGATTGAATCATAATAGATATGTTTGAATTTAAAGCCTTGAGGTAAAAAATTATAGCCATACCTAGTAATGGTCTATCTATAGTAGAGATTCATTCCCAAGTCTTTTGAAATTTGGAATTGAAGTCAATCATTGCTTCTTGTGGTTTCCTTTGGATGGTAATTAATTGTTGTAATAAATAAGACTTATCCCCCTTCTCTTCAAAGCTTTCAAAGAAAATATCTCTGAGCTAATCCCATGTAGATATGGTATTTGAGGTCAAAGACTGATACCATTCTAAAGCCTTCCCTTTAAAAGAAGTTGTTAATAATCTTATGGCCACATTTTATTGTGTGACAACATGTATAACACAGACCTCTGATACGTCTTGAAAATGTTCTTCAGGTGTTTTTAAGTCTTGCCCACTAAATTTAGCCAAAGATTTTAGGGCATTCACTAGGATAGGGTCCCAAGTGGCTAGTGGTATTGGGAGAATTAAAGGACTACCAGTGTTCCAACTTGCATAATTTCTTGGGGGTATAGGGGCTCCCATATTTACTCTTGGTATTGGTATAAACTAATTAACTCTTATTCTTGGAATAGTTACCAATGATGGCAAAATAATACCTGGATTTATAGCAAATTATGATCTGGTGATTGGTCTGTAGCTCTGACTCCTCATAGCTCTCTGGTTCATATGGTCTTGAAAGAAACTTCAATATAGTTTCCCACCAGGTTTGCCAAAATTTATTGATGGTTAAAATTGCAATTTGTTTCTAACACCAATAATGGGAAGTTTCAAGAATTTGGGACTTGCAACTTGAAACAACCTCCATATTAAGAAGCTAGTCTCTTCTTTATATCGAGCATATACTGGGAAAAGGGATAGGAATTTTACCAGAAACACAAATGCAAAGAAAGAAACTCTAACTATGGTGATACACCTGAATGCAATTCAACCCTTAATTTGAGCACAGTGAAACTATATGTAAGATTCAATTACATTGAAGACCAAACAAAGCATGATCAATGTAAAAGATGAAAAACAATAGAAATAGAGGCTCACAACTTAGACTGTTTTGTAGTGACATAGAAAATATCAACAAAGGCATATGGTTCAATCTTATTATTAATTCTCCAGTCACATAAGAGGCATAGAAACATGCACAGTTACATAAACTTTCCAACTTAAGAAAATAGAACAAAGGCAAATGATATTCCTAATCACAGCTCTAGAAAGTCTAAAACTGTTGACAATAATTCTCTCAAAAAATTCTCTCTGGTTATTTGATAATCCCCTTTGTGTTCTCTACACCCCTATTTATAGCCTTGGATTCCTTTCAAATTGTCTGCATGTTCCCAATATAATGGTCCAACTGAAATCTAACCAAACTGGAAGTGTCTAACAAAAGATATTTCTTAGATTCTGAAATGTTCTATTTCTCTACAAGTTCATTGGCCAAAGTAAATACTCAGGACTCTTCCCACTTTCAAATGTGAGAGGACACTTGGATAATTCCCCTTTTCTTCTTAAAAAACCTTCTCTTTATTTAGGATGCACCAAAAAATGACACATGGCATGTTTCACAACACTTATCGAAGACACACGACACTTTTCGTGTAACTTATACTCTTTTGTGTCTTTGCTCAGGAGTGCTCTACCTTTGAAACCTATCACAATACAATTCTTTAAAACTTTAACAACTTAACAAAAAATAAGACCCATAGAATCTCTTGCTCGAGCAACTTTAAAAAGGGCATAAGGACTGGTGGCGATTTCCACTTGCCTCAACAAAGGACACATGGCAATCTCTGCTTTACTTAAGTAGGTATATGTGGTGATCTCCACTACTTTTAGCCACGGTTTGAGAAAATTGTGAAAGGTGACACATGTTTGTCTCCATGTCACTCTATTTATATTATAGAAACAATCAGGCCTCATTTCATATTTACACGGACAACAACACTTGGTGGCTTTTGCTTGCTTCAAAAATAAAACCTGAGACCCACCATAGTCTTTACTATATCGGTGAAACAAGATGAAGATAATTTAGAGGTTGACACATGGTGGCTTCCACTCTCTTTAACTAAGATACGTGGCATCTTCCATCACTTTTAGAAAATCAAATTGAAACCTTCTGCGATTGCCACTTGGTGCCCTCCACCTGATCCTGATACTTAGCTTGTTGAAACCTTCTACTTAAAAAATATTTGAAATGTGGATGCTAATATGAAATGTAGATGATGACACTTTTCACATTCTATTGAGTTACTATGAGATACGTGGCTTGTCCTGACCAACTTATAGAAATTATGAAAGGTGCCTTGGCTAATGACACTTGGCAGCTTCCGCTTGACTTTGATACTTAGAGAAAAATGAGGAAAAAAGAAAATAAAGCCCAAGATATGAGTCAAAACTTTGACATCTCAAACCAAAGTGTGTTGGGACAAAATTATGCAATGCATAACTGAAAATTAGAATGAAATGTAGAGTATTTTTTACTCTACACTTACCAGTGTAGAATCAAAACTAGTTGTCCTTAAAATGATTATCCCATGCTCAAGGAGATCAAAATTTGTCTTAAAAATATCACTCTTAATACCCACATGAGTTGTAACATAGGGACTATGATTGATATATTGAGTATAAAAAAAATCCAAACTAATCTCATAATGGTTTTCCCCTTTGAAATAAGGCTCTTTGTAATCATCTAAAAATGAAACTTGAGAACTAAGAGTGTTAATTGAGACCACCCATCCTTAACTTATCACTAGACCTATCTTGGGGCCTATTTGGACACTTATAAAGCCTCCATGAAGACCACACATGTCCTTAAACATCCCTAAATTAGTCTCAAACCCTCATCTTATCATCCTAAACACTAGTCTCAAGTTTTACCTCCTGGACAATAGTTCCATAATTATATAATAGTGCCAATGGTGCTAGAAGAGTAATATTGGGGTAGAAATATCACATAGTTTTTTAAAAAAATGAGAATACATTTACCATGAGAACAAAAAATATTTTGGACCCATTGATAATATTTAAGGCATGCTTTAATAAATATAGAAAGGTAGATGCACTTATTCAACAAAAGTGGTTTCCAAAATATTTTATTACAGTTTCTAGAGAAGTTGATGCAAAGTCACTTAATAACAATACATAGGTGGGGTATTCTATAGTCTTCAAGGATAATTTTTTTTATTGGGAGCATAGCATAAAATTGTGTTAAATTTTGATTAAATTTTTTACCCTTTGAGAATAAATATTTTACTCTAGTATAAATAATGCTTACTAGTGTAGAATCAGAACTAGTTGTCCTTAAAATGATTATCCCATGCTTAAAGAGATAAAAATTATGTCTTAAACAATATCATTCTAAATACTAACATGATTAGTATCATAGGGACTACGATTGATACATTGAGTATAAAAAATCCCAAACTGATCTCATCATGGTTTTTTCTGAAACAAGGCTCTTTGTAATCATCTAAAAAAGACACTTGGGTGTTAAAAGTGTTAGTTGAGACCACTCATCCCTAAATTATCCCTATACCTATTTTAAGGCCTATTTATACACTTATATATCCTTCAAGTAGGCCACATGCATCCCTAAACATCCCTATAGTAGTTCTAGACCCTCATCTTAGCATCATAGCCCCTAGTTTTAGGTTCTACCACCTAGACAATAGTGCCATAACTGGATAATAGTGCCAATGGTGCTAGTGTCCCATTTTGGGTTCTACTATCTCTTACCACATTTTATCTCCAATGGATATGATTTTAAATGAGAAATCACCTAGGGTAAATCTATACCTCTTTTAATATCTTGCATAAGCACTAGAGTATTTTATAAACATGACTTTTATCACTTTATCCACTCTATGGAAATTAAATGTAAATAAAAAAAACTAGCTCATAACAAGTTATGAACAATTAATTTTATCAATTATTATTCTACCCTAATTCTCTATATAGTTGTCTAAAATCATTCCATTATCCACTAGATGGAAATTAGATGAAAATAACAAAAACTAGCTCATAATAAGGTATGCACAATCAAATTTATCAATTCTCTTTCTCCAGTACTTCATATAGTCATGTAAAACCATTTGAAGCTCATAATACATATATTTATAGTCTCCAACATCACTCAAATCACTCAATTAAGCACTCATACTAGTTTCACTTACACTTTCACTAGTATTTAGGTGGGGATAACTACATCAAGCTTGATCCCTCTTGAGAGTATTGGTATCTAGAAACCTCTCATCATCGTGTTGTGTTGAGGATATCCATCCTACCCTACTAACATCACACTTTGATACCTGTTACAACTAGATGACCTGAGACCATAGAGGTTTAGGGTTTGCATACAAAATTAGTCGAAATAAGTCACTAAAAGGGAATCAAAACTTGTGTATATAGCAACAGGCTAGGCAAACTCAGAAACATGTGCACCTGGAAGCTTAAAATAGTTCTACACTAGGGACACTAGAACCAAAAAGAGGACACTAGTGCCATTGGTGCTACTAGCTAATTAGGGATCTACTATCCATGAATGGTTTTAAAACCTAGATCTTATCCATAACACTTATATTAGCTCTTATCCCAATTTTTAGCCTCCATATCTTATGTCTCGATCACTTTCTAGTTAAGTAGTTATTTACATAATTCATTGGTATTTTTAGAAATGTCAAACTATGCTAATTTTATTATAGATTAGTAGTTGTATTTATTTCATATTTCTATCCTAATTTTTTGTACTTAGTGCCTTTAACAACCTAAGGCTTACACTCCATAACCCTAAAAAGTTAAATCATTTGTTAAACCCATCTTACTTTGAATATTACCCAAACCCCAGTCCTATTTGCTTTTAGGGTTTATATCCTTCTATTTTATATGTTCAACATTTAATTCCAAAATATCAAATATAATTTATTATTTTATTTTGGAAATATTTAACAAATTAAATTTATTAAAAGTCTTCAAATATACAACATTTCATTTTCCTAATTTCAAACGTACATTGGCAAAATTCAATAACCAATTCAATGAAACTAATAGGAGACATTTACAATATTTCATCTCTCTAAATCCTAATATACAAGATGACCTTATCTATATTGTTTAAGATGAGCTTCATAGATCAAATAATGGTGAATCTTCTATCCCCTAGATAATAATATTATTATGCCTACTATGGGGTAACTTAGAATGTACATAAACCTATTTTAATTTGATAACCTCAAGTATTAGCTACACCTTTTATGGCTAGTACATAGTCTTATTCTCTCTATGTACAATCCCTTATGCATGATATTCATTCTCTAAAGGCTAAGGTGTTACATCTTAATCAAGGTGCTGCTAGGCCATCACATACCTTAGATTCTCATGTTCTTTTACATACACCTTTATTAAACACATAGTGGTAAATCCCTTACCTTCGATATTTATGGCACATAAACTTAATTTATATGATGAAAAGGTGATGAAGAAGCAATACAAGGAACTCTCACTCTTGTGCCTTAGTGCAATATAGTTATTTGACAAAGGTTTTTGAGGTTTACATGATCTTTTATGACTCAAGAAATCAATGATGGTTTATTGGTCTTTAGAATCATTTTACACTCATTATAGTCCTACTAGACTCCTATTCCAACTCATTATATCTCTCTATACTTCTTTTCTCATCTACATAACTTCTTTGTCTTGAGTAGACAATCCTTATAACCTTTTTTCAAGCTTTTTAACCTTTTATGGATAAGTACATATGATTTTTGAGAAACTAGTACCATTTTATAGTACCCTTTATCTTATTTCCTCTCTTCAATAAATTTCAAATCCTATATCCTCTTAGAATTCACACTTTTATAGCCTTTTAGGTCTCTATTTAGGCTTAATTAGGCCTATTTGACCCTTACTACACACAATCTTCTCTAACTGTACGACTACATACCTAGCCACTTCATAATCTATTAGTATACATCCCACACTATCAAACTACAAATATTTGGGAATTTTAACTAATTTAAACATCACATAAATGGATTTTTATTCCAAACCCTAGTTCAGGGTTGACTGTGTCTACATGAGCTTGAGAAGGGTAAATTCACAACATTAACTTTTAAAAGGAGTTTCAAACAATTTTAAATATTTTATGGGTATATATAACCCTCAAACACATTTTCTAGGAATTATACTTCTTCCTTAAGACATATATTCCACAACTAATTCATGTAAATGCTCTCATTGTGTATATAGTCATAGTCTACTAGGTTTGAGACTAAAAGCATTGAGATTTTTGTTCCCAAAACGGTTTCAAATAACTATAAAGGTTTTATAGGATATATATTATTACCTATTACTTTTCCAATCAAAAAACTCTCATATGCATTCCATTTTTCAACCTTTGTCTACCTTTCTTGGTCTAACTATGAGGTTAGTGTAATAGTCACTAGGTTTGGACTACTAAATAAAAGGAATATATATCTAAAATGAGGAAACATAATAATAACTTATATAATAATTGAAATAAATATCTTAATATTATTTCATATGTTTCATTTTATCTTCCTTTGCAATATTATTAACACATAGAGCACTTATAGTTTCCCTCAGCACAGAAAATACGGTATCCTAAGTCTACAACATTGATATTTCATAAAAGACATGGAAACCAATGAAACCAAATGTTAATATACCATAAAATATAATATATAAATATTTCCAAATACATTATAATATCAAAAATAAATCTTTATTTATTTTTTTATCAATGCTCTGACTTACATAATCCTCACAATGCTTATGCACAAAAAAACTAGTTTGTCATTAGCTTGGCCTTCAAGAATGAGGAATATTTATTTAATTTTTTGGAGATTTAATTATATCCACCTTAAAATTAATCCTCTCTCATTTTTTCAAGCCAAAAATTACAATTTTATATGACCTCTAACTAATCTAACCACCTTTTGTGTTACCGATAGTCACTAACAAGTAAGTTTGTACTTTTGAAATAAATACCAAGGTTAATGTTTTTAAAAGTATGAATTAAGACATATTTTATACACATAGTGTCTTAAATGAATCACATAAACCCATTTGAAACTTTTTAATACTACTTCAATTACTCCTACAATACCCAAACTAGACCAAAACCTTTCAAAAATTCAAATTATGAGAATTGGCAGGAAAGTGCCAATTTGAAATTATATCCAATCTAAGCACTCCTAGATACTTGGATAGATTTTAAAAATTTCTTCTAAGACTCACAATACCCATTTAAACACTATTAAAATATATATTTATAACAAAACACCTGATCAAAACAAAATTTCCTAGATAACACAAGTTAAATAATGATGTTGCTACATCATACTACTGAGGTGCAAAATAATTTTTTCCTAAAATTTTAGCCAACTTGAATTTAATTCATCCTTATAATTAATCTCTCTTGGTTAGTCCATTTATTTAATGTCACATCCTCATATATCCCAAGGCCTATGAGTGACACATAGACCTCCTTGTTCAATAACCAATGCCTCCTTTCTTCTTCCTTTGAGGTTACCTCTTTGAATGTTGATCTTCAACTTGATCATCTTCAGCATCTTGGTGTTATCCTAAAACAAAACTACACATGGAACACACAAGTTAATCATAACCAATTCTTTATTGTCTTTTATAAATCTGCACTCTTGTACTTGCATGATTTTCCTTGTTATGCTTGGATCTATTACTTGTTGAATTGTGTCTTGTTGTGTCATCTTATGATTTACAACAATGTCAAATTCTTCAGTGGAATTATCTTTCTATCTCTAATATTAACTCTTCACCTAGTAAATCATATCACTTATCATAGCCATCTCTCTCATAATTCTAACTTTGTTATCAAAATTATCTAGATACTCCATGTTCCTTATCACAGACAAGTGATAAGACAAGTCTTTAAATATCCCTTCCACATGTGCATTCAAAAATATCTCTCCTTGTTGGTATGAATATAATAAATATTTTTTATTACAATCAAATCCTCAAGATTAATATTTACTATTGTACGTTCTTCTCCTATTGCTTTGGAAACTTGTTATACATTGTCTTCAACTTAGATCTTGGTTTCAAATATTATACTCTTGTCCTTACTATAACAAACTTCTTTTTTTAAGTATTTTTTCTCTCCAAACATCATCACACTACTTGGTGTCTCCTTCCATTATTTATTATCCTTCAATAAGGTTAGTGTTTGTTTTATGCCATCCTTCTCAATGGTGTAAGTGTTAGCTCTCCCATCATGCAAAGCTCTTGTACCATACTACCATGGTCTACCAAGGATGATCTAGCACACATCAATGGGAATCACATCACACAATATTATATCCTTATACCTTATAATTTGAAAATATCCATAGCATTGTTCATTCACTCAGACTTGATGACTATTTTGAATCTAAGAGACTTTGTAAGGACTTAGATGCTTGTTACTTTCTAAAACTAGGTTTGGTACCATCAAAGAAGACACAAGATTATTCGTATTACCATTATCAACTATGAATATTCAAAATTTACCTTTATTCTTGCACATGGTTTTTGGAAGAAAAATGAGTAAGACAGGGGTGAATCAATATTCAAAAAAATTCATTCAATTACACTCAATTATGCATGAACCATTCTAACAAGCATGTACATCTTAGCAAACATAATCATCAAATCATAGGAGCATGAAACACATGAACACAACATATATGTGGGAAACCCTTAAAGGTAATAAAACCATTAATTAATAAAATGGACTATATTCGTAGAAGACAAACATCAATATTTAGTGAAGCACCCATTTCACATGGATCACCAACCCCAACTAGCTCAACACCAACTCAACTAGGCTTTATCAAGCACCCACTTGCAAGGAGGCACCACCCCATATATGACTCAACACAAACTCAACTACCTGATACACTTCATACCTTTATAAATCCTTATTTTTCATATAACATATGATGATATTCTCCTTCAACTCTTCCCTCACTTCTATCCTTCTCAAACTAGCTTATATCCCTTTTCATGGCTTGATTAAGTCATCTAAAATTGATCCTCATATATGGAACATCTATTATATATTAATTAAATTTATTTTATGGTCAAAATTACATATTTTTACTCCCTATTTATCTATATCAGTTCATTTGTTCTCTACACTCTCTCTTAGCACGTTCAAATAGGCTAAACTACTTTTCTTTTATACAAGTCACTTGATCATATCATTTTTAGTCAACCACACATTCTTATCTTATTAGGTTTTCCATGAATATTTATTATAATATTAAAAAATCATGTCTTAATCATGAATAAATAATTACATTAGGTCATCCATAACTCAATCATATCATACTCCTCTTTTAGGCTTTATGGAGACCTAATAGGTCTTCTTAACAACATGTTACCCTTTGATATTTATTGAATCATATAAAAAAACCTCACATGGTATAAAAACATCATATTCTAATTTCATAGACCATATAAAACTTCACTTTAGGCCATAACACCTTTTAGGTCCAACCACCATTTGAACCCTTTCTCAAATCACTAATTATAAAATGCTTGTGCATAAATACAAAATCTTTCTTGAACAAATAATGTATAAATTCAACTTTGAAAAATAACCATGGAAAAAATTCACATATCCAAAAACCTCATGACCTTAGTGTTATCTGAAACTTCATCAGATGCTTCAACTCAAGGTATACATACTCAAACTCTTCTATGTAAGATGCTCACTCAAAAATTTCAACTGACTCCAAAACATAGTCAAGGAAACATGAATGTCTGACACCTGATTGAATCTACTCAAAGGATTTAAATACATGAATAGTAAATTATAAAAACATTAGAAAAACCTCCATCAAATATATCATAATATCTTATGAAAACTATTGGTCTTGTAGACCAATTTACTGATCTTCTCTCTCACAGACTTCACTCAATCAGTAAGCCATTTTGGCTTCAATATTCCAACCTATTGTAATAAATTCAAAGATTATAAAAAGAGTGGATATATTATTCAAGTATCAAAAAACATCATCATACACTTCAATCTATCACTCTTACATAAAAACACATAAGGAATCATCTTCTCACTTCTACTTGATTTTCTTACTATCTGCACCACTAGGTCTGTTAGCGATTGGCCAACTTGGATCACTAAATTTTCACACCAAATATTTGGAACCTATACATAAACCTTAATTTAAAATAAATATAAGTATCATACTTTTATCTTCATCCACTTATAAACTTTGAGTCAATCAACTCTATCTGCTACAATAAAACTCTAAAAGACAAGTACTTTCCTATAACATCTACTCACTTGCCTGAAAAACCAATCACACTTAGAGATGCCTGGGAGAGTAAAATACAACATAAAATTACTTTTATTTCCATATAAAACCATTTTAATATCTTTATAACAAGATCTTCAACATTAGGTCTTTGTTAGGGTTCTTTGAGAGTTTAGACCATCTTCCAGTCTTAATGATCATTAATAAAACTTAGCTTGTATTTCCAAAAAAAATGATTATAATTTTGAGATAGACCGTTAATCATATACCATTAAAATCTTAGGTTGTCATTTAGATGCTATACATGCCAACAAGAACTTGAAAAAACCTTCTCAGGTAGACAACTCTTGAGTTTATGTACTTGAGAAACCTCAAAAACATTTTTAAATCATTTTATTTCAAACCATGACCTAAAAATTCATGTACATACTTAAAAAAACTTGAATCACCTCGTTAAATGTTTAAATTCTCACCCATGTCATGAAGACTGATCTAAGTACATTATCTGACCACCATCTCTTTTCTTACTTTCTAGGTCTTGACCTGCAAGTCACATTAGGTCTTGAAGCTGACATTCTAACTACTATCCAAGATCTCAGTGCCTCATATATATTCCATGAAATTTCATATCATGATTAAATACTATCAATCATTCTTCATATTTATTATCAATAGCTCATGATACGTTATTAGTCCAAGCAAGATCTAGAACTAGTCTAGTTGCAAATTTAGACTAAAGTACTTACCCTTGTAGACTTCACCTTGAAAATATCCTATGTTCTAATGCCTCTTGTGTATGATCAATAAACCTCATAAACTCATTATTATTTGGATCTTCAATAGATCATCTTTAAGGCTTATATTAGATCTTTAGAGCTCAGCTAAAGATCTTCATATCATCTTCAAAGCTACACACATAGATCTTTAGAGCTAAATTTTTAAACATTTTTAAGGCCCTTAGCAGATCATGTATCAGATCAAACAAAATTTCTCATGATTATAAAATAAAAGCATTCTTTGGAGTATTCTAATCTTTTTAGCTCTTTCAGCGTAACTCTAGAACTACTTACACAGTTCTTTGGAGCATATAGTTTCTTCTTCTAATCTCACTCAATTCCTCATACTACCTACATAAACCATCTCACAAGGTCTAGACAAAACATTACAAGTTAATTTAAACTTGACATATCAACCTATACTCTTTCATATTTATCTCAATGACATTATTGACACTCTTCAAATAGTAATCTCACATTACTAATTTCATATAGCAACAATACTCACTATGTTGTCATATGAACTTATCATACAAATACCTCAAAGCTTGATTGACCATGTACCTTTAAAATAAATTTTGACATCAATAAAATTATATTATCATCAATGACAACACTTATTCAAAAAAATCAACAATCAATGATAGTTCTCAAAAATCTCACCTTAATCAGATCATAATGTTAAATAATCTCCTCCTTTGTCATTGATGACAAACACACTCAGAAAACTATGTTAACCACTCTTTGATGGCAAATAATCTCTTAGACCTGAATCCAAAATTTTTATCATCTCTTTCTAATCTTGCCTTTTTTTATCCCTTTCTGATATTTATCCCCCTTTGACATTAGTGACAAAGGTTTAAGACAACTATTATCTCTTTTAGAATGAATTGAGACTACAAGACCACTTCAACACAGATCAAACATAGTCAACAATATGAACCAAAATCTCTATCTCTATTTCTTGTTCTTTTTAGACTTATATACTTTTATGTCATCTCCACGGTGTTCATCATGTTATAATACTGCCTTTGGTTTCCATACATTATGCTCATATATATCCTTGTTAGGACACTTTGTTGCAAAGTGACCAATCTTGCCACAACTAAAAATCTTGAAGGGTAACTTACCATTTTACTTACTTGATCCAAACCTTAAATTTATACAAACATAGCTATGAATGTTTTTCATCATCATCAATACTTGAATCAAATTCATCCTTAACCTTCTTGGCCTTTAACTTATTTTAAACTTTGAAAGTCTCTTCTTTCTTTGGATTGTTTCTTCCTTCGTTGGTTCTCATCTCATAGGCAATCAAGATGCCATGAAGCCCATATATCTCTAACTTGTCCAAATCCTGTATATTTTCTACCATGAGAACCTTAGATTAAAATTTAAGATTTAGTTATCTCAACACCTTTTGGTAAACTTTAGATTCTTTCACTTCTCCTAATCTTCTAATGATATTGAAAACTTCATCGACCCTCAATAGGTAGGATGCAATAATTCCATCTTCATTCATCTTCAGGATTTCAAACTATCTTTTATGAGTCTAAAACTTGGCCAAATTCACCTTGGTGTATCCTTAATACATGATCTTAAATTTTTCCCATATATATTTGGCTGATACATAATGCACTACCTTTACAATATTTACCTCTAGTAGGCCACATGGAATGACATTCATTGCCTTGGAGTTATTTTCACTAGCCTTTTTACCTATTGCATTTATTGGTGGAATATGAGATGCAATATAACCATCCATAACTAATTGTAAAATATTGTGTCCTTATGACATAAGATATGTTTTCATTCTGACATTACAAAAGGCATAGTTATATTTATTAAACAATGGAGCCTTATTGGTAGAGAACCCACCTAGAGCATATTGACTAGTCATCCTTACTTCTTAGGATCTCCTTTAGGATTTTAGAATTATTTCAAAGGACCAGAATCTAATACCAATTTTTGGAATAAAAATTATTGATAGAGGGGGGGGGGGGTAAATTAGTCTTCAAAACTTTTCATTCAATTCCACTTAATTATACAAGAACCATTCTAACAAGCATGTACATCTTAGTAAGAATAAACACCAAATCATAAGAGAATGAAAAACATGAACATAACATATACATGAGAAACCCATAAAGGTAAGAAAACCCACTAATGAAAAAAATTGAATAAAATACAATAAGATAAAAATAAATCTTTAGTGAATCACCCACTTCACATGGAACACCAATCCCAATTAACTCAACACTAACTCAGCTAGGCTTTAACAAGCACCCACGTGCAAGGAGGTACCAACCCCCTAAATAACTTGGAACCAACTCAGCCACCTAATACACTTTATCACCTTAATAAAACCTTTCTTATCATACAACATATGATGATATTATCCTTTATCTCTTCACTCACTTATATCCCTCTCAAACTACCTTCTAACCCTCTTCACTCAACTAGCCCTCTTCATGGCTTGATTAGGTCTTCTAAGCCTGATCCTCATATGTAGAACATTTATTATAAATTCATTACATATATTTTATGGTTTTAATTACCTCATTATACTCACTAATTATCTATATTATTCACTTGTTCTCTTCACTCTCTTTTAGCACGCTCAAATAGGCCCAAAATACCTTGCTTTTATACAAGTCACTTGATCATATCCTTCTTATTCGGTGACACATTATTATCTTCTTAGGTCAGACATGAATAGGTCTTATAATATTAAATTAACATGCCTTAATAATTTATAAATCAATACATTAGGTTGACCATAACTCTATTATCTCTTACTCCTCTTTTATGCTTTAAGGAGACCTAATAGGTCTTCTTAACAACATATTACCCTTTGATCTTTATTGAAGCATATCCAAACACCTCAAACTGGAGGAACACATCATATACCACTAAATATATATTATTAAACTTTAATTTGTTTCCATATCACCTTATAGGTCCATAACACCTTGTAGGTCCAACCACCTTTCAAACCCTTCATCAAATCACTGATTATAAAATGCATGTGCATATATAGAAACTCTGTCTTAAAAAACTGAGGTATAAACTCAATTTTTCCAAATAAACATGGTAAAAAATCATATATTATAAAATATCATGACTTAGGGTCATAAAATAATTTAGTATATGCTTCAACTTAGGGATACATACTCAAACTCTTCTTTGTAAGATGCTCACTTAGAACTATCAATTGAATCAAAAACATGGTCAAGGAAACATGAATGCCTGACACATAATTAAATATAATCAAGGGATTTAAATGCATGAAAAATATATTATAACATACTAATATCAACCTCTATTAAATAAATCATAAGCTCTTATGAAAACTATTGGTCTTGCAGACCAATCTATTGATCTTCTCTCTCACAGTCTTCACTCAATCAGATAAGCCATTTTGGCTTCAATGTTCCAACCTCTTATACTAAATTCCAAGATTATAAAAATAATTTATATATTATTAAATTCCAAAAAACATCATCATACACTTCAATCTATCATTTTTACATGAAAACACATCATGAATCATCTTCCCACTTCTACGTAATTTTCTTACTATTTGCACCACTACGTCTATTAGAGACTGGCCAACTTGGATCACTAAATTTACACACTATAGATATTTAACCTATCCATAAAACTTCATAGATAAAAAATATAAGTCTCATAATTTTATATCCATTTACTTAGTAACTTTGACTCAGTCAACTCTATTTACTATAGTAAATTTTTGAAAGATGAACACATTCTTGTAGGATATACTCACTCACTTGAGAAACCAATCACACCTAGAGATACATGGGAGATTTTAATAAATTATCTCAATTAATTTTATATAAATATAAAACTATTATAGGATAATTATAAAATATATCCAACATCACGTCTTTGTTAGGGTTTTTTGACGGTTTAGATCATCTTTCAGTCCTAATGATCATTCATAAAGCTTAGCTCCTTTTTCAAGAAACCAATGATTGAAATTTGAAATATAAATAATCCTCTCATATACCATGAATATATTATTTTTTTATGTATATGCTACACATTACAACAATCACTTTAAAAACCTTCACAGGTAGATAACTCTTCATTTTGTGCACTTGAGAAACCTCAAAACATTTTTCAAGCCTTTTCTTGAAAACCATAACCTAAAACTTCATTTACATACTTAAAAAAAACTTGTCTCACCTCTTCCAATGTTAAAATACTCACCCATGTCATGGAGACTGATCCAAGTACCTTATCTAACCACCATCTCTCTTCTTGATTATTAGTCCTTGACCTGCAAGTCACATTAGATCTGAAAGTTAACCTTATAACTATTGTCCAAGATATTAGAACCTCATATATATATTCCATGAAATATCCTATCATTATTAACTACTATCAAACATTATTCATATGTCTTGTCAATAGTGCATGATGCCTTGTTAGGCCAAGCAGGATCTAAAACTAGTCTAGTTGTAGATTTAGATTGAAGTAATTACCCCTATAGACTTTACCTTAAAACTCTCATGTGTTTCAATTGCTCTTATGTATTATAAAAAAACCTCGTACACTCACTTTTATTCAAATCTTCTTTCTGATATTTAAATATGAACTAAGTATTTTCATAGCATCTTTAATGTTAAACACATAGATCTTTAGATCTAACCTTTTAATCATTTACAAGGCCCTCAACACTTCATGTACAAACTCAAACAACATTTCTCATGCTCAAACACTATCAAGAATTATTTAGATCATTCTCATTTTCATATCTCATTTGGATCAACTTTGAAACTACTTACATAGATCTATGAAACATATAATTTCTTATTCATAGCTCACTCATTTCATCATGATACATGTATATACCATCTCACAAGGTCTAGACAAAGAATTACAAGTTACCTTACACTTGACATACTGACCTCTAGTCATTCATGTTGATCTCAATGATATTATTGACACTCTTCAAATAGTACTCTCACATTATTGATTTCATATAAAAACAATACTCACTATGATGGCATAAGAACTAATCATACACATACCTCAGAGCTTGATTGGCCATGCACCTTTAAAAGAAATTTTGACATAAATGAAATTATATTAACATAAATGACAACAATTATTCTAACAACTCAACAATGAATGATAGTGTTCAACAATCTCCCCTTAATCAATGACAATGTTCAACAATGGTCTTGAACAATGTCTTTCTTTGTGGTTGTTCTCTCTCCTCATGGCTTGTATTCAAAAGGACTCTCCTCATTAGCAAGATATCCCCTATTTCAAGTTATTCCACATAATTTGGAAAGGAATATATGCTCTCATCTTCTTATGGAACCACTTGGTTTATACTCTCACTCCAAGATCTACCACTTTGGATGTCTTTTGGACACTCATATGACCTATGTACTATAAATTTGTTACACTTGAAGCCCTTGCCTACAAACCAAATATTGCCTCTTCCTCTAAGATATGACCTTCCACCTCTATATCTATAACCACCTCTACTTGATTGACTTGAACCCTTTGAACTACTACCAGCTTCTTTATTTTGACTTTGCCAATTACTTTTATTACTTGGTTGTCTTCTTCCTTATTGTTGACCTTTACATTCATAGCTTTTACCACCTCTACCTCTACTTCTCCTATTCCCTTAATTTATCTTGATATGATTCCTTTACTATTATTGGTGATGATATTATTATCTCATCTTGAATGGATAACTTCAAGCCATTGATGTACTTGGCAACCTTTTTTGCATTCTAATATATGTGTCCTCAGATAATTAGCTTGTAGAATTCCTTAATTTAATCTTTCAATATTATGTATTTTTGCCTCAAATTTTTTAACCTCCTGAAAAGGTGGGGTTTTATAGTATTTAGGCATGAATTTGACTTTCATCCTGGCCACCATTCTATTCCATGACCTTATCTTCTCTTTTCCCCTTATTATTATTTCTTCTTGTATTCCATTCCACCATGAAGATGCATGACCCTTATTCATTTCTAATAAAAAAATATCCTTATTTTTATAATTTACCTCTTCATAATCTATGTAATTATCCATAGATATGATCCAATCAACTAGCTCTTCCATATTAATACTATCCTTGTACATGAACACCACCATCTTGTGTTTTGAAGTCACTTCAAGGACTACTATTATGAACCTCTCTTACACTCTACCTTAATCTCTTTCCTCTACTACTTTCTCATGATTAATATCATCCTTTCCCTCACTTACATCACCTCTATTCATCTCTCTCCTCTAAGCCAACTCCATGGCTTGTAACCTTGCTTGTAAGTTTATCACTTTCATAACTAGTACATCAACTTCTTAAAACCTTATTTGGGCTACCATTTCTCCTCACCCTCTACCTTCCATGTGTGCCTACTAACTTTCCAAGACATATTTATCTCTAATACCAAATTATGGAGAGGTAATACAAGCAATTCCCACTCTTATGCCTTGTTTCAATACAATTATTTGACAAAGGTTGTTGAGGTTCATATGCTCTTTTATGACTCAATCAATCACTAATTGTTTATTGGTATTTATAATAATTATTAGGCTCATTATATTCATACTAGACTCCTCTTTCAACTCACTATATCTATTTATACTTCTTTGCTCATCTACAGAACTTGTTTGTCTTGAGTAGACAATCCTTATAGCCTTTTTCAGGCCTTTTCACCTTGTATAGACAAGTACAAATGAGTTTTGGGACGTTAGTACCGTTTAATATTATCCTCTATATTTTTTACTCTCTCCATGAAATTTAAAATACTGGTTCCTCTTAGAATTCACACTTTTATTGCCTTTTAAGTCTCTATATATGCCTATTTGACCCATGTCTCCATGTAGTCTTCTCTAACTATATGAATCCATACCTCAGAAATTAAAAACCTTCATAATATATTAGTATATGTCCCACACTATAAAAATATAAATGTTTTGTAATTTTCACTAGTTTAAAATTCACATAAATGGAATTTTGTTCCAAACTGTAGTTCAAGGTTGATTATGTTTGCATGTGCTTGAGTGGGGTAAATTTTCAACATTCACTTTTTCAAATGAGTTTCAACCAACATTGAATACTGGTAAGGTTATTTAAAACCCTCACACACCTTTTCTATTAATAAAACTTCTTCCTTAATACCTTTTTTCCATAACTAATTCATGTTCTTGCTCTCATTATGCATATAGTCACAGTCTATAGGGTCTGAGACAAAGTATTGACATCTTTTGTTTCAAGAGTGGTTTTAAATAAATTTTAATTTTGAAAATCTTTGTATTATTCACATATAATATTTATTATTATCAAATTCTCATATTCTTGCCACTTTTCAACCTCAATCTTCCTTTCTTGGTCCAACTATGAGGTTAATGTAACATTCATAGGGTTTGGAATAGTGACTAAAAGGAATACATATTTAATATGAGAGGAAATATCATAATAAATTTTAAAAGCATTTAAATTAATATCTTACCATTATTTCATATTTTTCATTTTATCTTCCTTTTCAATATTCTTAACACATAGAGCACTTATAGTTTCCTTCAACACAAAAAAAGGGTATCCTAAGTCTGCAACATTGATATTTCACAAAAGACATGGAAACCAATCAAACAACATCTTAATATACCATAAAGAATAATATATAAATATGTACAAATACATGATAATATTAACAATCAATCTTTATTATTTTTTTTCTATTAGTGTTCTGACTTACATAGTCCTCTTAATGCCTATGCTTAGAAAAACTAGTTTACCATTAACTTGGACTTCAAGAATGAGGAAAACTTATTTAATTTATAGGATATATAAGTCTCTTCCATTTTTAATAAATCCTCTCTAATTGTATAAATCCAAAACTTACAATTTTATATGGCCTATAATTAATCTAACCACCTTTTGTCTTACCAATGGTCACTAATAAGCAAGTTTATAGTTTTAAAACAAATACCAAGGTTGATGTCCATAAAATTATGAATTAAGACCCATTTTAGACACATGGTGTCTTTAAGGAATAAAATAAACCACTTTTACACTTTGAAGAGTACTAAAATTACTCCTAACATACCCGAATTAGACCAAAACCATTCAAAAATTAAAATTATGAGAATTGGTGAGAATATGTCAATTTGAAATTCTATCCTATCTAAGTAATCCTAGATACATGGAGAACATTAAAAAGTGTATTAAAATACTCCTAAAATACCTTTAAACACTTTAAATATGCATATTGATTTTATTTTTTTTTTTTTAACATTTGATCAAACAAAAATTTCCTAGACAACATAAGTCAAGTAATGATAGTCTTGGATTAAAAAGGTGACCTAGAGCATCATTTACGAGACTTTCATGTAGCATGTTTGTACTATGTGTCCAATGATTATATCCTCATTAAATTTATCCCACATAGTCTAAACAAATATTAATTACAATGGGTATATGATATTTTAAACCAATCTATCATAGCATTCAACCCATTAGTAGTTATGTTTTTGGCAAACTTTTCAATCAACATCAGTGATAATATCTCATATGCTCAGGTGGCTCAACTTAAGAAAAAATTCAATGAGATTATTTCATAATATGTCTTTTGATATAAAAATATATTATAATATGACTATAACCATGGTATATATAGAACTTTAAGAAATATTTAAATAGAGTTTACTACCAACATTACATGAAGCTATATTTTTTAAAAAAATTCCTACTTTCATAGAGTTATGCCGCATAATGAAAAATTAGTATGTCAAGATTATATTTATGGGTAAATTAAGTTACATAAGTGTATTATATTTAACTCCTAATATTTTTAATAAGATTCCATATAAATTAAGGGCCACTAAAAATAAGAGTGATCTAAAGACTATAATTAAAGTAGCTTTAGAGCCAGCTCCTCACCTAGTTTTATCAGCTTCTCCACTAAGAGTTTTCACAAGCCTTATAGAGTCACTCACACATTTTTTATAGTATCTCTTAGAATTAAATATCATATTTATCCCTCCCAAAAAATATTTTTATTTGACTAGGCCTCTTCCAAATAACTATCATTCTAATGTATTATGCAACTATCATAGAATGTTAGGCCATACTAAAAACAATAGCATCACTTTGAGATATAATATACAAGATTTTATCGAGGCCAAATTAATTTGTGTGGGAACACCTATAGAGGCACTTAAATTTCAAAAAATGAAAGTTAAGGCACTAAAAAAAATTGGATCCATTTCCTAAACATAAAGCTAATGAGGATGGAGGCACTTTAGGTGCTCACTATACCTATCAGGCACATCCACCACTGATATATTATCATACTACTATGGAGGATACAAAACCCTTACATGATATCATTGGTATTTATCATACTATATTTCCACTAAACCACTCAGTATTTTCTTAAAGCAAGAGATCATTGATGATAACTCATATTTATATGCACTCTTTATATGAGCTTGCATTGATCATCAGCGTATTCATAATGTTATGGTTGATAGTGGGTCAAGTATTAACATATACACTATCACACTTATATAAAGTTTGGATTATTTAGAATAGGAAATTTTTTTGACTAACATAGTTATTCATGGTTTTAGTTTTCATGTTCACAGCTCCATCAGGGAGATTGTACTTCCATTACAAGTTCGATCAATACATGTGACCACTAGATTATTAATAGTACCGAGCGCAATAAAATTTTACATGTTATTGGGTAGGCCATGGATATAATAAATATGATTCATTCTATCCATCATACATAGATACCTCATGTTTTATTCTTTTTTGAAATTTTATGTCTTTAATTCCTAAGCAAATAAAGGGTCTAAGTAAATGTAAATCAATAATTTATGTATGTTGATTATCCTAATAATTTATTTAAATAAATATCTATTCTATATTTTCTATAAATATTAGGAAGTGTAGTGAAATCAAACTTAGCTTGTTCTTGGTTGAAATGGCTAATTCAAGATCTAGAAATTATTGTGTAGGGGTGGAAAATTATCACAAATAGAACCCAAAACTCTATTTATGGATTGGATAGGAGTGGAAAACATAGGAAACCCTAATAATTAGCACTATAGTACAATTTTCAAAGATGTTTTCCACTTTCTTCACTATTTTCCACTTCTGGTGCTATTGTCTTGGTGATCTGGATTTTATAGGTTTTATTCGGTAGGTATGTAACACCCTAACAATGAAGTATCAAAGATTAATTCTATGTGGAGATTTATATGTGTTTGATTTAATATTAAAAACCCTTAGGAGCTACTATTACTTAAACTTGAATATAAAACTTTGGAAAGAGAGAAAGGGTTAGTGTGTAAAGGATACACTAGATGCACTTCACACCCCATGTGTGGACTTGCTACCTACATACCAATACTTCAAAGAGGGACCAAGATAATATAGTTCTTAAATTTGAAGTGCTTAGTAAAATTATATGATGTATACAACTGGATGTGAAATCATAATTTATTTTTGATAACTAGGGACTAGTATGAGTGTTTGAATAGGCTTGAATTGGTCTTAGAAGGTTATATGCAGAGTTTAGGGAAGAGTGCTTGAGTGTACTTGCTTGTATTCTTTCCCTTTTCCTATGAATGAGTGACAACCATATAAGTGGACACTTAATGAACTTTTATAATTAAACTAATGATATTAACTTATATGAACTTGTATTAGGTTGATAAGGGAAAATATAAAGAATCAGAAAAACCTGACCATTAAAGGTGAAAATGAACTTGGACAATAGCACTGAAAATAGGAAACCCCTAAATTATGGCACTCCTATCTAACTTGGGAACTATTTTCCTAGGAACATGAGCCCTAGGGGTATGGATATAGGTCTAGGAGGGTTTCTTGGGTCAAAAAAAGCTATGTTTAGGAAGCTATGGGTGACTGGGAATCAATAAAAGTTTAGCCAAGAAGGGTTGATTGAGAAAGAAAGAGGACATATAGGTTGGGTGCTATTAGCCATGCCTAAATCATCTAATTTTGCATTTTATATGATTAAATTTTCCTCCTGCCTTTATTCTATTGATGCAAAAAATTGAAATACTAGAATACAAAAAAAATAGAAAGCATACCTCAACTTACCTATAAGTGGAAAAGCTCATGAAGTTGTGTGATGTTGGATGTGCATAGAGAGAGCATGTTGTGATGTGTGAATATATAAATAAAAACATTAAATAGTTCATTTATTTATAAATAAGATATATATAAAATAATAATGTAAAAAATCTAATGAAAGGAAGATAGAGGAATGAATACACCTTATCGAGTACATGAAAAAATACAAAACCTATTTTTATGGTAGATTATGTTGAGTATGTGTTGAATCAAGAGTAATATCATGAATGGAGATGAGTGCTCAATTTATTAGAATGTGTCTCAATAATGAAAATTTTGGTCTTTTGGCTTAATTTAAGTTAATGACTCATGAATATGTTAATCATTGTCTAGACTGTATGTCCAATCCCTCTAGATAGATGGCTCAAGAATACAAAGGTTGGCCCTTTGGCTCCATCATTGCCACTTGAAGTGAAGATATGAATTGATACTAGTATATAATATATGTCATATGGTATGGATCATATAACCCATGAATGTTATATAAATTTGACACTGTGGCATGAATAGCCAAATGTGTGCTAGAAACTAGGCCACTTTTGGCCACTTCAAAAGATTAGGTTTGTATGAAAGCCACTCTAAAATTGATGTACTATGATTATATGAAATCCAAATTGAGAACTTAGATACTCAAAAAGATAAAATTTTATGAAATTTTAACTCAAATGTAATTCCAACCACCTGTAGATGGAGTAAGGCATGCAACTACTAAGAATGCCTAGAATAAACTGAACTTAGAAATAAAAGATCAATGTGCCACACACATTGCCCCCAATCACTGATATCTAAAACATGGATTCTGATCTAGAATTTATGCCAACTACCCAATTTTAATTAAAATTTAGAACCATCATCATACACATGATAACCCCCTATATCTAAGAAAACTATGCTAAAATTATTAAATCTGAAGGATCTAGAAGTGCAAAAACTGTCCCTAAACTAAAATTTTTGCTTATTTTTAAAAATCCAAGTGTTTTCCTACCTAGATAGGAGTTAAAAACTATGGAAACCCCTATTTTTGTGCTACTATCCACTTTTAGCACTACAATCCATTTTTGTCGCTACTATCTAATGTGAAATTTGACTGTTGATTTGAGTCTATTCCAATTTTTTTGATTTGAATTGACTAGTTTGACCTTTGGATTCTATGATGATTATTTTGAATGTTTTAATTTTCATTTATAAGAGGCTTTATATCTATGACAAATCCCCTATTATATGTCCCCTCTTTTTAGGGTAGGAATGATGAACCTACAATGACTACCCTTAGAACAAAAGAGTCATGAAAGTGTGTTAATTATAAAAAAAATATGATATAGCATTTTATGTTTGACAATATGATTTAAGATATAGAAATGTTTATATTGATATATTTTTAGATCAACATGGGTATGCCTAGATATATATAACAATGTAAAAGTATACATAAATTATTGAACTAGAACTGGAAATGTTAATTGTTAGTTGTTAGTTTGGAGGGATAGAACATGATGTCCATCATGGAATCCAAGAAAACAAGGTAAATGCATGATATGGATCATGACATGGCCCACATTTGATATTCAAAAATAAAACAAACAATAAGAAAACAACCAATAAGAAACAAGCATACTAGATGGGCTAAGGGGTCAAGCAAACTAGATGGGCTAATGGGTACATGTCACTCAAATTAGAAACAAGCATGGAAGGCATGTTCAAATTCCTCATACATATACAAGTGAAATAAGAAAAGTTCACACATAGGACATAAGCACAAAGAAGAGTAAAAACAAAGGACATTGGCAAATGTTTTAAGGTGCACACATGAAAAAGAAGCAAAGTACATTGGTAAATATCCTAAGGCATAAGCAGGAGACAAGTTGGAATTGAAAATACAATCACACAAGATATGGTAAGCAAGCAAATAAATCATTTAAGAATTCAAAGATACAAACACACTAAACTAATCAAATCAAATATGAGAGTATGCAAAACATATGTAGTCTAAGAGCAGGTATATGCTAATAAATACATAAGTACTAGATACTAATGAGATGTCGATATAGTATTTTGTGTAAGCTATAAGGTAATGTACATCATTATGATAACTTAGAGTGTGTGGTGTAGAAATGACATAACTTAGATGGTTTAGTCATGTAAAAGATTCCCCCAATGGGTGCGTATAACAATATATGTCTCAAATGTATAAGTAAGAATGCACCCTTTATGGTTAGAACAAAGCAATCAAGTAGTTGGATGTCACTGTACACACTCAAAGAAGATCAAGTGAAGTATGGAAATGTATAAAATCAACATACAATAGTATGAAACAACAAATATAAGTCTTATCATGATAGTAGTAATGTAAATCATGGATGATGCATATAAATAAAATATTTTTAGCATTTTTGACATATTTGAATTTTTTTGTATTTTGGAATTTTATATTGTTTTTATATTTTTGAAACTATTTGAACTATGTACAAGTAGAAGATTTTATGTACAATCAATGCTAGAAAGTAATGAGACTAACTAATGAGTCTCTTGAGACTCCTTTTCATGGTGTCTTATATCAAATAATGGGATAGCATGTGATCGTGAGGCATGAATGTATGACTGAGAATGTAAAGTTTGAATGTGTGTATGTTGTAACTACTCTAAAATATCTAAAATGGAAGCTGAATGTGGGGTCCCCCTATGACTCTGAGAAGTGGATATAATTGTAGGGCTCTTAGGGACCCATCTAACAGTAGGAGAAAAATCTCTATGAAGATGTGTTATCTGTGTAGCTATATGAGATTACAATGTAACTTCTCTTGGTATGAATACTGTAGCTAGAAGCTATCTAAAATCTTGAAGCTATGGGGGTGGTGTATGAACCCTTTATAATGGTGATGGATGTTGTAACTATGGTTTATCTAGAAGTGGACCTAGAACAAAAGTTGGAGGAGAAGCTAAAACTAGTGAAAAAACTAGATCTAGTGACTAAAAGCTAGTAGATGGCTCTAAAGTGGGGAGTGGTGACTCATAAGGAACTCTACCAACTATAATAACCTAATTAGAATGAATGAACATCACACATTTGTGAACTATATAAGGTATTTCCTTGAGTTTTTGAGTCCATGTTCGACCAAGTAATATGTCAAAAACTCCTATGTTGGGAACTATAGTAAATGTTGTAGCCACATGTGTAAGACCAACCTGTAATGGAAGTACTATCTCACCTAATGAACTTTGAACATGCCCACTAAAACTGCTAATAACTATATATGTCAGAGTGATATCCTACTTTGAATAATCCAAATGTTGTATTAGTGTGAAGGTGCACATATTAAGATTGGAACTATTGTCAATGAGTACACTAAGGATAGTTTGATTATAGATATGTGTTATGATAAAAAGTGCATTATAACATATATAATCCTCCATAATATCTTGATCTAAAAAAGAAATCAAAGGCCTAGATAAAACTTTGGACTCATATACACCTATCATTCCCCTCAAAGGATGTGTCTCAGCTGAAGATGCCTAGTATGTAACTAGTAGAGGATGTGTATGGTATGTATGATGAACACCTAATGTGTCCTCTTTCTCTCATTTTTAATGTTGTGGAAATGGATATCAAAAATATTTTCAAAGCCTTATCTTATGTTGGCTTTGTCTTTTGAGGCCCAGTTGTAGTTCCTAGATCCAATAGATTATCATCAATTAAAACCTTTATTTTATGTCATAAACTGATGCATTTATTTGTTGTGTAGCCTAGTGCCCTATGAAAATCATAAAATACATGTTGATCATATCCCCATGGAAGAGGCATTTCTAGATATACTTCTCAAATAGGTGGGAGAGTAATGATGTTGCATTATAATAACTACTATAGAACTCTATCTAGAGAAACTGGTAAATTAGTAAATGCATGTCGAGGAGGTGTTGATAAAACCATGCATTGAGGGGGCTCTGAAGCCACATTGACTACTAGTTGATTATTATTCTTATTATCACTTATTTTAACCTTCTATGGGACTTTGATATTACTCTTGTTTGTTGTGTCTGACTACTTGAATACTTGAGTTTGCCCATTGAGATTAACTTGACTTCTCTTCCCTTAAGTGTATGACACAATTCGGTAAAGGAACAAAATCTTTTGAACATAATGGATTCATGTAGTATTGGTAGAAGGATTTATTTGAAAATATCTTGTAGCTATTGATTAGCGATAGGGATAGTTAACTTACATGGAATAGTCTTGTATCTAAGAACATAATCTATGAGAGGCTCATTTGTTCTTTGTTTCTATTTTGTGATCTATGCATATGAGACCTTATACCAATGTTGATATTGAAATGTGCTAGGAACATGTCTATGAGAGGATTGAATGTCATGATCAACTAATTTAGTAGACTACAAAACCATTATAAAACATAATCCTTTAGGCTCTATGGAAAGAGTTTGGTAAAGAGCCAGTCATTGGGTACATAATCCAAACAATAAGCATGAAAATATCTCAAATGTATCTCTAGATCATCCTTTCCATCATAAAGAGTTAGTTTGGGTTGAATGAATCCTTGTGGTAATGGTGTAAACACAATGTGACATGCTAATGGTGTATGCAAAAGTGTAAAATAATCTAATGCCTATGTAGGTCTAGTGGTACCTTGCTTGAGATGTTGTGCCTTGGATTAAAGAGATCTTATCTCTTGCACAAGGGATGTTACATTAGGAGAGAGGGATGTACTAGCTACAATTGGTGGCATAGAAGAAGGTTAGGCTATTATAGGGGGTAGTTGATACATAGTTTCCCCTACAGTGTCACTTACAATTGGTAGCTTTGTAGTTTGAAAACATTACCCATTGGTTACTTTTTACTATTCTTCTTGTAAAATTCTAAGAATGTCTTCTTTCATATCCAAATGTTTGGATAAAAGTTCTTGAAGTTTTCTTTTATTAGTTTCATCAAAACTAGTATATTGGGCCATTGATAAAGTAGGAAAACAATTTGAAATGTGTTTAAATGTTTTACAATATGTTTTAATAGTCAATATGATAGAAATGGAAAGTACTTAATATAAGAAATGCAAAGTCCAAAAAATAGTGAATTGAAATTTGTTCAAAAAGGATACAGAGTTGCCAAACATGTAAGGTGATACCTCAACAAGCAAAAAGGAGCTAGTATATATAACTATGGGTTTTTTCATAAATACTATTTGCAAAATACTATGAAATTTTTTATTTTAAATTGATTTTTTTAGTTATATTTGCAATTAAATTTTTAGAAAATTATGTAAAAAGTACTAAAGATTAACTGAGAATGTATTTGATGTCACTAGGGTTTTGAATGAATTTTTTCACAATTAGTGCAGTAATCTGAAAAAATTATAGAAAAAATTTAGTTTTAATTTTGAAAAATTGAGGAAAAATATGAAAATATTTATTTAAAATTAGCAGTATATTTTTCCTAGTGGTTTGAAAGTGTTTATATATAAATAGGACCTAGTAAGTGTAAACTAGGGTTTGGGTGAATTTATTAAAAATATTTAATTTAATTTGCAATTTTTTTATTTTTAATTTTAGGAAAAATTAGGAAAATATTGCAAAATATCAAAAATAATTAGCCCTAGGGTTTTTTGTGTGGATGTTTGAAGTAAGTCAGGTTCACCAAATGTTTTATTCTTTTTGAAATTTTATGTGTTTATTCCTAATCAAATAAAGGGTCTAAATAAATGTAAATCAATAACTAATATATCTTGATTAGACTACTAATTTTTTAAAATAGATAAGTATTTTATCTTTTCTAAAAATAGCAAGAAGTGTAGAGAAATCAAACTTAGCTTGTTCTTGGTCGAAATGGCTAATTCAGGATCTAGAAATTGTTGTGTAGGGGTGGAAGACTATCATAAATAGAACCTAGAACTCTATTTTTGGATTGGACAAGAGTGATAAACTCAATACACCCTACTACTTGGTGTTATAGTCCACTTTTAAGAGTTATTATCTAATTCTATTGCTATTGTCCACTTCTGGTGTTATTGTCTTAGTGACCTAGTTTTTTTGGGTTTTGTTTGGTTGGTCTGTAAAACCCTAGTAATGAAGTATCAAAACTTGATTCTATGTAGATCTTGATATGTGTTTTATTTAATATCCAAAACCCTTAGGATCTCCTACTAATTGAACTTGAATAACAAACTTAAGAAAGAGAGAAAGGGTTAGTGTGTAAAGGATATGTTGGATGCACTTCACACCCCATGTGTGGGCATGCTACCTAGATACCAATACTCCAAAGAAGGATCAAGCTAATGTAGTTCTCCCATTTGAAGTGCTTAGTGTAATTATATGATGTATGAATATATATGCAAAATTGGAATATACTTTTGATGACTAGGGACTGGTATGAGTGTTTGAATAGGCTTAAATTGGTCTTGGAAGGCTGTATGTAGAGATTAGGGAAGAGTGTTTGAGTTTACATGATTGTATTATTTCCCTTTTATTATGAATGAGTTTAAACCCTTATAAATGGAATAAATAAAACCTAATTATCCTAGGTTGGATGAACTTGTATTAGGCTGATAGGGGAAAATATAAGGAATCAAAAAACCTAACTGTTATAGGTGAAAATGAACTTGGACAATAACACCAGAAATAGAACACCCCTAATTTTAGTACTCATATCCAAATTGGGTGCTATTTTCCTAATAGGATGAGCCCTGGGGAGATGGAAATAGGTTTGGAAGGGTTGCCTAGGTTCTAAAAAGTTATGTTTGAGAAGATGCAAGTGATTGAGAATCAGTGAAAGTTTAGTCTAAAAGGGTTGATTGAGCAAGAAAGAGGAACTATAGGTTGGGTGCTATTATCCATGTCTAATTCATCCAATTTCACATTTTATATGATTATACCTCAAGTATCTACATGTTAATCAGGTAGTTATAGTTTGAGGCCTTACATATGAGTATCCTCTCCCTATTCCATATTTAGTTATATTGTAGTTACTAGTTATAGTTCCGATCATAGTTTCCATAAGTATGCCAAAAATTTTAGTTGAGTCACCAATTTATATGATGTATACTCTTATAGTGTTACCATGTACATAAACTCTCCCATAGAGACTAGTATTAGAGAGACCCATGCATTAGAGATATGTTTTAGATTCTAGAGAGCCCCTTTCTACACCTTTCATTTCCATATTAGTGTTATTGAGTTTTTAGGGTTATCAACATAGAGTATCCATGGTATCTAAAACATATTATACCATATGGGTCCCTAAGACCCCTATAATTCATAGGGGACCTCAGTTAGCTTCCAAGATTCCTATCACCACTCCACATGTAGTTTTAGCTATAGATCATGTATTATAATATGTTTTAGGACTTTATTTACCCTTTCACACAACATGCATGATTTATATACCCATTTATTTGACACAAAACACCTTGATAATGAGTCTCTTATAAAACTCATTGATTATTATGTTCCTCCTTACTTGTACATAGTTTTATTATTTGTTGTTCCTTGTATATAGTTTCATTTCCATGATTGTTTGTCCATAGCTTATATCAAAAGAAATTAAAAAATAATATAATATGTCAAAACACAAAACATTCAATTATTTTCTCATAAAACATAAAGTATAGATTGTATGCATTGCCATGTTTACATTTATTATATTTTCTAGGCACTGCATATCCTAGAAATCTTAGTATAGTAGATTTTTTTAATACATACATGTTTCACTTAATCTTTTCTAGTGTTCACAAGTTTTTACAAGATGAATTTCCAATACACATATCTATATTTGCTACTATCTACCCACTATGGGCATATACACAAATACATGAGTACTTAATAACTTCACGCATTTGGGGAATCATATACATAGATCTAATTTCCCAGTTACATCTTTATAAAATCAAAATAAAAAATTTAGCCTTGTTATATCTTGATATTGATCATACCACAATAATCATATTCATTATCAACTAATGCTAATCTAGACTCAGCTTATGTACATATTTTCTCTTATATAAATGTTTACCACTTGTTCATGCATACTTTCATTTCTAACTTTCCTAGTTTAGAATTGATTGTGTCTCTATGATTTTATATATATTCATGGGCATTTACATATGCCATTTTTCTATGGATCTATTGCACTTATTTTCTATATGTATGCTTTGGACATGTTCTCATGTCCTTGTGTGTGCCTTCTTGATTGTGTATGCATCCATTTGAACATGTCTTTCCACATGCATCTAAGACAACTTGATTGATCTATGTATATGTGGACATTTGAACATGTCCTTGTATGTCTTTGATTTCTCAAATTTAGTGACACGTGACCATGTACCTTATATTGTGGCAACTTGGCTTACTTTGCATGCTTCATGTGTGTTGTATGTATGCTTTCATGTATACATAATGGCCATGACACTTATCTCTTAATTGTTACACACTCTAGTTTTAAATTCCATGAGGGACCTCATGCATCTCCCCTTCCTCCTTTGGTGTCATTATTGACATCATGACCCATCCCCTAAGTAGTTAGTTTATTACTCAAATTTGTTGTCCATTCACATGCTTACATTGTTATATCTATCTTGATATCCTTAAGAATGTTATATCTAACATACAACATACATTAAAAACTTATGCTTATATTATTTTAGATTTTGATGTCAAGTATACACATTATATTAGTTTATTTTGTAGATATCATGTATGCTCTTGTGAACACATATCATGTAGATCTTATTTCCTTTAAGGATAATTATTTCATAGGTTCAAAAACTCCCCTCAAAAGAGGTGGTATTCACATAGGTTTTTCAAGGAAATTAGACTATCTAAATGCACTAAGTGTATATTTTTAGCACATAAGCACAAAATACAAAAATAAGTTCTAGGAAAACATAGTGGGAAATAATGACATAGAGATCAATTTTAGTCAAACATTAACTAGTATAGTTAGATATTAGCACCCAAATTAGGACATTAGTGACACCGATGCTATTAATCAATATATAGCACTATTATCTAGTAGCCTCAATTTCAAGAAATTCTAGATTGGCCAAAAAAATATAGAAGGTACAGTCTAGATTTGCATAGGTTCAATTATAAATTACTAGTTATGGCTCAATTTAGCACATATTTATAATAGTTTGATAAAATTTTGGGCATCATTCATGAAATGATCATTTTTATTTTAGTTTCAGATATTTAGATATAAATTATTACAACTCAATCCATAATCCATATACTTAGATATCGTATTTGGGGGCATGTGCATGGCACATTATTTTTTTATGCTCTATTATGCACTAGTTAATTAGATGGAATGACAAACTCCATGTCAGTATCTATGTTGTACACACTAGACACCATGCTCACATTTACATACTAGATTGATGCCTTATTCCATCTATAGTGGTTTGAGTTATCGAATGGCCTAGAGATACCTAATATTCCTGAGTGGCCCAAAGCCATTTTACATTTCAAATTTTATAAGTGACCTAGATCCATATTATATAGTTTTAGTTACATCACATAGTTTTAGTTTAGCTTCAAATACTACATAGGGGAAGGCAATAATGGAGTCAAGTCTAGATTGAGTTCTTGAGCTAGCTACATGAGAGGGTTGGACACACCATCAATCTAATCCAATCTTTTCACATGTTATGATCCACCAAACAAGGGTGGGTAGTGATGGAGTCAAAAATGGATTTATTTATTAAGCCACCCACACATGGGGATTTATAAATCCATTCATCTCAGTCCAATATATTCACCAATTGATCACTAGATACAAGCACATAAGTTTTCACTAGGTTTATGCATTAGTTCATGTACCCAGTGATGTGTATCTGTTCCTTTCCTATCTTTCTTATCTATTTACTTAGTTTTTTTTTTTGATTTTGATATATCTTAGGTAATTATTGATCTATGGACATTTTATTTACATGAAATATAATTTAGCATGTTTCACACACTCAAATCTAGATTCATGGGATTCACCTCTTATGTAAGTCTAGGTACATTCATTTTTCCTTTATCCTAGTCATTTAACTTTACTAAATTTTATTAATAAAGGGTGAGGGGAAAATTTAATCATCTAAAAATGAGACTCGAGTGCTAAGAGTGTTACATGAGACCACTCATCCTTATCTTCTCCCCAGAGTTATATTAGGGCTTATTTAGACACTTATTCAACATTTGTGCAGGTCACACACATTCCTAAACTTCCCTAAAGTAGTCCCAAATCATCATCTTAGCATCCTATCCCTATTTTCAGGTTCTACCACCTAGACACTAGTGTTGTAATTAGATAATAGCACTAATGGAACCAGTGTCCTAGTTTGGGCACTACTATCCCTTCCACATCTTATCTTTAATGGATATCTTTTCAAATGAGAAATCACTTAGGGTTATCCTAGACCTCTTTTAATACCTTCACAAGCACTATAATGGTATATATACATGACTTTTATCACTTTATCCATTATATTTAAATAAGATGCAAATAACACAAACTAGCTTAGAACAAGTTATGCACAATCAAGGTTATCAATCCCTATTCTTCACTTCTTATGCATACAGTCATCTACAGCCATGCCAATATTATAATACATAGATTTATAGTATAAAACATCACTCAAAGCACTCAAATTTGCATTCATACTAGATTCACTTGAACTTGTACCATTATTTAGGTGGGGAGAACTACATCAGGCTTGATCCTTCCTCAGAGTATTGGTATGCATGAAACTCTCATCACAGTGGGGTGTTGAGGATATCCAACCTACCCAACTAACATCACACTTTGGTAGTTGTGCCAATTGGATTCCATAGAAACATAGAGGTTTAGGGTTTCTATACAAAATCAATCAAAATAGGTCATCGACAAGAAATCAAAACTTATACACATAGGAATAGGCTTGATAGACTCAGACATAGGCTCACACAGAAGCTCAGAACATTTTTGCATAGAGGACACTAGCTCTAAAAAGATGACATTGAAACCATTGAAATTACTATTTATTTAGGGTACTACATTCTAGGAAATTTTTTGATGCCTAGATCCTATCCATGACACTCATATCAACTTATGTCCTAGATTTTAGCCTCAAAATATTTCATCTCCATCACTTTATAGATAAGTAATTATTTTTACTATATATTTCTATTTTTAGAAAGGTCAAAGTAGGTTAATTATGTAACAAATAATTGGTTATATTTATTTCATATTTCTACCCTACTTGACTATACTCAACCCCTTTAACAACCCATAACCCTAAAAATTTAAATCAATCTTCAACTATACACAAAAGGGTTATTTCATTGAACTTGTATTGAATATTAGGCTAAAAATTCTACCAAATGGCATATGTTAGTCATTTTTATTCCCATATAATGGAAAACTAAAAATAGAATAACCTTGTTAGTAATGGGGACAGAGTTTCTTATTTCGAAGATTGGTTGTTGTGATGCTCTAAACTTTCAAGATAAACCTAGTAAATCATTGCTCCCATGTCTATAGAACTTAACCTTCCCAAATTATAGTATATAATTATCCTCAATTGGAAGGTCACATTCACTAACATTAATGTTACCAGGTATGTGATAGGCAATGGCTTCATTGTGATAATATGGTACATTATACAAACTATGTTCATTTTCATGTTCATCATGATGGATCACCCATTCATCTTCTCCATATATTCCATGTAAAATTCATTGCTTTAAAATTAAGTTAGGTTGAGGTAGAAGCAAATGGTTTACCTATTTTTAAACCATCTCATGTTTTCATGAGGTATCAACAAAATAAATTTACACATAAAAACCTCATTGGAATGCTATAATGAAGATCCCGATTGCTATTATATTTTTCCCATCATGGATTTAGATTATCCAAAATAAAATTTAAATTAAACACAATTATATTATATGATGAAGAATAGGAAACGAGGCTTTCTTGCCTTATGAATGGTGTCTAAGAATGTTTTTGGAAATAGACAAGAAAATATTAAATTTATGGTTATCAATCTTGTGTGATCTTCTTTTATACTTTTATATGTGAGATAAGGTATATATTTAATCCTTAAATAAAAATGGCCAATTTTAATATGGGTCAATAAAATGTACTTAAGATAGATAGTTATTAATTTTGTGTGGGTTGCATTCATCATTATATATTTTAGATAGGGTAGATGGATAATCCTTAAAAAAAATTGGATAATTTTAGTATGGTTTGAGAAGTAGTAGTTCAGATAAAATATAGCTATAGGTTAAGAGTTTTGAAGAAGATGTGAACATCCAAAATGAAGGTAATGAATGTAACCAATTTCTATCAATGTTGGCATCATTTGAATCAGTGGTTAAAAGGAACATAATGTGTAGGGTAATATTTTATGAATATGACCTAAATGCATAAAATGAATCTAATGAATGAAATACAATTTCAACCTATATGTCAACTCTAGCATGATCATAGTTTTTTATTTTTTTGGACTTTAAAACTACTAGCGGTTGTTAATGCAATATAATAAATGATAGCTAGCCTCATGCTACAACATATTATCTCTTATCCATTGTAAATATCTTTATTGAGATGATTATTTATTGATTTTTTTAATGTGTTCAATGGGAAAGATGATGCTTTTTTAGAACTTTCCTATATAACTTCTTGTTGATTATAAATTGGAGTATATGTAATGGTGAGAATGGGTGATTAGGATATTGTGTGAGGCTAAAAGGAAGTAGAGAAACTCTTGATAAGTACATCATTGTAAAGAGAAATAATATGCTTGAAATGGAGAATATAACCTCTAGTATATTATAAGTGAATAAGAGGATAGAGGCTAAAGCTATTGAATATTTTCAAGTAAAAGATGTGTTGCTTCAAGAAGTCACATCTTTTAAGATTTAAAGTAAGGCATTAAATTATAAATTTGAAGACCTTGATATAAAAATAAAAATAATAAATAACACTACTATAGTAGGAAGTACAAAGGTTAAAATTTTCAATTATATTGTGTCTTTGGTACCTTTAGGTGTTTCTTTAGAAAAGAGAATTCAAGTTGTAAAAAAAATTATTGATCATTCTAGATTAGATGTAGATGAAGGCACAAGTCATACCTAAACATTGGATATGAAGATAATATTTAATAAATATGTAATATTAGATATGATTTTATAGAGATGATGTGCCTCTATAATAAAATATTTGGTTGAGGAAATAATAAACCAATTGTCATAAGCAGTTAGTGATAATGGTGTCCATGGTGCTTGTGATAATGCAGGGATTAGTATAAAAGGCTATGAAGATATATTTAAGGCATTGTGTGATGGGATGTTAAATGTTGGGATCATTAGGTCTTGGTGCCTCATCCATCTCATGTTAGAGTGGAATGAGCTAATATGAAAAGATAAGTTAAATACTATGTTAGAGATATGTTTCACATCTAAGCTTCTAGGGAGGATTATATAAGGAAATGAATGAATTATATTGGAAAGGAAGTATAAATCACTTTGAATCATTTGAATAATGTCTATTTTGAATTTTATAAAATTTTAATGCGCATTAAACAATATTATGACTTTTTAGTAGAAGAGGAAAATGGGAAACTTCTTGTTGTCCTAAAATTAGATGAGATGGAGATGATAAATGGTGCAAAGTATTAAAGAGTATTAGCTAACTTTATGAATAGATATATAAATACAAACATATATTATACACATTTTAAAAACCATGTATTATGGCTTGGATTATTCAAATTATAAAAAAAATATATTATGAAGACCTAAAATGGATTTTTGAGAAAATAAAGCTTCCAAACATGATTTCCTCTCATAGAATGGGGAAAAAAATTAATGTTGATGGTTATGGCTCATATAAAATTGAATGGTAATGGTTTAAAACTTAAAAACATATAAATTCATGCATAACATTCAACCATGGAGAAAATACAAAGTGTAGTTGTATTTATTGAATACATTCTCAAGATAAGTCAAAAGGATTGAATAGAATAATTTTAGAGGCAATATTAGGTTATGAACAAGGATCACTCATGACAAAGATAAATGTGATCCAAATATGAATCCAGTGCTAAAAATTCCATTGACAAGAGTTCGCATATGCACTCTTCATGCTTTTGTTAAGACAATTGATAAATTAGTTTATTTATCAATTTTATTTTCTTTGAATAAGAAACCACAAGTGGAGGCACAAAAATTTCATTAATCAAATTGATAAGGTATTAAAAAATGTAGGATTTCACAAAGCAAATGTACTTATTAGAAAAGATGAAAAGTGGTCAGGGACTCATGGTAATGTTCCATCAAAGCCACCCATGAGAGGAGATAAGGTTGGACATTTATTAAAAATGTCAGTCAAAGAAGTGTAGGGTCCAATGGGAAATATATAAGGATCTCATTGATGTAGAAGATGACTGAAATGACAAAGTAAATTATACATTCAAGAAAAATTAGGCATGGATTTCACTCTCATCTTTATTCCCTTTAACGAATGATGAAATATTATTTGAAGGAGATTATAGAAAGATTATTGAATTTGTAACAAATTTGATAAAGGAATTATTCTATCTTGGTGATATAATGAGTTAAATAATTACATTTAATTAATTTATAATTTTAGTTTTTTATTTAGTTATTAATTATTTTGACATAATTATTTTCTAATGCATTATGCTATTTCTTTTTTTTTATTATTATATGATTTTGGCATAGTCTATATGCACATTGTTCATGATTCATTAAAGGGCATATAAACTTGAGCATTTGAAATACTCAAGGAACGGAAAATTCTCATAAGCTAGACATATTTCTTATCAAAGGTCTACTCAACATGGTGGAGGTTTTGTACCATATGATACATTGATCTAATTGAGTTAGTGGTTTTATAGACATATGCCTTATATACTCACACAAAAAAACAAACTATAAAATATTAATAATATATATGTTGCATTAAGAGAAGTTAATTCTTGATAAAAGTGAAGAATTACATAATAATTCTATCTCAATATGGCTTGTACAAAGAAAAAAACAACTCACAAAGTTATGATCAAATCTTAATCATATTGTATATGATGATTTGTGGATAAAATTATGTTTCTATAAACTATCTTGAAATAATGTTGTTGAATCTACATGTAACAAGTGGTAGAATTCAAAATATTTTATAAATTTTATTTTTCTCATTTATTTTCACTTGCCTTGACAACTTATGTGTTTTTTGATTGGACCACAAAGATGCCTCAAACATTGGTATACCAGTAGTATTTTGAAATTGTTGTTAATATTTAGCTTAATATTACAACTTATATATATTGCTAATATTTTAATCTTGGAAAAATTACTATGTTTTGGAAAAGTAATGGTGGATTTTTTAAGAACCTTCAATAAATTGCATCTAAAAGAGTATAATAAGGTAGTCAAAATACAAAAGACTAGTCAATAGAAAATTAAATTAAATTTACAATGAAATATAATGATCGATTTGGAGGCAATATCATTAAAATATATATAAATTTACCTTTTAATTGATTAAACATAACATTCTTATTTATTTTTTCTTTCATTTTTCAAAGAGATTAGGTGGACACATTTCACTTTTCTCTCTGGTCCAATATTTAAATAATGTTGTATTCATTACTCATGATTCAAATTATCTGTAGTCTTAGAGATGTTTTACACATGGTAACATCAAATTAGGCATCATTTTTTATATATGACATTGATTTTAATTGGAAACTTTATGATTATCAATTGCAATGATTAATGATACATACTCGGACAACAAAGTACTTATTAAATGTAGTGTTCCTAGGATACCATGGTCAATAACTAAACTCTATAAATAATCTAATTCCCTCATATATGTTTGACATATATTTTTTTTTTGTTGGATATTTTGATACAGATGAGTACAAGTGATATCATATAAGGCAATATGGGTGAAACTGATGTTATAAACTGGGTAAGGTTATTAGTAAATGGAAGAAGGGGAGCTAAATTTTTTTATCCTAATTTAATTTATATTGAGGAGGTTTAATAACCTATAAAAAATGGATTATATGTTATCTATTGATCTTAAGTGTATCCACCTTGTATCTAGTAGACCAAACATTAGTATTATTTATGAAGACATAACATTGAATCTATTTTTATTCGTGAAATGATCTACATTTAAAAAATTTAAGAAAATTCAAGTCACCACAAATAATATTAGTAAAAATAATTTTATTGGTAATTAAGGCTTCATCTCTATGTAGAAATGGGTTCTATAAGATGGAAATAAGTTTTTTTATCACACATCTTGACCTAAGAAGCAAACAAGGAGAATAATAATTTTTTTGGAGATACATTAGTTTCTTCCATCATATTTCTTTCATTTTTTTAATTATTGGTGATGCGTTATATAAAAAATTAAAGTGTTTCCCTTTGTTCTATATTTTGACATATGTATGTTATTATTACATTGGCACCATATGGTTAGCAATGCATCCAGCAGGTTACCCTTCATCTGATGTTACTAAAAGGAATAATAATCTCAGTACCTTAATTTTTAATGGGATGGATGCATACTATTTCATACTATCAATTGAATTTATATAATATATTATAAACCTATTCTCCCCTCTTGGTATAAAATAAATTGAAAATTATTATGGTGACTTAACTGGCCTAACTAATGTCCATAAGATGAGGGGTGGTTTTGTAGTATTGGGTTTAAAAAACCATGAAATTATATGGTAGCGGACATGTTGGTTGGATGGAAAAACATGTATCACATTTTTTCCAATGGGAAAACATTTTCATATGAGTTAGTTCTATTGAATGAAAAGGGAACAATTTTCTAGCATGCCCATGTATCATGGCTAAGGTAAATTTTGATTGGTCCCATTGTAATTTATGCAAAGGCAAGAGTTCATTACCCATTGTAGTATTCATGTGAGTAACATGCCCTTATTATGGGTACAATTGTATTAGACACTAAAATTGTGTTTTAAATGTGATGTATTTAAATAAATTACCAGAAATGCTAGACAAGTTTTCATAGGATGGTCTATCTATTATTGTGAGTATTGAATTCAAAATTATCAATAAGAAAAAAAATATTACAAGTAGGTGGAGGTCATCCATAATTATATGCATATTTTATCAATAAACATCCAATACCTATATTAATTTTTTATAAAAATGGTATTTAACTTATAAAGGACCAAAAAAATATGATCTAAGTACATTTTATTGCATGACCTATGTAGTGTACTACTACTCTTTTTGGATTACATAAATAAATGTATACTCAATAGATGTGACTTCATAAAAACACATATTATGAGGATCATAAATACATATTTGAACATGGAGAATTTATTTTACTATATTAAAATATCAATTGTGGACATTAGTGAAGATTGTACTAAACTAATAACTAAATATTTTTTGGTGATCACACTAGACAACAATTTAAATGTTTTAGGAATTGTAGATCATCTAGTCAGAAGATATTCCATAAGCATGTGTCCTTACATGTATGAAAAAAAATAATTTTTAGATATTCAATGTAATTTATTATTATAGTTATAGAGGTTTCGTGGTAATTGAATTCATTATTTTTTCCGGTGACTGGTGAAATATCCTACAAAGATTAGGTATTTTCTTATTTTTATAATTATATTGTTTTATGTTTCATGTAATTTTTACACAACTCTATTATAACTAAATATAATTTGTATAAAGAGAATGGATTATA
>JARHVA010006010.1:447500-675000 GCA_037957365.1 Torreya grandis
ACTCTTTTATCCTTCTCAAATATCATATTAGGCCTTCTCGCTCAACTAGCCCTTCCCTTGGTAGAATTAGGTCAAATGATCTTGATCATCACTTAAAAAACATATTTATATATTCATGACATATTCATTCAAACTATATGATTATCTTATATTACTTTACCTGGTTTTCAAAAATCTATATCATTCGCTCATATGCTCAATATTCTAACTAGTCAAATTAGGCCTATTAGACCTTTTCTCTATAATTGACTCTTGCTCTTACCCATCTTGGTCAGCCAAGAACCTCACCATACATGGATAAATTTTATATTATATAAAAAAACCATTTCATAACTTTAAAAATCATTACATAGTTTGGTCATTACCCTTAAGGGCCAAAACCACCATTAAGCCTAATAGAGACCTAATGCAACTAGGCCTTCTCTAATCACACATTTCAATTAGGCCTCTTTGTAACACATTAATCATAAATAAATGAATGAAACAATTCATATACACTTAAATTATACCCCTTATAATCTCACCTTATGTCTTGAACGCCATTTATCTCATTTCACTCTTTGAACCACATAATTAGGTCTACTCGCCATTAGACCTTCTTATTGTCAGAAAGTCTATCTTAAAAATATGAATAATACACTCAATTTTGACACGTAAAAATAATATTAAATAACATGGAAATAATATAAATTACCTTATTTTAAACATCACATTCATTATAATTCATCAGATAGGTCAAAAGACCTCTAATTAATCAACTTCATATACTCACTCAGAACTGCACACAAACTTTAAGAACCCAGTCAAAAACCTTTGACTTTTTATACCCTTATATAAGTTTATCATGAATAAAAAATTCTTAAAATTAATTTATGATACCTAAGTAACAACTTAATGTGCATTGGATTCATAAAATCTAAGCAAGAAGACTCAAGAACAATATTCTCACTCATACATAGAAAAATGCATGTAGCTCCAAAAACATAGTCAAGAATATCAAGTCTTAGAACACATGTTAAAAAAAATTATGATATTAAAATTGGTTTAAATTAACCTTAATAATCCTTAGATAATATTTTGAAAGATATATTACAAGGTTTATCATCAATATTGGTCTTACAGACCAATCTCACATCTTCACCCTACACAGACTTCACTGTGTTAGACAAATCACTTTGAGAACAACTTTGAGAATGTTTTTGTACATAAAAAAAACTTATAAACAAATGGGATATGAGCTATAGGTATTTAAAAATTACCCCATGAATTTTAAACCATCCCTAATCTCTTTCTCACTACTATCTAGTTTTCTCATTATCTTGTTCATTAGGTCCTTTTACCAATAGGCCAACTTACATGACTATTTTATCACATTTTATTTCTGAAACCTGATCATAAAATTAAATTATCACAAACTAAACTTCTCACAAAACATCCTCTATCTATTTTCATGCTTTGACTTGGTCAAACATACCTGCTACATCAAAACTTTGAGAAACAAGGGGTTTTGTAAAGCTTATACTCACTCTTATGACAAAAAAACCACATGGAGAAACCTAGAAGAGTCCTTTACATGATATAAACATAAAAATAGGTTTAAAAAATGATTATAATCCATGACCTACAATATCTTTCCATCAGGTCATTATGAGGGTTTTAGGAGGGTTTTGACTGAATTCCCTTCTTAGCAATCATTCATAAATGATTGTCCCTCAAATCCAAAAATAATGCCATAATTAAATCTATGAACCTTCCAAAAGTTCCATGAAATTATCAATATCTCATAAAAAAATTTAACATTCCAACGAGCAAAATATATTCCTTCTCAAGTCTACAACACCCCATTTTGTGCACATAGAAAACCTTAACACCAATTTTCATGCTTTCTCCTTTATTATATGACCTAAAAAATTTATTAAAACTTAAAAAAACCTATCACACATATTTAAATTATATCAAGATCTCTAAAAACTTTGGAAATGATCTTGACCTCTCATTAGGCCACATTAGGTTTTGTTGCACACTAGGCCTTGAACTGCCAGTCATACTTAGACCTTAATCATACCTTGAAAATTATTTTAATATTGTAAAAACATAATTCAAATTTAAAATTAAATCATACCATGCTCACATACTTACATCCTTCATACATGTCTCATATTGCTCAATTAATTATGCTACCAGACATATGCCTCCTTACTAGGTCTCTTAAATAAGGACTAAGCCTCAAAACTTGACCTTGGAATTAATACAAAGGATTATTTTCCTCTTGATTATGTTTTTGAAAAAAAAATTATGCTATCTCATTCCTTTAATAACATAACTCACAAATATTTACTATGCTTCGTGTATACACCTTCTCTCAGGGCTAGACTAGGTTTCTCAAAACACCTAATACACAATAGTAGCTTACCTTGTACCATGATCTCAACTCTGACATGCCATCAACCTCAAAAATATTAATAGGTTGACCTTGACATTGATGACATTTGTCTTGACTTTGACATCAATAACAAAAAAAATGATTCAACACCAACAAGAGGAACATACACCAAAAATATCCCCCTTTGTCATTGATGGCAACATTTGTACAAAATAGACTAGTAGTCACAAATCCCCAAGTTGTATCTTCTTCAATACTTGATCTTTCTCCCAAACAGGGACTTTATCTCCCTTTGACATTAATTGAAAAGGGTCATTTTCTTGGAAAATATTTTATCCTTGGACCTAAAACAACACACCTTTTCTATTCAAAAAATCTTAACATAGATTAGGATTACATACCTACTCTTGGATCATGATTAGATCCCCATGTCTCCATGAGAATTTTATAAATTATCAATACTATGACTTGGTTTGATCAAGTCGTCATACAAACTATTTGTGACCTATCTCTATGATCACACCTAAAATAAAATCTTGACTAAACTTTGAATCTAAATGTCATCAAAGAACTCAAAACTCCCCCTAAGACCAAGCATCCTTCATGCTTCTTGATTAAAATATAAGTGCCTCCATGAAGCCTAATAGATTCACCTCTACTCTATGAAGCTAAAACAACATAAACTCAGGAGATTCCTAGATCTCCATGTCTTTACTAGACTGACTTTCCTTTATGATCCTTCTTTAATTTTATCTTGAATAATATTCTTACTTGGTCTATTGGTCTTAAGAAACTAAGCTAATAAAGAGAATTATTAGCATTCCTTTACATCTTGACTATGTTCCACCATGGAAAATAGTGATTTTGGACTTGTATATTGGTCATCAACCTTAGATACCTTGGGTTTCCACTCACTATCTTGTCTTCTTTCTTGTACTCTAGGAACTTCAACTTTCATATTTTTTCTTGAGAAACCATTCTTACAGTATTTTCAAATATGACCAACTTTTTTATAGTTGAAACACACTATTCCTTTTCATGGAAACACACCATGACCCATACCTCATGACTGATGATTATCTTCATAGTTCCATGTATATTCATTCTTATAGGGCCTTCTATAATGCCTTGTTCTATGTCCAAATTGGTTACATGAATAATAATATCCATTGAAAGGGTTGGTATAAATTATATTACGTTTCCTGATAGTATTAGAATTAATTCTATTATCACCATCATTCTTTGATTAATCATTGACCTTCTTGATCACATTAGTGTTCTTCTTTTGGTCTCTATTAAAACCAAGGCCTATTTTGTCATTAGAAGTCTTTTGAATACTCAGAATGTTGTCTAAATCATTGGTACTCTTTTCAAACATCACAAAGGACTTAACCTTACTTTATTTTAAATCCAACATAGCTTTTAAGGAGTCCACTTTAGTTACATACCTTTCTTATTCTTCTTCTTTGGTCTTTAGACTAGCAATCACAATCTCAAGTTGAGTCTCCACATGTTTGACTATTTCCTCTTGTTCCTTGGAGTTCTTGCTTAGTTTAGCTTTAAAAAAGATGATTTGCTCCTCATAGTCTTTCATAAGAGACGTCATAACCCTATTATTCTTATTTACCATCTTTAGTTCTTCTATATTATTCATCAATTCAACCTCAAATTCTACCTCATCTTCTTCTTCATCTAAATCACCAACATCACCTCCAATCCATATGGACTCTTCTTGATTTCAACATCTTGCTTCCTCAGTCATGAATATAACTTTTATTGACATCAAAGCCATCACCTTCATGATCACTCTTAGAATCACTTCTCTCACTCTCATTAGATGAGTTGCAATCTTCTTTAGTGTAGAAACTTCTCTTGTTCTTGAAAAAATTCTTATTATCATCATACCTTATAAATAATTTATTGATCTTAGCAAACCTATAAGATATTTTATCATCATCATGACCTTCATCATGATCTTCATCATAATTTTCCCTAGATTATGAGGGCACTCATTAGCAAAGTGTCCAATCTCTCTGTAATTGAAGAATTTACAAGGTAGATTACCCTTGTAATTACCTGAGCCTATCATCAACTTTATTACAAACATAGCTATCAACTCATCATCATCAATATCAGATTCATCATATATTTAGATTTATTATCTTATATATTCTTCTCCTTTAGCTTATTTTCTACCTTGAATGCAACTTCCTTATTTGAAATTCTTCCTTCACTTATCCTCATCTCATATGATGCTAGGGTGTCATGAATCTCATCCATCTCTAGCTTGTCTAGATCTTGCATCTCTTCAATAACAGATACCTTAGAATCAAATTTAGGAGTTAAATATCTCAAAACTTTTCTAATAATAATATAATCTTTCAATTATTCACCTATGCCTCTTATGATGTTAACCACTTCATCAACCCTCAATAAGTAAGCTACAATGGTCTCATATTCATACATTATTAGGATTTCAAATTATCTTCTATGGGTTTTCAACTTAGACAAATTGACCTTTAAATATCAATCATGAATAATCTTAAAATTTTCCCACATTTCTTTAGTAGACATACAATGCATCACTTTCACAAGTTCTATCTATGATAGGCCACACAAAATACCATCCATTTCTTTTGAATTATTGTCACTAGCCTTCTTATTTGTTGCATATATAAGAAGAATAAGGGGTACATTATATCCATCCAAGAATTATTAGCATATATCATGACCTTGAGACATCAGATACATCCTCATCCTAACACTCTAAAAAACATAATTGGATCCATTAAACAATGCAACCTTGCTTGTATAAAAACCACCTTGTACTTAACTAGCCATCTTCATTTGCTTAGAATCTCCTTTAGGTTATTAGACCTCCTTCAAAGGACCTATTCTGATACCAAATGTTTTAAATATAGATACTAATAATTGGGGCTGAATTATTTATCTTAAAATAATCCTTCAATTTCATTTAACATCCATGAAGCATTTATATACATACATACATTAACTAATGCATACACAAGCATCTACGAAAGCAAACCATCATAAGAACATAGGATATATGTGGTAAGACCTCTTGGGGGATAAAATAAATTGATTAAAATCATTTAATATAGTCATATAATTAATTAATCAAACTTTTAGTGAGGCACCAACCTCACAAGGAGCACCAACCCCTCACTAGTCAAGCACCAACTTGCAAGGAGGCTCCAAAACCCTAGGTAACCTAGCACAAAATTAGTTCCCTTGAAATTATGATAAAATTTTAAAAAAAAATTCTCACCAAAATTAATATTACCTCCTTATTTTTCTCTTCTCACTCTTCTATCTCTCTCAAATATCCTATTAGGCCTTCTCGATCAACCAGCCCTTCCCTTGGTAGAATTAGGTCAAATAACCTTAATCATCACCTATCTAGCATATTAATATATTAATTTAATATTAATTACATATATATTATTATATTCAATCCCTTTACCTAGTTTATAAAACTCTATATCATTCACTCATATGTTCAATATTCTAACTAGTCAAATTAGGCTTGTTAGACCTTTTCTTTATACTTGACTCTTGCTCTTACCCATCTTGGTTAGAAAATAACCTCACCATAATTTGATAACATTTTTAATAGATTAAAAAAAAAAAAAAAATCATAAGTTTAATAACCATTACATAGGTCAGTAATTACCCTTAAGGGCCAAAACCACCATTAGGCCTAATAGAGACCTAATGCAATTATGCCTTCTCTAAACACATGTTTCACTTAGGCCTCCTTGAAACACATTGAGATTTCAAAAATTAATGAAAAACTTCATAAAATATTAATTTATACCATTTATAATCTAACCTTATGTCCCCAACACCATTGATCTCATTTCACTCTTTGAACCACACAATTAGGTCTACCTTCCATTAGGCCTTCTTACTGCCAAAAAGTTTATCTTTCAAATCTAAATCATACACTAAAATTTGACACACAACCATAATAATAAATAATATTTATATAATATAAATTATGTAATTTTCAAAATAATTTTCATTATAATTAATCAAATAGGTCAAAAGACCTCTAACTGATCAACTTCATATGCTCACTTAAAACTGCACACATGGCTTAAAAACCTAGTCAAAAGCCTTTGAATTTTCACACCTTCATATAATTTTATCATGAATAAAAATGTGTTAAAATTAACCTATTATACCTCAGGAACAAATTAATGTTCATTTTATTCATCAAATCTAATCAAGAATACTCAAGAACAACATTCTCACTCATGCATAGAAAATTGTCTTTAGCTCCAAAAACACAAACAAGAATATCAAGTTTTAGAACACCTATGGGAAAAAAAATATGATCTTAAAATAGGTTTAAATTAAAATTAATAATACTTATATTATATTTTATAATATATATTACAATTTTTAGTATCAATATTGGTCTTCCAAAACAATCTCATATCTTCACCCTACATAGTGTTCACTATGGAAAATAGATCACTTTGAGAATTAATTTTATAATGTTTGTGTGCATAAATAAAAATTATAAAAAAATTTAATATGAGATATGTTTCTTTAAAAAATACCCCATGTAATTTAATCCATCCCTAATCCTCTATAACCAATCCCTAATCTCTTTCTCATTACTACCTAGTTTTATCACTGTCTTGCTCATTAGGCCCTTTTAGCGATAGGACAAATTCCATGATTATTTTACCAAATTTTAGGTCTTAAAAATAATCATAGAATTAAATTATCACAAACCAAAATTCTCACACATCATACTCCATCCATTTTCATGATTTGTCCTGATCAGCCCTGCCTACTACATCAAAATAATGAGAAACAAGGGGTTTCATGTAGCTTGTACTCACTCTTATGACAAACCAAAACCAATTATATAAAAATATAAGAGTAATTTACATGTTCCAAACATAAAATTATGTCAAAAAAATTATTTTTATCCATAATTAATAATATCTTTCCTATCGGGTCATTATAAGGGTTTTAGGAGGGTTTTGATTGGTTTCCCTTCTTAGAAATTATTCATAAAATATTTACCCTTAACTAAAAAAATAATTATAAATAATTAAATATATTATCCTTCCCAAAAATCCATTAACTGATTAGTATCTCATGCAAAGGTTGCATGTGCCAACGAGCAAATGAAATTCCTTCTCGAGTTTGCAACACCCCATTTTATGCACACAAAAAACCTTAACATAAATATTAGTGTTTTCTCCTTTGGGATATGACCTCAAACTTGGTAAAAAAACTTAAAATAACCTCTCACATCTCTATAAATTATCTCAAGAGATATAGAAACTTGGTAAATTATCTTGATCGATCATTAGGCCACATTAAGTTTATTTGAACACTAGGCCTTAAACTGTCAATCATACTTAGACCTTGATCATAACTTGAAAAATATTTTAATATTATAAAAACCTCATAACATTTCAAATTAAATCATACCATGCTCACATAATTCCACCCTTCTTCATACAAGTCTCATATTACTTAACTCATTATGCTACTAAGCCCATGCCCTCTTACTAGGTTTCTTAAGTAAGGACTAAGCTTCAAAACTTGGCCTTGGAATTCATCTAAAGTATTATTTTCCTATTTATTATGTTTAAATATCATTATATACTCTATCATTCTTGTATTGACACAAATCACCAATCTTTACTATGCTTCATGCAAACACCTTCTCTGAAGGCTAGACTAGGTTTCTCAAAATACCTAGTACACAACAGTAGATTACCTTATACAATGATCTTTAATTTGACATGCCATCAACATCATAAGGACTACTAGGTTTCCTTCAAATTATCTCTCAATATAGAGACAAGATTTTTTCTTAAAATTTTCTCATCATGAGAATTCTATGATACATATCATCTTACCATGCATGGCCTCAACTCTGACCTTGACATTAATGACATTTGTCTTGAATTTGGCATCAATGACAACAAAAATGCTTCAACACAAACAAAAATTCAAAAACTCAACATAAAGTGGAATATAACTCTATATATTATCATTATTTACACCTTGTGATCTAGTGCTAGGTTTATTTTATTGATCAAACCCTCAGTGCCTCATCCAAGTGAAGTCATATATATATATATATATATAGAGAGAGAGAGAGAGAGAGAGAGACAGAGAGAGAGAGAGAGAGAATATAGTTTTAACTACATAAGGAAAAGAACACTTATATATGTCAAAATCCATGAAATAATAGAATGTGTATCAACCCACCATTAACATGTTATATTTCAAAAATTTATGTATAAGAGAGAAGACCTCATTTACTCAACATAAAAACAATATTTTAATCAACTTAATAGTATATCCATGAATCATTTGGTAGATAATCAAGTGACTAAATTTTGGTAGTAAACACCCTGGGCATGGTTCAATACAATAAAATTTATCAAAAAATAAACACTTTAATTATAGTTGACTTGTAGCATGGTATGTTTATGTAATATTTAAACATGTTATGAAAAATATATATCTAATGTTAGTAGAACATAGTGTCACAGTTTCATATTTTAAGCATGGAATCTAAGATTCAAGTAAATGGCATTCACATTATAAAAATTTGCATTGTACAAACAAAGTTAAATGTTAAAAAGTCTAATAAAGACCAATATAATATATTAATATTAGATAAATGTATGGTTACATTTTTTTTGTCTAAGCATTTTATTATTAGCCTTAGAAGTATAAATGCATACATATGTAAATTGGAATGATGATCACTAGATACTAAAAATTAGAGGTTAAAATAGTACATGTTCATTTCTTATAATTATTAAATACTACCATAAATATTTAGTGTATGAATAATATAATTCTTCAAGTCAAATGATGCAGAGTAATATTTGTTGATTATTCCCAAGATTCCTTTATTTCCAATGTTGTAGGATAAACATAATTTGGGTAAAGCATGATACTTTCCTATTTCTTGTCAACATAAAAATTTATAAATAGATAATGACAATATTTATTTACACATTATAATATACCAAACATTTGAATTCATATTCAAAATGTGTGTGTGTGTGTGTGTGTGTGTGTGTGTGTGTGTGTGTGTGTGTGTGTGTAAATTATCTTTTTTCCATTATGTAAAATATGAAATCACTGAGCTCTTCCTTTATTTTAATATGTTGTCTTAATTCAAAAAAAGTCTAATTTTCTTCCATTGATAATGTTTTGAAAGTCACACCATTCATCAAAATAATAAAATATATTTTTGGATAATGGATTCTATCATTTTTATCATGGTCATTTTGTATTCATGTCTATTGACCAGATTGATGAACATATCTCCACCTCTAGAATTGGAATGACATGTATAAAACTTGACTTGAAGTCTAATACCTAAAACATTAATAAACAACATTCATAGAGAAATCGTAAAATATTATAAAATATCATTATAAACTTATTTAAAAATGAACATAGAAATTTTTCCATGAAGGAAATTGTATCATGAGAGAAGTTACATTCTATTTCTTCTCCATTTTAACAATGCACTTTTTTATCCTAATAAAATCAAAACAAGAGTTCTCAAAATTTAAAATAAGGTGATGAGTTAACACATGTTTTTTTTGTTTTTTGAATGGGAATATCATCCTTAAATATATGATTAAAAAAATTACCATTGGTATGAATAAAATGATGTGTACATGAATTCCTCCTCTCAAATTCATACCTACTTGCACCGCTAAGAAATTATTGTAGTGATAATAAGTTATGGTTGAAATATCTATAGTTGACCATTTAATTTAATTAATCATTGGCAAAGTGATCTCTTCCATGTTTCCATGTGATGCACAAATTTTTGGAAGGACATATATGTATATGTATAGAAACATGTCCCTTCCTTCATCAACCATGTAGGGTCCTTTCCAACATACATAATTTCTCCAATTTTATAATGAAAGACATATAAGGTATTCGTAATACATTCAATTATCTCCCACTCCTCCAAATTTTAAATGCACAAGCCTATAATAAAATAATGCCAAATTTGTAAAAACATGGATTAAATTATTTTGATAAGAAAATAATACAGCCAATACATGAAAAGTGTTGAACTCAAATATATAATATTTTTCCTTCCTTGGAGTTGGAACCAAGTATTGGGAAGTCCTTAATTTCTATAATTTATTCCTTTAACATCTCTTTCTTATCATAGACATGTGCAATTTTATCTTCTAATATTTTTGTACCTCCTTGGCTCATTTTGAAATATTTAATCCTCCCTTTCCAATGGCGTTTCAAATTAGAAGAATTCCTTCTTCTCACTTTATGTTCAACATTTTTAGAAGGTCTTATTTTAACCAATCAACTGATAAATAAATTCATTGGAATCCAATTCCCATAATCATCTCGTATGTTGTAAATGACAATAAATCTTATCTCACTTTTAAGTCTTCAAAGTGATTTTATTCTTGAAAATATATTATAAGAATACAATGAAAAGTTAGGTCAAATTGATTCCAAGTGATTTCATAAAATGATATAGATGGAAAATAGATTTTATAATCAAAATTGGTGTAAAATTTTTTATTAAAGGATCACTAATGTGAAACATGTAAAATTGAATGAAATTCTTGAATGGAGGAACTTCAAAAACATTTGTTGGTCAACCAAGGCTATATTGAAGATTTATGAACTTAGTTTGATATTGACGTTACTAAATTGTCCTTCATTTATATCAAATGAAATTGGGAGGGTAGATATATATATATATATATATATATATATATATATATTCAAGGGGGACATATTGTGTTTGGTTTATTAAATTTTAAGTTGCATTTGGATTGGTGTAAGTATATAAAATGTCCTAACCTTTATTTGAACAAATACATGTCTTTAACTTAAGGAGCACCCTTTTACATATTGTTTTTTGAATGGTGATTATTTCAAATTATTTACTCTACATGTTTTGGAATTCATATCCCCCTTCAATTTTTTTTTATCTTGGAATATGCCAACAGTGACTTATTAGCTTAGGTTGGTTCACAGTCTTTCCTTATGCATCTTAAACAATGAGCTAAGATGCCCATTTATGAACTAGTATATCCTATGAGCATCCCCTACTTTATTAGTGACATTAAAATGTTTTAAAGGAGTGATGATAAGAATGAAAAGTTAATAAATTAGGTTACTAATAAGACCATGTCATCTTTTGTATTTTTTTAGTGTTGTAAGTCCTCATGGAGAGTAACAAGAACCACTATACATGGGATGATTTTAAATCTATGCCCTCAAAGGAGGTAACTTTATTACAATAGAAGGTTGTACCTACTCAAATTTTACACTCTTAACAACTTTTTTAATGAGATACAAGGTACATGACCACCACTTGAACACTAGAGTTACTAGTTGTGCAATTATTGAGCTCAAATAAGTATAGGAAAAATATTTTGGGTAGCTGATGATTGTTTCTAAAATAAATTGTGTTTTTATGCATAATTATTTTTATTCTATGTAATATTTTTAAACAATCAGTGTTATGATCCTATGAGAATTATGGGTGTAGACCCAAAATTTTCTCATTAAGTATGAAATGTGATTTCATGGAATATTATTATTATTGAAAGATTTGTATAAAATAGGTTTATTGATAAACGCTGGGAAATTTTTAAATAAATGCATTAAGTGCAAAACCAAACGCATTGATGTTTTCCAACATCCTTCAAAAGTGCGCCAAGATAGAATCTTTAAAACAATAGATAGAGATTCATCAACTATAGCTGAAAAAGTTTTTTTAATGATGTATTTTTTATTGTGCTTACAAATATATACATAAAATATGGAGCATGTTGATGGTGAATTCCTTCACAAAATACTTCAATGTAATGTGGTCTCATGAATGCGATAATTGTGGACATTCACAAAATGAGCTTGATCATAAACCTTTTGATATTTTAAAATAAATGAAATTGGCAAGTGTAAGCCAAACCCAATATTATTTTCCACTATTCTATTACCGCAAATTAAATTTTTGGAATTGGGTACGAATATCAATAAAATTATAATTCAATGTTGATTTTTGTAAAATTTTCTAGTTTTGATGTCTTTCATAAGATGTATATGAAAAATGTGTAATTTTAGGTCAAACTACATAGTATTTGAAAATAATCTCACACCTCATGCCAAAATGGAACTTTTGGAACAGGGTATTGAGATCCATCAAAAAATAATGAAAAGTGGATTTTTGTCAGATGCATTTTTGAATTCCCTAGTATACATGTATGCATAAACTAGAAACAAATAAAATACATGTGTCTTGCTTGAAAAAAAACCTTAACTAAATGCATTTCTATTGAATGCAATGATCATATGAAATGCATAAAATGGTTTGTTTGATAAGGTATTAACTTTTTTCAAATAAATGCCTCACTATGACATGGTTTCCTACACTAAAATGATTTATAAATACACTTAAAATGAGCTTCTTGATAAAGAGTTAGATATTTTAAAGAAAATGTAAGTGGTAGGTGTAAATCCATGATTCCTAGGAATAAATCTAGTAGAGAAGATGTAATATTGTGCCAGTAGTCTTGTTGTTATCCCTATGTAAGCATAATATGGTATGCCCTTATGTTGGTTTTGTTTGAGTACATAGGAGGCATAATGATTATCAAAGAGTAGTTTCCTGATACTTTTGCTAAAATTATTTCATTAAGGGTGGACTCAAATATTATTTCTTTCGATGGGAGAGACACCCTTCACACAGACACCAAGGTACAAAATATGGAAAGATTCATGTGACCATCTAAATATCCACTTCTTCCAGGTTTGTTATCTCATCCCATAGAAACTACTTGTCTAAACTAAGTGTAAACTAACAGTGATACCTTCCTATATAATGGTTAAATTCATATGCCTTATTTACTTATCAACTTGATTTATATAGGATATCAAATCATTCAATTAGATTGGCTAATAAACCCAATTATTACACAGACCCTATTTTATCCTCCTAAAAATTCCCAAGTAAATAGATTTTGTTGGATCAAACACCAAACCCATTTCATGATGGAGAACTCTAAAAAAAAAGATTCATTATGTTGGAATAATAATCCACACTCTACATTGTAAGTGACAATAGATCAATAGTAGAGCACCCTAGTCAAATGGGAGGTTATATTAATTTTTTATTGATCCATATAAATTTATCATAAATTTAACTCATGTTAAGGGACATGGTACCAAAGTGTGTCTTTAGTCAGTTTTTGGTAAAACAATTTGATATTGATAATATATTAGTGTCTAACCTAAAAACAAGTGAAAGGTCCCAAATTATGTATAGATAATTTAATATTGTATAAAGATGGTTTTTGGGCATTTATGAACCTTTAACTTAATTTTATTTTATTCATACTTAGAAATTGATTCCATATCTTTTATGGTCACTAGGTTGTGACATATTATAACCTAACCATCTAGTCAAGTTTTGTAAATTTTCCTATATCCAAATATAATTGAAGTCTGATGTCATTATGATGCCCTAACTTTTGAAGGAATATTTTCATCCTTTCATCTAGTATTCAAAAATTAATACCAATATAGTATAAATATACACAACATGTTTGAGAAAGGGATTACCTTTTATAGAGAGTCAGTTGAAGGAGGAGATATAGATTTCATATCTCAACTATTATAGACTTACATTTCCAAGAAGCCAAGATTCTATTGATATTACTTATAGAATAACTTTAAAGAAATGAGATATCAAGTCAATGAACTTGTGATAGTGTTAAATTTTAGTCTAAAGAAAAAATAAATTTAAGGTAACTTAACAATTATTGAGACACTAAAAAAAAGAAAAAAAAGAAAAAAAAACACTCAGTGGAGTATTTTTAGGATTTTTTAATATGAAAATGGCCCCACATAACTCATATTATTAAGTGAATTATTTTTTATTTGAACTAATATATTTGATGAAATAAGAAATAAATCCCTTCTTTTTTGAATTTTTATAAGGCCATTTTTAAAGTCATATTTCCCCTAATGATGAATTTCATAAAATAGGCTTAAAACTACATCAAGATGACCAATACAATATAGGAAGGGAAAAGGCATAAAATAGATGGTATCAACCTAGTCAATGCCATATAATATATAAGGAAACTGACATAGTTGATTAAGATAGGATGTAAGGAGGTAAGTAGAAAGACAAATATAAAGAAGATGAATTGGAAGTATGAATGATATGCTCATTACATATTTAGTAACATCTCTCACAAATTGCCACAATCCTACTCATCTATTTCTTGGTGGACCCTTTAAGGCATGCATTCAGGGAGATCGATGCTTGAAAACTCACTGTAGGATAAAGTGTGAGTAAATGATAAGTTTAATAACATTATGTGTATACTATTGATATTGGATACCTTCATGTTGTTGATGAATGAGGTAATGAGGTGATTTATTTATTCATTTTCAATTGTATACTTTCATGATTTTTTTCATAACTTTGGATGAGCATATCAATCATCTTAAATAAGTTTTTAAAGCTTTTAAGGAGAAAACATTAGTTTTAAATGAGAATAAATGTGATTTTTGTCAACAATCACTTATCTACTTGGGCCATCTTGAAGTATACAAAGCCTACCAATGTGACCAAAAAAAGGAGATTTTTCAGAATACTTTAGTATTTTAATAAGTTCATCAAGAATTTATCATCCATAGTAGTACCTTTTCATGCCATGACAATAGGTTATAAGATCTTTGTTTCGACTAAGAATTAATAAAAATAATTTGATGTGTTTAAATACAATATTATCAATGCTTTGATATTAGATTTTCTTAATTTTCAATTACACTTTGAGGTGAAAATAGATGCTAGTGATAATGATATGGGGGATGTCCTCCTAAAATGAGGTAATTTGATATGATATCATTTAGATTTATTACATGTTTTAAATATAAATTATTATACATATGATAAATAATCGTATATTATTTTTAAGCAGTTAAGATAAGGAAACATTGTCCTATGTGTAAATAAATTATTATTCATAGATATCACCAACCTCCTCAATATTTTTAAGATCAAACTAAACATCAACAAGCTATACATTGTAAGTGAATGGAGGTTTTGTAATAATTCAATTAGTAACCAAATATAAGAAAGGTGTGACTAAAAACTAGGTGATATGTTATCTAGATCTCCTTTACTTTCAACCATGTGCACCATGACTCTTCTTGATCCTTTCATTTGTGAGTCTTATGTAGAGAGATATGAACATGGAGCAGATTTTAGGGAGCTATTTTTTTAAATAAAGAGATCCGAAGGTGTAGATTTCAATCCCAATGAATATGATTACCTTCAAGATGCGCTACACTACAAGTTGTGTAAGCTTTGTGTGCCTTAGGAATAAATAGTTTAGTTAATGAGAGAAAGACATACTTCAAATGTTGTATGGAATTTTGGTATTACAAATATTGTTGCACATCTATAAAGGTACATTTATTTTCCTAATATATAATTCAATGTTTCCAAGCTTATAAGGGGATGTGTTTTATATAGTACAAGCAAGCCTAGTAACAGATGGTTGGGTTTGTATATGCCATATTAGTTTCTTCTAGGCCATTGGAAAGTATCACCATGTATTTTGTTAGCAGGTTACCTCTGTCAAAAAAGGGGCATGCTTATATCTATTTGTTTGTGGAATGATTTAGTAAGATGTACATTCTTATTCGTTGTAAGAGGACCCAATGTAGCTGAGTTATTTTTTGGTAATGTGTGGGTTCACTTTGTTTTGCCTATTTCTACTATTTTAGATTGAAACTAGAGATTTATTGGGAATTATTGGGACACATTGTGGGAGAAGATGGATATTAATTTGAAATGGTCTACCATGTTCCACCCATAAAGTAATTGGCATATTGAGGTTATGATCCAAACATTGGTATAACTCTTTAGAGGGTATAATTTGAAACATCCCAAGACATGGGATGAGAATTTGGTGTATATTTAGCATTCTTATCACATGGTGGTACATTTTTATAATAGTAAAACTCATTTTGAATTTTATTCGATGACTTACCTCCATCTACATATGATTTTATTTTGAGATAGCCATACAAAGGAAATGGGAAAGTGGACCAAGAAGTACACAAAGCTAAAAATCTCATTGAAAAGATTTAGCTAATTCATATCCAACTACAAGTTAGGTTTAAGGAGTCACATACCAATTTCAAAACAAGGCATGATAAACATAGGGATGAGCATAACTTCATTGTTGGAGACAAGGAACGGTTTTACTTGAGTATAAAAAGGCTCCAAGGTACGGCTAAAAAACTTAAGCCTCTAATGTATGGTCCATTTTAAAATCACCCCATCACATTTATTTTATGTTAGTTTAATAAATGTTGTAGACATTTACATATGTATTTCTAATTTTTTGCAAGTAAAGTTATATTGACATACATTGATCAACATCTGAAGAATGAATCCCCATCTCTACCTCCCTCGATAATCCTTTGTCTGATCTATTTACCCCTTTGGTCTTTTAAACTATACTATAACTTACAATCCTCGTAGTCTGTCTATATTTAACTATATGATGAACACATTTGTTTCCCACTCCCACTTTAGAAAAATGGGTCCATTCATTACCTCTTTTTTTCTATTTATAGTCATAATAAGTCAACAAAAACATTAATATTATTATATTTTATTTCAAAGCCACATGTAAATAGGCTGGCTTTGTAGATCATTATATGAACAAAAACATTATTAATTATATATTTAAGATTCTATTGTAAGGAAATTTTGGTGCATATTCTAAAGTTCTTCTTATATATAATTTATTATTTTTCACATTTTTGGTCCCCTCTTAAAGACCTGATAAATTAATTACATTTTATTGAACACATGCCCCATAATCTATTTGTTTTTCTTTAATGATCTAAGGTGGAAAAAATCAAATGGCGTAAATAAAAATGAGTTGCAATGTAAGATCTAGTTAAGATAGAGAAATGAAAAGTGAAATCAGGCAAATAAAGCCCATAAATAAAATATCATTTCCAAACCCTTTTCCCAAATTATAAATTTCAATCCAACCTTTACTTGAAATAAATTTCATAATTCATAACTGTGCACGATCATACCATGAGACTCATGTATCTGGGATGGTGAACATCCCAAGTATATTCCATCACCATCCCTGAGTATATTCCATCATTTTAATTACATGAATACAATATTTTTCATCAAAAGATAATACTAGTTTAATTTTTTGGTTCATGTGGTAATTGTAATAGGATTATAACTAAATTTCTAGGTGTTTTGTCTTGGCTTTAGTTGTTTGTTTCAATGTTTTGGTTTATGTGACAACCTTTTTTCACAACATTATCCACATTTCTTTTAAATTTTTTATTTTATTGATATGAGTTTATTAATTAAGTATTATTATAATATTTTATACTTATTTTAATTCATTTATTTGAATATAGGATGTGGTATCATTTGATGAGATTTGGTTGCTTTTTATTTCGTAGATATATCAAATGCTTGTAGGTAGAGACTTCTTGTTTTCAGGTTGGTTTCTTAAACTTCCATTAAGTAATTTTTAAAATTTAAATATGGTTCTTGTTGGGATATTTCATTAATAAAACAATTGTCTTTATTGTTTTTGTATTACATATTTAGATTGTGCAAAGATTAATTGAACAATGTAAAGTTTATTTTAATTTTGTTGAATCTCTATTAAGTGTTGTAATTTAGACTAATGGGGTTAATTGATTTGATGAAAACTAAATAGTAACAAGTGTTGAGTTATGACATGATTATTTATGTGTGACAAAATAAGGAAAGAGTTGTATTCTTTATAAAATCTTTCAAATTTAGAATTATGATGGTCATAAATAACAACAAAGAGAAGGCAATGCATAACCCAACTAACATAACATTGAATAAATTGACAACTATTAAAAATAAATAAAAATAAAAATGAGATCCACTTTACAGCCAAAATACATGCCACGATTTGCAAACTTAATTGTACAGACCTCCTTAATATTAAGGTTTTTTGCATTGACTTTAATTTATATTTCATTACTGTATCTTATTAACTGGTAAGTTACTTGTAATTGCTTCTGATGAAATTCAATGAAGGTAAATTGATGTTTCAAATTAATTTCTATTAATCTCATATATGACTTGACAAAATATGCACTATCCTATCAATGCCTTCATGAGAATTTTACTGTTTCTTTCCCATTCCACACATATATACTAAAATCATTGTATTCCAGGTGTAGATATGCCAAAATCATTTTAAGATACTGATGTACTGCAGGGATTTTGAGTACGTCATAAAGGGCATACATAGAGCCTACAATGAACCCGCAATGCCATTTCTTTGCAAGCTCTTCGATTCCATGATATGTAGGTTTGACAAAAAGGTCATTCTAACTGTTTGGAATAGGTTGGCCATGACAACATGTTCATAGTCATGATTGAAAATTTATATAAAAAAATATGGACTTTTCTAAAGTACACATTCTCCATCTACTAGCATATTGCAATTTGTAGAGGCAACTTAGCGATGGGTAAAGCCTTTTTCAAAATTCCAGAAAAAAATTAAAACCATCTGACAGAACTCCCTGGGAATAGCAACATAAACCATAATAAGTGAGTGTATTTTCTTGCCCTCAGAATGGTCGTTCTTGCAAATGCAGGTCTGTAATAGTTAAGAATATTTATAAGAATTTACATATGGTTTGTTTTGGAATTAAGTGTGCGTTTATAGTTGCCTTTTTTAATGATTTCAGTCTTTTTTATGTACGTTTATAACGGCCATTTTTAGGAGGGGAATCCCTTAATTTTAGTCTCTTTCATGTATTTTGCTTAGTAATGGTACCATTTATTTTGTAATCATTCTTTAAAAAACATTAGTATGCATATGCATAGTATGGCAATAATAATTAATATGAACATTCACTAAACAATGCAAACATTTAATTTTATATCCATCTTTTTTGTGTTTTTTATTTTCAAAAAAGATCAAAGCAAAACATGAAATGTTACTTATCTCCATGAAAGGCAGAGGAAGCAAAATGATCATTGACTGTTTAGAAAAGCACTTAGTTTGTGAGTCCTTTTTCTTTTGGTTATAGTTTTATGTGGAGGAAGAATTCACATATTTGTAGCAAAGATTGAGATATCAAACATATACAACAAGAAGCATAGTTACAAGTAAAGATGCCCCTGAAGATAATAAATAATAGCACGTTGTATTACATACATTAACTGAAGTGTTCTTCTACTTATTTAGAGAGTAAAATAAGGAAAACTCTAGTGAGGTAGAGCTTAGTTTGACTTATATGTTGGTTTTTAACATCAATAGATTTTCTACAAAAATACCTCACTTGCACTTACACAAGCTGATAATGGTAACCACATGCATTCAGTAGTGTCTCCTATCCATAGTCTCTCCCTGAAGCCATGTCCTCCATCTGCCTATGGTAAATATCAACCATGTTTATGGTGTTACCAAAGGCTCCTTAGAAAAATAAAGCAAATAAAACCATTTTATTCGTTGAAGGTCATATATACTATTAACTATTTAGTGGCAATTAGAAAATGCATAAACTATTAATATTTTCCATAGACATTCCAAAATGCTTTTGTTTTTTGACCAACAACAAATTTCTATTAGTTGTTAACGGTAAACCAATTAAAATAATTGCCTTTAGCAAACACAATAGTACCACACAAAGACTAAAAATATCTAGAAATTAAATTAATTTTAATTTTTTTAATTAAATTAAAATTTATTTTATTAATTAATTAATTTGTTTGTTTTTTTATTTAAGTTTTTTAATTAAATATAATTTATAATGTGTTTGTTGTTAGGGTGTTGATGTGGGCATAAAGTAAATTTGACACTCAACTTTGTATGTAATGAAAAGTTTTGATAATGATTATTTATTCTTCTTTCAAATGTATAAGTTGTAATAAAAGAAAGAAACATTATTAATAATTTATATATTTATTATAATTCATGCACCTTAACTTTGTAGATGCATATAATCATGTAAATATTTTATTCGCATCAAAAAATTATATTATTATATATTTTAATATATTAAATAGCCTTGCCATATCATCATTTTCATTTTATGTTTACAATTGAAAAGAAAAAATAAATTCTAAATTAATTTAGTATAAAATTAATTAATACATTTGAATAGAATTCCAATAATCATGTATCCTATATATGTAATTATAATTAATTCTTAAAAACTATCATTAAATAAAGTTAAACAATTATTACTACTTTAAGAGCAAATTATGAAGGAAATCAAATCATAGATTTTGGTGAGTGTAGGTTTATCTTTTAAAAAAAGAAAAAGAAAACCTTTGTTATACGTGTTACATGTTATGATTGTGTAAGAATAATCCACGAAAGTGGACAACCATTAATGATAAATGGGTCATCAAAACAATGATTCCAGATTAAATGATATCTAAAAACTTTACAGCTGGGTGAACATTACTTCAGCCCTGCCATGGCATTCAAAAAATGGGAGAATTCATTTCAAGGAAACCCAATAGACTTTGATTATTTAAACTATTGTTTCTGCATTTGAATATCATAGTTCGCTACAAAAAATCGATACCTGTCATGGTTTGAGGGCCAGATTGATTGCCTATAATGTGGCCACCGCTTTTCCTTTTTGGATATAACAGTTAAAAAGCTTTGTTGCATTGTATTGAAACAAACTTTATCTACGTCTGAATTTTCAACCCTTATTCTTAATATTGCAGGTTTTCGAATTCTAATGGATGCAGAGAGCATAGAAAATTCTATGGAATGTGTTCGTAGTATTTTTTTTTTTATTGTACGAAGACAAATGATTATACGTATACTTTCACCAATTTGTAAAAACAAATATGCACGTACTCGTATGTTTTTCAAAATGAACTTTTATGAGAATATGAAAACCCAGTACTTATGGCGATCACATCATAGATGTCACATGTATCTTATCAACTATACATTTTACTTTTAATGGAAATTAACGGAAGAATGAACCCAAAAAAAATTACTATCTTCCAGAAAATTTAAGGAAAAAGTGGTCACTCAGGTAATGACTTTTATTTATATAATTAAAACTAATAATTTCATTTTCTATGTTGTAAATTATTAATTGTGATTTATTTTATATATATTTAAAATTAAAAAAATTAGAAATTTTATATTTTCAAAATTTATAAAAATAAATTAATTATTTTTGAATAATTATATCTTTCTTTATTAAGATTAATAAGTCTTTCTAAGAGAGACCATAATTGATCATTTGAAACATCAAATTATAAACATAGACATTTATCCTTAAAACTTCTGAAATGTAAAAACATGAAACCTATGATCTTTAATATGTTAAATATACATATATAAAAGAAAGAGAATACAGTATGAAATTTACGATAGTGGCTTAGTTGAGAAGAGAGGAAAAGGGAAAACCGAAGTGACTTAACTCATTAACCCTAAAACTCATACTGGGGGCATGATAGAAAAGAGGCTTTAAAACAGATTAAAAATTGTTTTATACGGTAGGTCGTATGTTAGAAAAAACTCGCATCGGACGGCCAAGTGGATCCGCGCATATCTTTAATATTAATAATGAACGATTTCTGATTGTATTTATAGGTATTCAACAGTGCCTTGTTATCATACAGCAAGCGTATTGCGGCCCGGCATCCGCCGAGTTCGAGAGAGAAGGCACAATAACGTTATTTCCATGGCTATATTTGAATCCATACGACCCGCAGTCCTTATCATATTATTCGTAGCATTGGTGCTGTATTTTGTGATCAAAATGTTCCGGGGACCAAATTCCATTGGAAGTAGTCGCAACAACACAAGGCTTCCGCTTCCTCCAGGAAGGATGGGATGGCCATTATTGGGAGAGACGTTATCATACTTGAAACCTCACTTCGCTACTACACCTGGAAGATTCATGGAAGAACACACTTTTAGGTATTTTTTATAATATTATATTGCATTTTGTTGTACTCGGAAAGTGTATTGTGAAACGTTGATGGATAAATTGTAAATGTTTGATGGCAGGTACGGAAAGATATTCAAGTCGCATCTATTCGGATATCAAACAGTGGTCTCAGCTGACCCGGAATTCAACAGCTTCATACTTCAAAATGAAGGCCGATTGTTCGAGTGCAGTTATCCCAGTACCATCAGTGGTATTTTGGGGAAATGGTCTATGCTCGTGCTGGTGGGAGAAATGCACAAACACATGAGAAGCATTGTTTTGAATTTTATGAGTAACACCAAGCTTAAAAGCCACCTTTTGCAGGAGATTGATTCACACGCTATTTACACCCTCAAGTCGTGGAAGGAAAACCAGCCTCTCTCTGCACAGGCCGAGGCCAAAAAGGTGGCAGACCATGTATTCACCGTAACCAATGCTGAATTTTTTTTTCTTATTTTCTAGCTAAATATTTTTCTGTTATGCTGCAGTACACTTTCAATCTGATGGCCAGGCAAATCATGAGCTGTAGTCCGTGGGAGCCCCAGACGGAGTATCTAATGAGAGAATATTTTTCTTTCATGAAAGGAGTGGTTTCTGCACCTCTCAATCTTCCCGGGACTCCTTACAGGAAAGCACTGAAGGTGAAGCCTCTCTGCATTGCATTAGCTTGGCTTGCACGTTTAAAAATAACATGTTAAGTGTGTGTGCTTATTTAAAATTTGTTTTCGTTTGGACAGTCGAGAGCATCTATACTTAAAGTCGTGAAGAATACAATAAAAGACAGAAGAAGCAAACCAGGCATGAAAAATCAGGACCTGCTAAGCACAGTAATGGAGGAGGGCAGTCTGTCAATAGAGCAGATATTGGATCTCATTCTTAATCTTCTCTTCGCTGGCCACGAGACTTCTTCGGTAGCCTTGACTCTCGCCATTTATTTCTTAGCCCGATCTCCCGAGTCCATGAAACAGCTCAGGGTACAAAATATTTACTATATTGTTGCGTATTTTATGAAAACTCCTTAAAACGATTTTTCATAAGTTCTCCGAATCTGTATTGCAGACGGAACATCTGGGTATAGTAACAGTAAAAGAGCGGCCAGAGACGGACCAGGGCCTGAACTGGGACGATTACAAACGGATGGAGTTTACTCAATGTGTTCGTGAATTTCTACCCATAAATTAAGAATATGATTTGAATGTTATAGTAGGTTTTTAAATAAAATGTGTACAATTCATGTTTGGGATCACCACTCATCAGGTGTCCTTACCATGGATCAGGACCCTGATCCAAATTATCGATTAAAATTTTGTACACAGTTTATCCGAAAGTTTGGTATAACATTTCATTGATCATAAAAACATAAAATATATAATATGATTTTTATTCAGTGGAGTTCAAAATCTGACATTTGCATTTTGTCTACAGGTCATCAACGAGACCCTCCGGCTAGGCAACGTGGTCCGTTTTGTGCACCGGAAAGCCCTGCAAAATGTGCAATTCAAAGGTATTTAATAAACTAGGTCAGGGGAATGTTGGTCATTTTGTTCTGCTCAAAATAATAGCGGATAATGGATGGCCTTTCTATAGGATACGAAATACCTGCGGGATGGAAAGTTCTGCCGGTTTTTGATGCGGTGCACTTAGATTCGATGGTTTATGAGAATCCTATGGAGTTTAATCCCTGGAGATGGCAGGCACGTATATGCTAAAAGGGGCCGGTCGAGATTATTTGCATGCACGTCTATTACTTTACTGAAACATCAATGCTAACCCTAATCATGATGTGCTGTAACTCAGAATGTGGAAAGTAGTACATATTTCACTCCGTTTGGAGGAGGGCCAAGATTGTGCACGGGACTCGAACTTGCCAAAGTAGAGATCGCTGTTTTTCTTCATCACCTTGTACTCAGCTATGGGTATTTACAGCAGAATCTTCCAAATTCATTACCAGTCCTATTATGTGTGGAGATCGCTGTTGTTTCTCTTGCAGGTTAATGTGTAGAAAATCACTTTGTTGACTGCAAGCTGTTTTTAATTTGCAGATGGGAATTGGTGGGGTCAGATGTTCCGCTTGTTTTCCCATTCGTGGAGTTTGAGAAAGGGCTTCCAATTAGATTGAACTCAGTCTCACAAAATTGATAATGTATATATCGTTTGGAAATATGTACAGAAAAAACCTAGTGGCCAACATTAGTATGTTGAAATAAAAGCGAAATTTTCAGGTCATGCAGACACTTGGTTCTACTTCTTTAGATGAGCGCGCCTATAGTTGTTGCAGAAACATGTAAGTGATAGAGGAAGAAAAGTAGAATGGTCGGAATCGACATCAAATTTAAAACAAAATTAGTTGACCATTGCTGGTATTTCACCTGTTTCAGAATTAGTAAAGCTTGTGTTGGCTATGGGCAGGGGATCCAGCTAAGGTTGGGACTATGGTTATGAACATGGGACCAGTCAGTGACTAGGCTGATATTTGATACCAGTCCAAATGGTTTTTCTGGGAAATATACTTTTTGACGTCTTGTAATAATGAAGGCCCTCACCTGTTCATAGGTGTCTATAACTAGAAACAGTCGCTTTCATTAATAATAAGGTATATGTGTTTACTTTTCTTTTAACCATCAGCATTATTAATATCTTCTACCCCTTAGTTTGAAAATGAATTTATAATGCTGCACAAATTTGTCAAATGTCTTATAGAAATAGATTTTATTTTTTATTTTTTAAAAATCAGAAATAATTTTTTAATATATTTTATTTTTAATACTGTATAAATTTAGTATATGTTGCAGAAATTTTAAATTGATAAATACATTTCATAAGTGAAGCTCCTTTGTTATGCTTGGCTGTTTTCCAAAAACAGTTATCCCTTCTAACAATAGTAATAAGAGTGATCTATATCAACATAATAGTCATCCATTTTAACAAGTATGTTGATAATAATAAAGACTGTACTGGCTATTACCTATTTTATATTGTAAATTATTCAAAGTTAAATTTATATGTAAAATTGAAATCTCAGCTTAGTGAAATGGTACGTAGTATCTAAAAACTAATAATAATAAACAGAAAAAATATTAATAGTGGGATTTTTTCTATAGTTTGTATCATAGAAGTAACAGGTCTCTCTCTCTCTCTCTCTCTCTCTCTCTCTCACACACACACACACTCACACACACACACACACACATCAAATGAATACATTTAGTTTTATACGTTAAAATAGATAGATATTAAAGAGATAATCACATTTGTATATGATTAAGGATGACATGTGTATATGTGCGAACACACAAAATTTCTAAGCTAAGATTGGTGTGGATAGTGCATTGCAAGACAATTTTGAAGTTAGTTCCCTTGATGTTTTGTATATTGTGTGATGCTAATTGAACCAATTTGAACTTAACTTGATCATGATATGAATGTTAAGTGGAAGCATTATGTGATATATTTTGAAGTCGCCCACATTCCTAAGTCATATTTTATGACTATAATTATTTTAGGATGTGGATTGATTATTTTAATTGTTAATTGATCACTTTGTAGATACTTTTAAGGAAAAATAATTGGCTAGCTAGAATCCTTTGTGTATGAGTTATTACATGCATATACAAATGCTTACATCATTAGGGTGATCTGAAAGGCATCATTCTAAAGATGGTGGAGCATATTTTCCAATTCATGTCAGGTGGACAATTTATGTGTTGTACTATAAGATGATAGTTTCACCACTATTTAGGGTTTGAAACCACTAAATTCTTAACCATCACATGTTATTTGAGTGTGTTAATACAATCCTTTGAGTCTTTTGTACTATTGGGATCTTGGGTCTGAGATCATAAACAAACTGTGCTTCTAAAGGAACATGTTTTTTCCATACTATTGTTTAAGTTTAGTATAGCAATGCTTATGGGTCTACTTTGATACATATGTGTAGGTGGGAATATCAATCCAACTATTTCATTTGATTTTTTTCTTGCTAGGAAGGTGTCCTTCCCAAGGCATGTGATGCACATGGTAGCCTAGTACTTGGGTGCCATTTGTGAGAGTGAACTGGTGAAAGAATTATAGAAGTCCTACTATGATAGATATGAAGGTGGAGCCAACTCTGTTGCTCATGGTTACACAAAGGGTGTGGGGTTGGGTATAGATATCATCGGTACATTTGTGTTGGTTTACACTATTTTCTATGCCACAAACCCCAAGCGTAGTGTTCACGACTCTCATGTTATTGTAATCTTCATGATGTCTTCTAAAATTTGTTGTATCTTACCAAGCTGGTGGTTTTGGGATGAGACTAACAATGGTTTGTGTTATAAGTAACTATTAGCTCCATTGTCAGTAGGGTTTTCAGTGTTCATGGTGCTTGGTTTTTTTCTAACCAACTATTGTGGTCATGCATAATATAATCAATGACATAGATTTTCATATGATAAGAGATTCAAATTCATCATTTTCATGGGCATGCAAATAACTTAGTTTGATTGGAAATACAGGTTCTTGAGTGGAGGGAATGTCATCAACAGTAAACGAAGATGGCTTATACTTATGTTATCTATATGATGTTTATAATTTACAAGCTATTTATTGTAGTAACATATCCCATTATGGGTTTTTGTTCCACAATAATACTCTCCCTCTTCTTGGTAGTGGTCTTATTATCACTTTAGGGAAGTATCTCAGTTGTAGATCAAGTCTTTGGTTGTATTAGGAGTTATATGTTTCTTCTCTGAAGTAAAAAACCCTTTTATTATATTTCATAAATAAATAAGGTAGGAAGATACTGAGACAAGACCATGCACAATAGAAGATTAACCTCTAATCAAGAGGGTTAAAGGCCAATAATCAACTGCTCAATTATGTGTTAGTATATCTTTGAAAAATGGCTTCATTTGATGCTTCTGGGTTTAATTTCCTTCCCCATAGTCATGGTCTAGTTTTAAAAAGTCTTAGATTTATATCCTATAATATTTTCACTTTCTTGGTGTAATCACCTAATAGTGGTGTTTGGATGTTAAGAGTGTTGCTTGAGATAGCCTATTCCTAGTTTAGCCCTAGAACTATCATAGAGACTTTACCATGCTTTTCCAGCCATTGTGTAGAACACAAACATATTTTATCAACTCAAACATAGTTCCAAGACAACTTTCCTAGATCCTAACCCAATGTGCCCAATAGTGTGCCATTTGGACACTTGCGCCACATTAACAACACTAAAACCACATAGCGCTAGTGTCCCCAACTTGGTGCTAGTGTCCCTTACCCTAGCTATCCCAAGTAGATATATTTTTAAATGTGTGCCCCTCCTAAGGTCGGTCTAAGTACATTTTATCATTTTCACAAACTACAGATCTCTATAAATACAAGACTATTTGACCTCTTTAGACTAGATGGAAAATAGAATGCAAAAGCTTATTCAAATAAGAAACAAGTGGAGTAAAATCGAGCTATTTGATTCCTATTTTTCCTTACTTCTGCATATTGCCATATACAACAACATAAGCCTAAATTTCAAATCTCAAGTATACTCAAGGCATTGAAGATCACTCTTATTCTAGCATTCACTTTCACTTACACCAAGCACTAGGTGGGAGAACTACATCATCCTTGATCCATCCTCGAAGTATTGGTATGTAGGAAACTCTCTTCATAGTGGGATGTTGAGGATGTCCAAACTATCTTACTAACAAACACACTTTTTTATCTCATGCCATACTTTCAAGGAGGATTAGGGTTTGCACACTAAAATAGATTTTCCAAGAATACTAAAAAGTTTCAGATTTCATGCGTCCAAGAATAAAACCTATAAACATAGGTGCAAGTGTTTCCAAAAAATAGGAACAATCCTACAAAGAGGATACTAGTGCCATTTTGAGGACACTATAGTAGTATGGCACTACTGTCTAGATGGGGTGTTATTATCCAATGAGCAATCAGACCCAAGGACCTTGTTGATGAAGCTTAGACCTATCTAGAAACTAGTTTTCAAAACCCCGATCTTTCATGGTCTATTCACTTTCTAGATTAGTCTTTATTTATGCATATTTATTACTATTTTTAGAAATTCAAAAGAAGTTAAAATTCATAAAAAATTAGTGGTTAATTATTGCATATTATTTCACTAATTTAGACATCTTGGCCCTTTAATCTAGCTTAGGATTTACACATGTAAAACCCTAAAAGGTTAAATCATTTGGTGGTTTAAATTCAAATATTGTTTCAAACCCTAGTTTACATTAATCAATATTTTTTTGCAATAAATTACGACTGCATACTTCTAATTTTCTATTTTTTAGACAACCTAGCTAATTAAATCAATTTCATATTAAGGTTTCAATTTACATATAATTTAAATTAGTGTAAAGAAAACCTAGATTCAAAAACCCTAACCCTAGATGCTCTTAAGGTTTGTATATTTTTTTCTATTTTCATTAGCTTCTATTAGTTTCTCAAAATTCATATATTCTATTTTAGTAGCTCTATTCCAAATTTTCTTACTATATGACATCTAAAAAATCTGTTTCTCTTCCATTAAGAAGAAGTGCTATACTAGGTGGTAATCCTATAGAGCATATTCATATTCCTATCATTTGAGCCTATAACATGGACAAGGAACCTATCATAACCCAAGATTTGAATCCTTCACACCCTAATTATGTGGATTTCAATGCTAATGCCCCTGAAGATGAACAATACAACCAAGAGTAAGATGAGGTATACATTGAAAATTAGGACACTCTCCCTCCACTTAACAATAATGACATAATTATGAACAAAGATAAGGTATTACAAGGTTTTAGAGATAGAATTCAGGAACAACACCTTGATCATACATAGATCCCACAAGCCATATTGGAGATCAAGAATAAAATTAATAATGGTCAATCTTCAACTCCCCTAGTTAATAATATTGTTATACCTCTAGTAGGACCAACTCAAATAACACAACCTAATATTGTTGTTTAACAACCATCAGTGATAGTTACACCACTTGTGGCTAGTTTCTCCACTCCATATATAAAATCCCTTATGCATGAGATTCATACTCTATATTCTAAGGTGTTACATATTGAGAAGGGAGCCACTGGGCCATCACATGCCTTGGATTCTAACATTCTCTTACATACACCTTTGGCATATCACATAGCAATAACTCTCTTGTCATCTAGTTTTGTGGTACCAAAGCTTGCATTATATTATGGCAAGGGTGACCTAGAGCATCATCTCAAACCTTTTCATACATCATGCTTGGACTATGTGTCCAATGATTAGATTTTTATGAAGTTATTTCCATGCAGTCTCAAGGATTATGCCCTATAATGGCTCTATGATTTACCAAATCAATCTAGCATGACATTTAATCCTTTATCCAACATGTTTATAGATACTTCTTTTTCAACATCAGTGATAATATATCATATGCACAAGTTGCAGAGTTAAATCAAAAGTCAAATGAGCCTACCATAGATTATGTCTTGTGATACAAGACAATATTAGCCAAATTAACTAGCCTCATGTAAGATAGAGATCTTTAGGACATATTTAAATAAATTCTCTTGCCAAAATTGCATGAAGCTATCTTGTTCAATAATTTTCTTATATTTACTGATTTATGCGACACATTAAAGCAAAGAGAGGTTAAGCTCTTATCAATGGGAAAACTCAAGTACACAAATGGATCAAAATCACCTATTAAGAGTTGAAACAAACCTACATACAAGGTAAGGACCATAGAGAGTAAAAATGATCAAAAGGCCATAGTCAACATAGCTTTTGATCCATCTCCTAGATTGGTACTATTCACTCCTCAATTCAAAGTCTTCACTAGTCTTCTAGAGTCACCAGCATGGGTTCTACAATAGCTCTTAGAGTGCAATGTCATATCTCTCCCACCCATTAAATAAGTTGATATAATGTGGCCTCTTCCAAAAAACTATGATTCAAATGCATTTTGTGAGTAGCACAGGGCACCAAGCCACATGACAAATAAATGCATTAGCCTAAAACATAAGATACAATATTTTATTAAGGCTAATATTATCAATGTGGGCACACACAAAGAGGCAAAAAAAAATAGAGGCTAGGATACTAAATATATTTTCATATCATATCCCAAAGCATACAATGAATGGGGTAAGGGGCACATCAGGGGTTCACTATACATACCAAGCACATCCACCACCACATTCATATCACACAATTACAGAGGAGACTCATCCATTGCATAACATTATTGGCATGTATCATACTACAGTACCACCTAGACCACTCATCACATTTTCAGAGTAGGAATTATGGATTATGACATATATTTACATGTGCTCTTCATATGAGCATACATAGACCACCATCCAATTCAGAGTGTAATGGTTGAGAATGGTCCAAGCATAATCATGCGCACTATGACACTCTTACAAAATTTAAATTACATAGAGAAAGATATATTACCCATAGATACAATCATTAGTGGTTTTAGTGTCCATGTTCATAACTCCATTGGGGAGATTGTGATTCCATTATAGGTTGGACAAACACACATAGCCACTTAGTTCCTAGTAGTACCTAGTGTAGGTGTATTATTTATATTATTGGGTAGGACATGGTTATAGTAGCTCTGAGCCATCCTATCTACATTACACCAATGATTGAAGTATATGCATGCTAATCATGTGGTTAAGGTTGAGGGTGTCCCATATGAGTATACCCTACCCATCTCACAAACAATTCAGACATAGTTTCCAACTACAATTCTAACATAGACACCAGTTATAGTTCTAACACCATTAAAAGATATTGCACAACTATTAGTTATAGCTAAGAGTAAAACTCCTATGCATACATCAAAGAATTTAGTAGAGTCATTAGTGTAGGCCAGGTCTACTACTATGGTATCTACATGTATGCATACTCTCCCATGAAGACCATTACTAAAGAGTCCCCTACATCGTAGATACATCATAGATTCTAGGGGACATTACTCTTCTCAATTTATGCCAAGATAAATTTTATTGGGTTCAAGGATTTCTCATCACAGGGCATCTACATCACCTACAACTTCATCTTCTACCATATTGGTTCCTAAGACCCCTATAGTTCACAAGGCATCACAGTTAGGGCCACAGCTTCATAGCATCACTACATAGGCATATTTAGACACAAATTATACAACACAATAGATTATGGGATCATAATTACCTTTTCACATTTAATGTATAATCACATTTATCTTGTTTTATATAGGCCACAGTGATAATGAGTCTACCATAAGACTCATTGGTTAGTATGGTTCCTACTCTTGTATATGCTTCCTTCTCTCTCTCTCGTTTCTTCTACATAGTTTATTTTAATTTTCTTGTACATATCTTATTTCTAGAAAATAAAAAAATGATATAACATGTCAAAACACAAAAATAATATAACATGTCAAAATACAAAAACAATCAAATATTACTCAGAAAACACAAAATTTATAGATTATATACTTTGTTATGTTTATCTCTACTACATGCCAGATATTACATATTGCTAGTGATATTAGTATAGTCAATTTTATCATACATAGATGCCTTAATTATTATTATAAAGTTATTATAGATTACATATAGGACCCTATTCCACTACACTGATCTAGACTTACTATCATCTACCCATTGGGATTGTATACACTGATCTAGGCTTATTCATTTGCACACTTGCCCACTCAGGGGCATCTCCTACACAGTTGCTACTACAAGGTTATATCCTTACATACTATACATTCCAATTTATGAATTGATATGTTTTGATATTGATCATTGCTACTCATTTCTCAATTCTTTTGCTGATTATCACTAGTTAGACTTAACATATGTACATCCTAGCATTTACATAGATTTATACTACATAGTTATACATGATTTCATTTCTATCTTTCCTATATTAGATTTGATTGTGTTACCTATTCTTCTTCTATTTTTGAAGGGATTTGAATATGCTATTGTTCTGTAGCTCTATTCTACTTCTATGTTTGTATGCCTTAGACATGTGCCCATATCCCTTATGTGTGCTTTCTTGATTGTATATGCAAACATTTGAACATGTCCTTCTATGTGGCTCTAAGCCAAATTTCATGTTGATTGCATATGTAGACATTTGAACATGTCTTTCTATCTATACTATTCTTAGATTTAGTGACATGTACCCATGTCCCTTGTATTATCGCTCCTTGGCTTACTTTTTCATGTCTCATGTGTTTTGTATGTATGCTTCTTCACCATGACACTTATCTTTGCTTGTTATACACACCAAATTTCAATTCCATGAGGGACCTCATGCATCTATCCTTCCTACTTGGGTTGTTATGGACATCATGCCCCATCCCCTAGGTAACTACTCAGATTTGTTGTTATACACATTGATTACGTCTATCTTGACACCCCTGTGCAATGATAGATTACAACATACATCTTATACTACCTACTTATGCTCAAATACTTTAACATTTCAATGTTATGTTTGTACATTATATTGGAATATCACATAATTATCATATATATGCTCTGACTGACACATTTTGAAGAGCTACATCTTTTGAGTATAGTTCTTACATAGGTTTCACAACTACCCTGAAATGATGGAGCATTCAAAGGGATTTGTCAAAGAGATCAGGCTCCTACTTTTCTATTCACATATCATTTTTAACACATAGGCTCTGTTTCATAAATCAGACATAGAAAAAAATAGGGACTCAAAAAGCAATTTAGTCACCCAAATTTTAGACCATATAGACATTAGCGTCGATATTGAGACACTTGTGACATAGGGAATTTTTGTCCACTATAGGACACTACTATCTAGTATCCCTACCTTCAAGGCAGTCCAGATTAGCAAAACTAGTATAGTAGGTACAATACATATTTGCATAGGTATAGTCATAAGTTTGATAGTTATGTTTAGATTTTGCTTAGATACACTCATTTTAGCTTAGATTCATACCAGTTGCTCAGATTTGGGGGCATTATGCATGACATGATCATTCCCACATTTAATTTATATACAAAAATTTAGCTATTACATACATAGATATCATATTGTGTGCATGTGTGTGACACATAGCTTCCATATACTCAGTTACACACAAGTTGATCAGATTGAATGGCAAACTCCATGTCATTATCTATATTATATACACTTGTTATCATATTCTAGGTTATCACCAATTTTATACCTTATTTCATTTGTAGTGGTTGGCATTCCCGATTGGCCAAGAGCTACCTAATGTACCCAAATGGTCACAAAAAGTTGACATACATAGTTAGATATACCTAGTTAGATAATTTATCACTTTGTGTATTTTAGTTTTAGATGTATCTACTTCACATGAGTAGAAAATGATGGATTCATATCCTAATTGAGTTATTGAGCCACCCACATGAGATGGTTAGACACACTTACAATTTTATCCAAGATATTCATAAATCATGATCCACCGAACAGGGGTGGGTAATGATGGAATCAAAACTAGATTGAGTTCTTGAACCACTCATATGAAGATTGAACAAGTTATCAACTCAGTCTAATCTATTTAACAATTTGATCATTATGCACACTCTCACATATAGGTTGTCACTAGGTTCTTACATTGGTTTATGTACCCAACAAGATGTATTCATTCCTTTCCTCTTTCCTATCTCTTTACTTAGTTACTATATTGAACATAGTTTTTTTGCTTTTGATAATATCTTAATTGAGGATTAATGTTTGCATGTTTCATTGCAATTCATTGCTTTGGATCATATTTCACATACACAAACCCAAATTCACATAGCCAAACTTAGCTACATAGGCTTCACTTCTTAGGTAAGTCTAGGTACACTTCTTTTTCCTTTATACTAGTCATTTCACTTTGTTGTATTTCTAGCATAAAGGCGGGGGGCAAATGCAATCACCTAAAAAACATATTTGGATCCTAAGAGTGTTACTTGAGATATCCTATTAGTAACTTATCCCTAGACCTATCCTAGAGCCTTTAGCACACTTTTATAGCCATCATGCAAACCACAAACATCTTTTTTCAACTCAAACATTGTCCTATAATAGCTTTCCTAGATCCTAACCTAATGTGCCCAATTGTCTACCAGCTAGACACTAGCACCACATTAAGGACACTAAATCCCTATGATTCTAGTGTCCCCAACTTGGCATTAGTGTCTTTTTTCCTAACTCTCCTGAGAGGATACATTTTAAAATGTGTTCCCCTCCTAAGGTTGGCCTATGTACATTTTATCACCCACACAAGCTACTTATCTCTATAAATACAAGTGATATTAAAAAAATAGGCCAACCTTCTAGAGGCCATAACTTTTGACTTGTAACTCTGTTTGAGGTCTTCCACATACCAAAATGATCATATAAAAAAGTTTGATTCTTCCCTAACCAGATCTATCTGCTTAGATTTGATTTTGATATTTTTTGGAGGCCAAACGTGATCATTTGAGGTTCTCAAATTAATGTTTACTGATTTTTTTAGTAATTTTCTATTTTTAGAAACTGTATATTTTTAGAACCAAAAGTCAACTTTATTTGATTTTCATCTCATATGCTAATTTTAATATTTATCTCACTTTAGGAAATTTTTAGAGCCTCACAAGCTTGCATGCGAAACTTACTATAGATATTGACTGCTAAAATAAACATTTTTTTCTATATTTTATATTTTTTGAATTTTTGCATGTAAACTCTAAATTTTGAGTTGAGGTTTATTTAAGTATGGTTTAGGTTTGTATTTATTTCAAGAAATCAATATGAACCAATTTGTTTTAATATCTTGGCTTATTAGTAATTTTCTTATTCTTGATAGTTTTCAAGTTCATTATGTGGTATTAGAGCAAGTTCAAATCTTGGAGGAGTAAAAAATGGTGAGAGGATGAAGAGGTATGGCACAGATGAACCAAAATATATAAGAGATATAGAGGCAATTTAAAAAATTAATATAGTTTATCACCAATCAAGGAAGAAGATAAGGTGGTGATGAGGAAGACACAAACTATGATGAAGAAGTTCAGTAAGAAAAAGAACATAAAGAGTGGCTACCATCGATGGAAGAGAGGATGTTTTAGGCTTTAGAAGGAAGATATGAAGGAATTGAGGTTGATGTTATAAATTATGTAGGTAGTTTAAAATCAGAAGAGTTGATAGATTGGATGAATAGCATGGATAAGGTTTTGGAGTGGAAGACTATGAGAAAAGATAAGAAGGTAAAGTTTGCATGCATGAAATTGAAAGGTCATGAAATGATTTGGTGAGATCACCTATAGAAAGAGAGATAGAGAAAATCTAAAGAGAATATTAATTCATTAAAAAATATGGAGAAGAAACTGAAGGATAAATTTCTTCATGTGGATTATGCACAAACCCTATACAAAAGATTTCAAAATTTAAGACAAAAAGATCACAATATACAAGAATAAATAGATGAATTTTACAAGCTTTCCATATGAGTGGAGCATAATGAAACATAAGAGCATATGGATTCAAGGTATGTAAATGTTTTGAAATTTTATAATCAAGATGAATTAAGCATGCATAGAATACTTGACATGGAGGATGCTCATCAATTAGCTTTGAAGGCAGATGAAAAATAAAATAGATAGAATTTCAGAAGGACATCTACTGGTCTAAGAAGAGGTAGATCCCTTCCAATAATAGGATGATGTGGGTTTAATACCATCATAGGTGGCTTTAATGACAATAAATGTGAATTGTCACATGGTTCAGAAAGGTAAGATGATAATAGGCTAGGGTTTCAAAACCAACAAAGAGGAAAAGGATTTCAGAGAGGATGAGGTTATGATGGTGCTATAAGATGGTTTCCAAATCAAATTAGATCTTATATCTATTATAGATTTGGAGAATAAGGGCATAGAGCATTTGAGTGTCCAAACTATCAATATCAAGAAAGGAGGTAAGGAAATTGCCCAAGAGTAAATCTAGTTGAGGCTAAAATAGAAGAGTAGAATACTGAATTTGCACCAGTAGATGTTGGAAAGAATCTAGTGATGAGAAGAACCATGATCTCTCGAAGGAAAGAATAAGTACATAATAAATAAGGTGGTGATGCATCGCTGTAATCAAATATTTTTTTGAAAAAGATGTACCTTAGGTGGAAATGTATGCAAAGTAATTATAGATGGTGGTAGTTGTGAAACTATGGTTTCTAAAGAAATGATTGAGAAACTAAATCTGCAATGTGAAAAGAATCTTAAACCTTTTAGGATTTCATGGTTAAAGAAAGGGAATGACGTTACAGTAGATGAAAGGTGCTTAATCAAGTTTTTTATAGGAAAAACTTATAATGGTGGAATATGGTGTGATATTATTATGATGGATGCATATCATGTGTTATTGGGGACACCATGTCAATTTGATAGGAAATTAGTTCATGATGGAGCAAAGAACACATAAAATTTTTGGAAAGGTGGTACAAATGTAGTTTTATTACTTCTTAAAGAGGAAGAGAAGATAGAAAGCATACTCTCTACTAAAGAATTTATCCAATATATGAAGGTAGCAAGTTGTTGTTATGCATTAGTAGCAAAGAACAAAAAAATAGAAATGGTTCCAATACCAACAGAAGTAGTACAAGTGTTGAAAGGGTATGCAGATGTTATGTCTGATGAGTTACTAGATGGTTTACCACCGAAGAGAGATATTTAGCATCACATTGATTTGATTCTAGGATTAGCACTACCCAATCAAGAAGCTTACAGGATGAGTCCAACAAAACATAAAAAATTAAATAAATAGGTTACTGAATTACTAAGGAAGAAGGTGATAAGGGAAAGTATGATTCCATGTGAAACACCAGCATTGCTAACTCCAAAGAAATATGGAGGATGGAGAATGTGTGTCAATAGTAGAGCAATGAATAAAATTATGATAAATTATAGGTTTCATATACCTTGTTTAGAAGATATGATAGATGTGTTTGTAGGAGCAAAATATTTTACCAAGATTGATCTAAGGAGTGGTTACTATCACATTTGAATTCATGAAGGAGATGAGTGGAAAATTACATTTAAGACTAGGGATGGCTTAAATGAGTGGATGGTGATATCATTCAGATTGTCTAATGCACCTAGCACATTTATGAGGGTGATGAATATAGTGCTACGGGAATATATCGGTAAGTTTGTGGTTGTTTAATTTGATGATATTTTGATATTCAATAAGACTAAATAAGAACACTTATAGCATTTGATAATAGAAATGGATTTGTTAAGAAAAGAGAAGTATGTAAATTTGAATAAGTGCAAGTTTATGTAAAATAGTTTGGTATTTTTGGGATTTGTAGTTTCAGTAGATAGTGGGAAAATGGATGAAGAAAAGATAAAGGCAATTGTTGAGTGAACTATTCCAAGAAGTATTACAGAGGTAAGAAGTTTTCATGGCTTAGTAACTTTTTATAGAAAATTTATTAAAAAATTTAGTAGTATTATGGCAGCAATAGCAAATTGCATGATAGGGAAAGAATTTGCATGGACTAGAGCAGCCATAAAAAGTTTTGAAATTGTGAAGAAGAAGATTAGAAAAAGACCAATTTTAGCATTACCAGATTTTAAAAAAGTGTTTGAGATTGATTGTGATGCTTCGTTTGTGGGAATTGGTGTTGTATTGAGTCAAGAAGGAAATCCAATAGCATGTTTTAGTGAGAAATTGAATGATGTAAGGACAAAGTTTTCTACTTATGATGTTGAAATTTATGCAATTGCATAAGCATTAAGACATTTTAGGCATTACCTAGTGCCTAAGGAGTTTCTCCTATTTATAGATCATAAGGCTTTGAAGTATGTGAATACACAAAAGAAGTTAAATAGTAGGCATGCAAAGCGGATTTCTTTCTTGCAAGGGTATACTATTATGTTGAAACATAAATCAGGAAAATAGAATCAGGGAGATGATGCATCAAACAGGAGGGTAGTGTTATTAACTACTATGGTGATTGAAGTAGTTGGATTTGAAGCTATTAAATAATTATATGATACTGATCCATATTTTGTCAAGATAGTTGAACAATGTAGAAATCTATTAACAGGTGGGATAGATGTTATTCATGATGAGTATCTTATACAAGAAGGTTATATCTTCAAAGGGAAACCATTATGCATTCCAGTTGGGTCTCTACAAGACAATATAATAAGAGAATTACATAGTGAAGGTTTAGTTAGATATTTTGGTAAGATGAAGACAATAGCTTTGGTGGAGGAAAGTATTGTTTAGTCAAAGATGAAGAGAGATGTGACAAGTCATGTTTCAAGGTGCAAAATATGTCAAGTGGCTAAAAGACATGCACAAAATATTTGACTTTACATGCCATTACCAATTTCAAGAGGGTCATGGATAGATTTGAGTATGGATTTTATGTTGGGATTGCCAAACACACAAAGAGTTAATGATTCAATTTTTGTTGTTGTAGAAAGTTTTTCTAAAATAGTTCATTTTATTGCATGTAAGAAAACCAATGATGCCACTAGAGTTGTAGAATTATTTATTATAGATATTATGAGATTGCATGGTGTTCCAAAAATTATTACTTTAGATAGGGACACAAAATTTCTTAGTCATTTTTGGAGGACTTTGTAGAAGAAGATGGGTATTATGTTACAATTAAATAGTGCATATCACCCATAAATAGATGGATAAATAGAAGTTGTGAATAGGAGCTTGGACAATTTATTGAGATGCATAGTAGGAGAGAAGCCAAAACAATGGGAGTTGGCTTTACCATAAACTAAGTTTGCATATAACTGTTCAATGAATAGATCAACATGAAAGTCACCTTTTTAAAAAATTTATGGGAGAAATCCTATGGGTATTTTTGATTTGGTATAATTTCTAATTGCAGATCAAATTAGTGATGATGCAGAAGCATTTGCAGAGCATATACAGAAGTTGCAAGGAGTAAGAAGAAAGTTACAAGAAAGTAATCAGAAATATAAAGTAGTAGTGGATGTCGAAAGAAGATCCAAGGTATTTGAAGAATGAGAGTTAGTAGTGGTTTACTTGAGAAAAGAGATATTTCCAAAAGTCACATACAATAAGTTGAATTACAAGAAAATTGGACCGTGCAGAATTGTAAAGAAAATCAATGATAATGCCTACGAGGTAAGTTTACTACAAAATTTTGATATATATCCAGTATTTAATATTTCATATTTAGATGAATTCTATGGAGAAAATGGTGAATATGATGAAGATGAAGAAGTTAATTGGGAGTATCAAGTTCTAAAGAAGAAGGAAGAAAAAATAGTGCAGGTTTTGGATATGAAGACAGTGAGCACAAGGCAAAAGAATTATAATAGGTATTTGGTGCAGTAGGAAGGATTGCAGCAAGAAGACAACACTTGGATTATAGAATGGGAGTTGAAAAAAATTGATAAAGGCAAATGGAAGCAATATAATCATGCCAACTCGCAAGAGCTAAATTTTTAACCAAAGGAGAATGATGCAAAAAAAATAGGCCAACCTTCTAGAGGCCATAACTTTTGAATCGTAACTTCGTTTGAGCTCTTCTACATGCCAAGATGATCGTATAAATTTTTTTGATTCTTTCCTAAGCTGATCTATCCATGTAGATTTGATTTTTATATTCTTTGGAGGCCAAACATGATCATCTGAGGGTCTGAAATTAACATTTAATGATTTTTTTGAGAATTTTCTATTTTAGAAATTGTATATTTTTAGAACTGAAAGTCAACTTCAGTTGAATTTCATCCCATAATCTAATTTTGGTATTTAGGTTATTTCAAAAAAATGTAGATCCAAGTGCATTTGCATGAAGAACTTACTATAAATAGTGATTGCTAAAAATAGATGTTTTTTTTTTATATATTTTAGATTTCTTTAATTTTTTCATGTCCGCTGTTAAAAATAGACATTTTTTGTTTTTTAGATTTTTTAATTTTTTGCATGTCAACTCTAAATTTTGAGTTGAGGCTTATTTAATCATGGTTTGGGTTTATATTTATTTCTAGCAATCAATACGAATCAATTCTGAGTATTGTTTCAAGATCATGGCCTATTGGTAATTGTCTTGTTCTTGATAGTTTTTGGATTCATTAACAAGAGCATTTGACTTTTATAGACTAGATGGAAAACAAATGCAAAAACCTATCCAAATCAGAAATAAGTTGAAAAAAATTAAGGTATTTGATCCTTATTATGCTCTACTTCTGCATACTGCCATCTAAAATAGCCCTAAGCTCAAATTTCAAAGATTTCAAATCTCAAGTATACTCAAGGCATTCAAGACCACTCTCATTCTAGCATTCACCTGGACTTTCACCAAGCACTAGGTGGAATAACTACATTGGGCTTGATCCCTCCTCACAGTATTGGTATGTAGGTAATTCTCTTCATAATGGGGTTTTGAGTATGTCTAGCCTATCCTAATAATGAACACACTTTTTCAGCTCATGCCATACTTGTAAGGAGGATTAAGGTTTGCACACTAAATCATATTTTTTAGGCACAATACAAAGTTCCATATTTTTTGTGCATAGGAACAAAACCCATAAACACAGGCATAGGTGTTCTCAAAAAATAAGAACAATTCGTAAAGAGGACATTAGCACCATTTTGAGGACACTACAACAACAGGGCACTATTGTCTAGGTGCGGTGCTACTGTCTAGTGAGAAATTAAACCCAAGGACCTTGTTGATGACACTCAGACCTTTTCCAAACCTAGATCTTCTATGATAGTCACTTTCAAGATTAGTCTCTATTTATGCATATTTATTAATATTTTTAAAAATTCATAAGAGGTAAAAATTCATAACAAATTAGTGGTTAATTATTATATATTATTTACCTGATTTAAACATCTCATCCCTTTAACCTAGCTTAGATTTAAATATGTAAACCCCTAAAAGGTTAAATCACTTGGGTACTAATATTAGAGGGAATTTTGGGGTCATGATATGTGGGCCCTCTCTAGATTTTGGTTGTTATCTATGTGATGTTGGTAAGTTATTAGCGATTTAATAGAGTGGAATTTATGTACGATAGGATTATTAACTACATTTATACTCTCCTCCCAAGTTATTCTACAAGTAACTAGTATTAAGTGTCCTAATTTTGAATCCTATAGTGTCCAATTTTTCACCCAAGATAGCCTTTATATGAGCTCCTCCACTATGGACAACTTTAATAAAGATTTCCATGACATTGCTTTAGGTTTATTTATAGTTGGATTTTGTTTTTTTTTTTTTTTTTTTTTTTTTTTTTTTTTTTTGTGTGTGTGTGTGTGTGTGTGTGTGTGTGTGTGTGTGTGTGTTTGGTATTGTATACTTTGAAACTATAGTGATATTATATATTAGTATTTGGTTCGATGTTATTTGATTGATCATCTATATCAAATTCTAATGGTTTTTGGCCTAGTTTTGGATGGTTATTTATTGCATTACAAGTTCAGAATGGAAAAATAAACTTGCTAGTATAAATTTGAATTGTTTGACTCCATTTTTTTATGTAATCAATTCCTCCACATAGCTATCTAAGACCCTTAGTCTATAATATATAGAAGATTTAAAAAAAATTATTGTACTTAATAGGGTAAGTGTCCCTTTTGTGGTTTCGTGGTAGTTATCTTAGCTAAGGCATGTGAATAAGTTGGCTAGCATTGGTAATATTTATTCATAACCCATAAATGAGCCATGTTAACTATCTTAGCCATATTGTGTGGTTAAGTTTCCCATTTCTCCATGAAATTTATGTGATTCAGTTTCTCGACATTGGTAATATCTAGTCATAACTCATAATGGACTTGTGTTCATTATCTTAGCTACATTGTGTGTTTATGTTGCCTAGCATTGGTAATATTTTTTTTGTAACCCATATATTATAAATTTAATGGCCTCCAGTGGGGAAGTGTATAATTAATAGAAGTGGTTCAGACTTTAGAGCTCTTAATTATTACTTCATGTGTGATTGTCATGTCAAGTCAAAAGAACCTACGAGCTACTAAAATTGATAGTGATTTAAAAGTTGCCTAAAGAACCATCCTTATTCATCAGTCACACTTACCTCCTAAATCAGTCTCATTTGATGATTTATTTTTAACTATTACTAATATTAAATTCAAAATTTTTATTATATTTTTCATTTTCACTTGTTCAATATGGTAGGGTTAATAAATTATTTGTCATGGTTTGCTTTACATATTTTTAAAATTGTTGTCCTTATCAATCAAATTTTCAACCATAACACTAAATGACCATCTTTATCATTTATATAAACTCATAATTTTTACACACTAATTTTCACATCATAAAAAATATAACAATGTTGCACAACCAACTTGAAGGTGAAATAATGATGTGACATACATACAATCTACTGAAATAAAAATGTAATCATTAAGGCCTTAAATTATGCCATGTGAATTAATTCATGTGTCTTGTCATTTGTTGGTGCTTTACTTCTTATGTGTATACCTAGGAATCCCTTCCCTTATGGTTATTGATTTCCTCACACTAAAAGTGACAAATTCAAATTTTTAACATGATGTGCATAATAATTACTCACTCAAGAATAATTAATGACATAAATAGTTATAATAAAAAAATGAATATAGTAATTAATAATGATATGAGTTGTCATGGTAATTGAGTGTTATCATGTCAACATAATAAAATTCCCAAATAACATCCTTGAGAATATTCTAATATTTATATAAAAAAGCTTTAGAAAAAAACTATAATTTTTAAAATACCGTGAAGAGGTTAACATGTCAAAAAGTAAGTTAAACCTCTCACTTCATGATAAAATCTCTAGTTAGACACCATCCATCAAATGTTAATTTATTTATGTGGTGTCATGAAGATCTCAGAGGTTTTCCTTTTGATGTAGGAGGAACATGCCTCGAGGTTAATTATAAATAGTAGAATAGAATTTTAATTTCCTCCATGTGATTTTAGCACATCTCTTAGGTAGTTGTCAGTTTTCTTTTCCTCTAATTGCATCTTGGCATATGTGTGTTGTCCCTTGTTTATTGTGTATGTTAAAGGTATCTTCAGCTATTCAAAAAAATTCCAATGTCATTAAATCATGTTCATTTTCTAGTATTGTCTCAAGAAGGTAGTGCTCAATGACTCTATTCCCAATGGACTACATAAGGCTTCTAGTCTAGATGTTTAGTAGGTGAACTACCCCTGGAGGTTGTCAAAATTGTTGGATAATTTAGCCACCATGAATTTGTTCATTTCTAAACCAGGTTGTTATGTGGTTGGAAAGTCATATGGGTCAAAATTCAATGTGGTATATTGAATAGATAAGGACATAAATTTGTCATCTCTCCATTACTAGTTTATAACAGGTATTTAGAAGCAATTTTATTAAAATATCTCTTTACAAATTTTGAAAGTTAAGGGTAATTTTGGAAAGTTTAGAGTAAAATTAAAAATATATTTTAACATTTTCCAACCCCTATAATTAAGGTGTCAACATGATTTCATGAATTTAATAGTCTTTGGTCCACCTCCACCTCTTTCTAACCACTCAATTTCACATCCTTATCATTCAACAAGCTCTTGCAATGGTTTCAACCTCAAAAAGGGGTATATACAATCCAAGGTAATATGGATTTAAAGTTATGGGGTGTACCAAAACCTTATCCATACTTATCAATCCAAAATCATAATAATATAGGATTTTATAGGTTTAAGATGAGGGAAAGACAATTCAATATCTTCATCGGGTCACAAGCTAGTTGAAAAGGACTAGTTTCTAATGGATGGTTTATGAAAGAGGAGGCACACCAAGACTAATGATATTATAGGTTGGAGGTCACCCATATGCTCTTCAAATTTTTGGTAGTCTTTATGAGGTTAAGGTTTGAAGCTTTATGAACATTCCTTAAAAATATAGATAGCTCTAAAACCCTCCAAAACCTTAGCTAGCTCGATTTTAACAAATGGAATGCATTTCAGAGAAGATGGGAACTAAAGAAACATGGAAAATAGTATGAACACATCCAAAATGAAATTTTAAAAACATTATAAAAAATTATAATCACACAATCAACTCAAATTAAGAAGTCACTAACCCATTCAAGAGGATTTATCCATTGTTTTTTTATTTTTTTGATGTTACTAGTAAAAAGGAGTGTTTTTATGAGGTTTTATTGAATGATTGAATTCATACAGTGGTTATAATAGAGAGAGGGGTCTCTTCAAGTCCTATAAAAATAATAATTATGGATTTATACCTCATAAAACTTAATATATACCCATTTATCTCTATCTAGGTGTCTTGTTCTTGATTTTTGGGTTGTTGAATGACTGAAAAAAGGAACATTCTTGATGTTTTTTGTGATTAATCATAACCAGATAGTGATTGTAATGATTTTAAGAGTCTATTTAGGTTAAAATATAAAATTAATGAGTTAATGATACCTCATGAATCTCAATCTATAAAAATTATTTGCTACTAGATTACTTGTTGCCCTACAAGCCTAGATTTTATAAAAAAAGAGTATATTTTGAGTTTTACTCAATAAAACCTCATGAAATTTTATATGCAGGTATGTTTTAATGTTTTATATATATTTTTTTAAAAAATAGGTCTATACATTTCATAAATGTGTAAAAAAATAAAACATAGGCATATACCATGAGGAAAATCAAGGCTCTTGAGTTTGTTTGCATTGAATCAAAGGTGTCAGAGACTCCTAGAAGGTTTCAATGATAATATGGGACTGAATAAATATATAAAATCCTATTTAAACTTGATAAAAACAATAATTTTCCCTCAAAATCCTCTTTCTATTTGCATGGTGAGCTAAGGCCATTAGACAAACTAAAATAATGCCTTCTTAAGAGGTTTTGAACTGCAATGAGGAATTACATGTATATGTCAAGAAATCAAGTTCAAAACATGGAGTTAAAAATATAATGAGACCTATCTCATGGTGTTAAACATATTTCATACCCTTCACCTCCTTCATGAGCTCAAAATAGGTCATTGCCAAGTTTTCAAGAAGCCTAAAGATAACTAGATGCAAGTGTGGACTTGTAACTCTTCAATCAAGAAAAGAGGGAAATTTCAAGAGAACAAGGACGAGTCATGGAATGCAATGAGGAAATCCTATGCCACATTTAATGAGGTCATCATCGATCAAATCTAACACATATAGAAGAATAATTATAGAACTATTTTTTACCTTCCATTGGTGTTGTAACTAATTTTGTGATAGATGACAATCATCATGAGGTTCCTACACATCTTCTTCTCTCTCCCCTCTCTTTTATGCTTTAAGTAATATTGTAATTGGTTATTGGTTAACTAATATTGTGATGGATAACTGATGAATCCCTACTTAAATTGATATTTTTATTGCCTTTGAAGTGAATACAAGTTGGTTTATATCTTCTCCATCTTGCATCTAGTATTTTTATGGTAAATTATCAATGAATGATAGTGATAGTGTTTAACCTCCTTGCATTTTTACTCTTCATTCTTGATTATTTGTGAGTAATCAATCTTATTACAGGTCATATGGTGTGTGTCAAGCACTTATTTACAAAGATTAAGTGTGTAAAACCTTCACTAGTGTCTTTTTCTAGACCTATTAATCATCCCTCTTGATTGATGTATTAGCTATAGCCTCCATATTGAAATATTAATTTTGGAAGGACTATTTTGACTTATCAAATTAGATTCCAGTGTTGTTTTATTTCATAGTAAAAATCACAAATAAGTAGAGGAGATTTAAAATTTTATGCATCACCCATTTAATTCATTTGCTTTCAACTTTCTTTATCCATTTTTTTTGTAGTTTCAGTAAGTGTGGTGTTAATTTTAGATGTAGCATCAAGGGAGCCATCCCTCTCTAAAAATTCACCCACCTTTTAGGCCACCCATAGATTAGGAATGTTTTCATTATGTCAATCGAGTGAAGAGACATGAAACACCTCTTCAAAGGGTGAAACTCAAAGTGGCAATAATTATTTATAGTTAGATCAAGAATACCATGAATAGGTCAACATCTCAAAAATAAGTTAAACCTTTCACTTCATGAGAAATATCTAATTGGACTCTATCCATAAAATGCTAAGTTATTCATATGGTGCCATGACGATCTCAGAAAATTTCCTTTTGACCCAAGAGGAACATGCCTTGAGGTAAATTGTACATAGTATAATAGGATTTTAATTTCTTCCAAGTGATTTGACCACATCTTGTAGGTAGTTGTTAGTTTTCTTTTCCTCTAAGTGCCTCTTAGCTAGGTGTGTTGTCCACTGTTTATTGTGTGTGTTAAACGTATCTTCAGCTATTCAAATTTATTCCAAGGGCTTTCAATCATGTTTAAGTTTTAGTCTAATCTCAAGAAGGTAGTTCTCAATGACTCCATGCCTATTGGAATGCATAAAGATGCTAGTCTAGGTGTTTAGTAGGCAAACTACCCCTAGAGGTCATTGAAAATGTTGGTCAATTTAGCCACCATGGATTTTTTCATTTCTAAACTAGGTTGTTATGTGGTTGGGAAGTCCTAGGGTTCAACATTCAAGGTGGTCTAATGAGTAGATAAGGTCATAAATTTGTCATCTCTCCATTACCACTTCATAAAGGGCATTTACAAGCCTTTTTTTAAAAGGTATTTTTATAACTTTTGAAAGTTTAAGGTAATTATGGAAAGTTTAGACTAACATTCAAAATGCCTTTTAACATTTTCCTACCCCTCCAACTAAGGTGTCAATGTGCTTTCATGAAGTCAACAATCTTTGGTTGACCTCCACCTCTTTGTAATCACTCTATTTCACATCCTTCTCATTGGGAAAGCTTTTGCAATAGTTTCAACCTTAAAAAAGTGTCGATACAGTCTAGGTGAATGTGTATTGAAAGCGATTGGGTCTACCATGACCTTATCCATACTTCTCAAGCTAAAATAATGATAAAATAGGAGTTTACAGGTTTGGGATGAGGTAAAGATAGTTCAAGATCTTTAAATTTGTGGTAATAGTCATGAGGTTAAGGGACTAAGCTTTATGAATAATCTTTAATACAATCAGTAGCTCTGAAACCTTCGAAACCCCTAGTTAGCTAGATTTTAGCAAGTGGGAATGCATTTTTGGGAACTAAATGAACATGGTAAATGGTTTGAACACCTCCAAAATGAAATTTTAACAACCTTACAACAAATTATAATCACCCAAACAAATCAAATCAAGAATTCACTAACCCATATAAGAGGATTTTTCTACTGTTATTCATTTTTGGGTTGTTGTAGGTAGAAAATGGTGTTTTTATGAGGATTTATTGACTAATTCAATGTATCTAGTGGTTGGATTAAATAAATGCTCTTCATGTCCTATCAAAATAAGAATGAGATCTTTAGACCTCATAAAACTTAAGAAATGCCAATTTTTTTTCTCTCTAGGTGCCTTGTTTTTTATTTCTGGGTTGTTGTAGGCTTGAAAAGGAGTGTTCTTGATGTTTTTTGTGCTTGATCATGACCAAACAATGATTTGAATGGTTAGAGGGGTTCATCTAGGTTCAAATCCAAAAGGAGTCAGGCCTTGAGCCCTCATGAAACTCAAGATATAAAAATTATTTGCTACTACCCTGTTTCTTGCCCTACAAGCCTATATTTGATGAAAAAGAGGATATCTTGAGTTTTACTCAATGAAACCTCATGAAATTTGATATGCAGGTATGTTTTAATGTTTTAGAAAATAATTGATATAATTGCTACTTTATTAATTTTATATAATGTTCATTCTTATTTTCTTTTTGTTATTAATTTTTTACTATAAATTTTATTTAGAAAATTTATTGTTTTCACTAACTTCACCTCTTTAAACAAAACAATTTAGTTGTTAGTTGTATTTCATTTGAATATCACTATATACTAAACAAGTTTAAAACTTTTCTTTAACACAAATTATAATAAATCAAAAAACATATAAATACTTAGTTAATAATTTTGTTTATCATAACTTTTACAAAATTAAATATATAAAATTCAAAATTTATAAATAAATACTTAATATATTCTATATCAAACAACTCTAAAATTAAATTAATATTAATTGAACATATTCAAATCTCACAAATAAATAAATAATATCATCCCTTTCCCATTTTCTAGACATTTATAAATTATTAATTATGAGAACTCACTCATATCTCCCCAAATGATTGTTAATAATAAGAAGAAAAATTGGGTTGTATGTATCAAAGTTGTTAGGAGAACTTACTCATTTTTCGTCAAATGAATAATAATAAGAAGAAAAATCGGTTTATATGTATTAAAAATATTAAAATAAATATATAAAATATGGGATAATTACATCTATATCAAATTCAATTAAAATATTTATTTATTGTAGAGTGACGACTGTTTAAAATGTTTGATGATTGAGGTCGGCTGTGAAATTCTATATGTATGCCTCCTCTACCATGATTGGACAAGGTCCGCTGGATTTTAACGTAGTTCGTTTTTTCCTTTGTTTTTCAACAGTGTGACGGTCTGGAATCTTAAATACAGTAGGAATGTTATAAAACTATGGTTGGGCGTCAGAAATGAAATAAAGAATAGTTGTAGGCAAGACGCACGCACACATCGAACTGCTGCACGGCGGTGACAGGCGCGAGAGTTGCGCCGCTAAAATCATCTGAAGTAATAAATTGAGCATTCCCGTATGGTATTTGAAATGCTAAGATGAAAAGGGAATGGAATGGAATCATTCAGCTTGTGATGGCCACATTTCAACAACCATATTGTCCTGCCCAGCAGCAGGCTGAGACAGGGTATGATGGATGGATCATGGAATGGACTAAACCTCAGCGTGTCTGGCCGTAAATACCACTGCTCTACATACCGACAGTAGGCGGTGCAGGTCTGGGCTTCGGATGGTCTTTATGGTGTGTTTTTCCATTCCTCGAGCAACGCAGTCTTCCTGTCAGCAGTCGCGAAAAGACGATTGCATTAAATGGGCGTGGCATTCCATGCGATAAAGTCACTCTCAATCCCATTCGCCTTTCGGTTCGTATGTTATTGGGATATGTGACCATTGACTAGCACCATGCTCGAATTTCGATCTTCGAACTCCCTATCCAAACGATACACATGAAACCACTATTTGTTTCCTTTTGGACTCGAGGGGCCCTTTGTTCAAAAAGTGCAAGTTATATGGTAAAGTTGGTTTTTGAAAAATGAAAGCTGATATATTTATAGTTGTATTTTATTTGAAACTTATCAATATCAATTATGTATTATTTTGTGTTTATAGAATATTAAATAATAATAATTTTATATTTTTAATGAAGGTGATGGTAGAAAATGAGGTTGTGCATTTTTCACATAATAATGTTTTGTGTAAGGAAGAGATGTTTCATTTTGCAATGAACTTGAGTAATGGTGAAGTGGTAGGGAATGACAAGGCCATACAAATCATGAAATCACTGAAGTGTTTCAAGGCAAGTGAGGCAACACTGATGAGGAGAAATCACAATTTTAAAAAATGGTCTCAAAATTTTGAGTAAATATATGTGCAATGTTTAGTAACATGTCACATATATCAATGCACTTTGTAGCTTCCACCAAACTACTTCAATTACCTAAAACATGATTGAAATAGATGTTATCTCAATGAAAACATGTGTAAGATATCCAACAATTCTTGTAAAAATGTAGAGAATGCACCATGTATCAATTTAGATGAATCTAAAGTTTATTAGATAAAAATTATGATCTATTTCACTATTTAAAACCTAATTAGACAACTCTAAAACCAAATAGATGAAAATGATAATATATTTACCATTCTAAAATATGTAAAGCCCGTGCAAGTAATTTTAGATATGTTCCCATATTTACCTTCCATATCTTACATAATAAATTTTATATATTTAATTCATTGAAAGGACCCACATTAAGTCTCTATAATATCAGAATGCTAAAATTTAAGTCTCGTTGGGTTTTTCATTATTGTAAACTTTGTATTATTTTATAACTATTATATTTGTTAAGGGTACATGAGATCACTAACACTAGGTATTGACCCTTATTAAGGATGGAAATATAAGTGATTTGATTGCTTTAACATGGTATGCCCAAGAAATCAACCACTTTAGTATGATGCCCCATTAACGAGGAATCTTTTGAGTAATAGATTACATTAACATATAGTAAGATTGAGCCTTGGATCTTCCATTAACAAGAACTACCAATTACCATTACACAACTATCGAATGGATAATTATATATATTATTAGTCTAATATATATTTTTAATATTATTAAATAACATAATATAATATAACTCTTTTTATTAATACCAGTACCACACACACACACACACCATCTGTTCACCTTGAAATCTCTCACCACTTACATATTTTGTATGGCCTTACCTTTCCCCACCACTTTGTCATTCCTCAAACTCAATGTGAAATGGAACATCTCTTCCTTGCAAAATTCATTGTCATGAGTGTGAAGAAATACACAATCTCATTTCCCACTATCACCTCCATCAGAAATATAAGATTATTATTCCTTAATATTTTGCACACAAAAGGTGAGACATGGTTAGCAGTCATAGGTTTTGAGTGAGGTATGACTATTGATTTACATCATTTCACTTTACAAAACTCCACTTTGCTAAAACAAAAAATTGCATTCCTTTCAACATATCTTACTCTTTAGAATGATTGTGACAACCTCCACAAAGAAAACTATAACAATAAGGGTGGTGCCTAATTTAAGATATATCAAATCACTATAACACTTAGAGAGAGTGTACATAAATTGGTTGAGATTCAAAACCGAGTCCATCAAACTACCATATATGTATTTCTAATATGATTTTTACATTATAATGTATTATTTAATACACACACACACACACACACACACACACACACACACATGATGTGGGGGTTTTACCTCTTATGACGATTTCTAAAACCTTTAACAATTGTGTATGAAATTCTTTTTTTCCTTCAAATTAAAGATTTTTATAATGCAATGAGATTTTTTATCGCCTTTAGATGTGAGCTTTGAAATTCTATTTTTTTGATTTGATAAAATATAAACTGTTTTATTTGCCTTTCGATATGGATGAATTTCCTTGGCCTCTGTCATGTTTTTTAGGATGGGGGCTCATATTAATTGGTTGTGTTTGTGTGTTCCTTATTTCATTGTTTAAAATGTGTCTTATATAATTCTTGTCTCTTCAAATTTATTGAGATTTTTTTGATAATTTTGTCGTGTAGGTGCAAAGAGGTGTGATGTCAATAGAGGTTTACGTATTTATGTAACAAAGGAATCAGGGAGATGATGTTCAAATGTTCTCTTGGGAAATGAGGTTATGTGGCTTGAAATATGTACTGAATTGGTAATTGTGTGTATATTTTGGATATTCTCTTTTTGAAGATCATTTTGGTCGATCATACTAATAATTCATCTAAATTGATACCTGGTGCATTCTCTACATTTTAAGAGTATCCATTGGATATTTGATACCTATTTTCATTTAGATGAACTTTGTTTCAATTATGTATTGGGTAATTGAAATAATTAAATAGAAATTATAACTTGCATTGACCTAAGTGACATGTCACTGATTAACATGTGTACTATCTAGGCTTCTTTGACTCCATCACCTAAAATACCTTGTCATTTTCCATCACCATCATCATTCAACATACCCTGAAATATTTTACTACTTTCATTTTTTATATGGCCTTGTCCTTCTCCACCACTTTATCATTGCTCAAGCTCCTTCTTGTCTCAACCACAAATAACTCATTGCCATGCCACATGATGGAATACATCACCTCATTTTTCACCTTCACTTCCTTAAAAATTATTAAATTATTATTGTTTAATACTTCATATACCAAAAATGAGACAAAATTAAAAATGATGAATTTGAAATGAAATATGACTCTTTCTCTTTACAAAACCCCAATTTATCAAAATATAAAATTACATTACCTCTAATATAATTTAAATCTTTTAACTCTTAATATAATGTAAAAAACATATAACTATTAATAATTAGTAATTCATATCATTTATTATAGTAATTCATATAATTTATAAAACATAATGATAAACCTACCATCACACATTTTGTACTAATTTAACATTAATCTTAAACCATAACATGTATGGAATCAATGAAATACCTAAAGAGTTGTTTAATTTATAATCCCTCATTAAACCAAATATAAATGTGGAATTTTCCTTAAGTCTACTTTCTACCAAAGACAAAATATTCAAGAAAAGTAACATATAATTTACAATTTGTATTATGTAATTTTGTTTGTTCCACTACTTTAACACCTACGAGCACCATCTATTCCTGTGTGTTCCCTACTCCCTTATCCTTCACCTCACCCATTTTATATTCCACATGCCTCTTATTTTCAATCAATAAACTTAAGGGTTTTATTTTTTGGTTGCTATTATTTTTAGCAAAGATGCATTTCTACACCTAGCCTTTTCAATTTTTGGTTGGTTGTAAATGACCAGGATATGTATGACCTCTAAGGTATGGCATTCATCTATAATTAGATTTACTTATAAAGACGTCTAACATTTTGTACTTGCCGTACTCTTATGTTATTTTATGATTTTTATTTTTAATCAATATTATATTTTCTCTTATAAAATATAGAAATATTTTTTTTCTAAAATTTATAAATGCCTAGGGTATGCATGACCTCTAAGGTATGGTATTCACTTGTATTTAGATTTACCTACAAAGGTGTGCCATAGTTTTTACTCGTGTACTCTTTTGTTACTTTGTGATTTTTCTTTCTAATCAATATTATATTTTTCCTTATAAAATATAGATGTAGTTTTTGTTTGTTTTTTTTTTTTTTTTTTTAAATTTTTAAAATATTTCTTTTTCTCTAGGATTTTTTTATATACATACATTCAATTTATTGAACATGGAAATAAATATTCTAGTGGAAAGCCTTGGCATGTTTGTGCATAAAAACTAAGTTCGACTTATATGTTCTTAATGTCTAATATTTTGACTATAAATTATTTGATATTTTAATTCTCCATTTTAAATTATTGTTTCAATGGGGGTTATCTTATTTTTTCTTGATACATTTTCTTTCAGTAAATTCAGGGGATAGAAAAATCATTTGATAGACATTTTCCCCCTTTTTAAAAAAATGCTTGTGAATGAATTTTATTTCTTAAATGTATGACACCATAACATGCTTTTTTTCCCTCCATCTAATAAAATATTGCTTCAAATGTGAATGCTTTAAATGCCATTAACTTTTATTTTGCTTGCACAAAAGGTGAAACATTGATTGGAAATAAATAACTAGGCATTTAGTTTTGGGTGTGTATGCACCATAAATTGTTCTCTTTTGCTAATTATATCATTATTAACATCCTTGCACCACCTAGACTAATTTTCATCCCTCTCTAACATTTCTACATCATATGTTAACCTTATAACCCCCACCATTCCAATTAATTATCATAATCATATGTCACTTATCACTAATCTTACTTATCTATTATTTTTTAATTTAAAAATTTTCGCCACTTACCCTCACATATCCCCACTAGCATTTTATACAAATCCTCCCACTAATCCTCATTTAAACACTAGTTCTCATCCTAAATTTCTCTAAAAATCTCTAATCCACCTAGAGCCTTAAACCATAATTTTTAAGAATTTCAAAATTTTAAATCTCACCTATATCTATTAATCTAACCACCTTCTAATCTTCATTAAATACCCTTAATAAAGTTTATAGATTTCTAATCACCTAAAGCCTCTCACCAACTCCTCTCTAAAAATCTTTATGAATCTTTAATTCCTAGAAAATTCCTCCACCATTGATTTGATTCCACCTTAGATCAAATCCAACCCTCCACTTTGTCCACCACCCTCTATCTAAGCATCCACACCTCCATGCATAATCAATTTTGTAGGAACTAAGAATTTGAGTGCATGTTATCCATTTGAACCCTTATCATCCACCATTGTTGCAAGTCATTGATCCAAGTCACAATCCAACATTTCAAGCATCCAAAAAGCATTATCCTTTATCAATTTAGGGCATATAAATAAAATTTTAAAGATAAATTTGCTGCAAAATTGAAGTATATTTGATTTATTTCAATTATTTTTTTGCATTCACTTTACTTCCCTTACCCAATCACAAATATTTAAAAGAGTTTGAAATTTATATTACCATTATTATTATTGTGAATTGCATTTGAATTCCTAATTTAAATTTTACCTAATACATAATGGCAAGCATAATGGCAACCCTTATTTATTTTAATGTCTTTAAAATTATGGTGTGAGTGATTAAGTTTGTAATACTAGTTTGAAGGAAAATTTGATACCAAATATCCTAAAATTTCATGTTTTGACATTTCTAACAACCAACGTGGCATTGCTCTGTGTATGCACAAATTCATTCTTTAGAAACATGAGTTCATTGATAACTGTTATGACATCATTTTTGACCATCCAGTTTAACCATCACGGTTTAGGCTAATAGTTTGACTTAATTATCTAATATTCACAAATTCATGTTTTATGATTCGTGACTTTATTTCTCTAAACTACGATTTCGTTAACCAGTTTTGTGATTTTGTGTTTGTATATTTTGTTTAACAGGTGCAAAATTATGGCTGCAAAAGCATGAATTTAAGTTCTAAAATCATGACATTGTTCAACTAAAATGGGACACTGATTTACCTGTGTTTTCTAATATGTTTACAGAAACTTGAATCCATTGTCTGGTCTTCTATATAGTGCTAGAAGGTCTAAATTTATAAATTTTAATCTTTTTGAATAACACCTTAAATCTGGTAGCTGAATATCTAAAATAATCAAAATAGTTATTTATATGACACTTAAGACTTTCTGTTTAGACTAGACCTCTAGCAATCTTTAGTTTTTTGGTTACATTATGTATATAAATCTATTAGGCAGTGGTTAAGCTAACTGTTTCATCTATCTATATTATTTGTCATATTTGCATAAAATCACATTTTCTGACTTGGATTTTGATAACAAAACATGAGATTTTGCTATCAGATTGTGTGATTTTGTTCTATTATGAAGTTTTGCATACAAGTGCAAACTCAACACTTTTCAAAATGCAGCATTGTTAATTAAAAATGTGGCATTGCCAATATCGACCGTGACTTCGTTCAGGTATAAATTTACTATTCTTGAGTTCCTGTTAGTTTCAATATTGAGTTTCTAATTTTGTGAGTTTGCTTTATTAGACATGGCATTGACTATATGTTCCATAAATTCATGTTCTGTTTATTCTTGGGTAACTCGGTATCTTTTTTTGCAAATTCTTGTCTGTGCAACTACGACTTCAGATTGTGGAAATGTGGCATTGGATCTCTGATCCACAGATTTGTTTTGTATAAATTTGATCTTGATTTAATATTTTTTATTTTTACATGTTACCCCCAAAGAAGCAAATCTAAAACTACTAACCAATTGTCTTGGAGGATGTTTGTTAAAGAATTGGTATTTTGAAGCCACTTTTGATATATTTTCATCTCACATTTTAATCGGGATTAATTAATTTTATTATTTGTAAATTGTGTATGATCAAATTGTAAATAATTTATCTTAATTTTTTAAACTACTCGTTTATCACATAGGGCTAAGATTATGTATTCTCTCCCCTTGAACCAATAGGGTGATTCCTAAGGATCGAAAACAATTGATAAATCTCAATATTTTTATTTTTCAGGGGCAACATGATGTGGAATTCATCTCCAAGTGCTTTTCATAGTCATTATCAGGATTGTGGTGTGTATTTCATCACCATGCACAAGACCACACTCCATATTCCAATGAAGTATAAATATCATGGACAACTATTGCTAAGCTAAGCAAAACTCTCCATACAAGATTTCATGAAGTGAAGAGGTAACACACCAACATGCAGGTATCACACAACAGCTTACACGGACTCGGGCCCAACCTATCACAAGGTGTTTAGGGGACTCCCTTAGAAAGCTTGTTTTGCCTATAATAACACACTTTGTCCACAATAAACATCCATGGTAGGGGAAACAACATCCTCAGAGATCACCCACCAGGTATGGACAATGAGATATGGTTAGGAGACCAATCTAGTCACATCTCATTATGAGATGTTTGGTGGGTTGGGTGTTGAGTTGCACTCCTGTGTCAGTCACTAACATAGGTTTGTTAGTTGTTTGCTCTTGTTTGTGTGTTTTCAAGGCTAGTGATATTTACAAACCTTAAAGACCTACACACAAATCAATTACCTGGTCAAAACTTAAACCCTAGGATAAACATAATCCATTGTCCAATCTTCAAAAATCACCTCATATCACCTTAGTCAAAACCTTGTCACCCATCATCATACCTAAATCTTGCCTCAATCATCATTCCCATTCAACCTTATCTCTCGTCTCACTCATTTCTTGTTTATAAATGAAGTCAAACCCACCCAACACCTAGTCATCCATGTCAAAATAGTTTAAATCCATCCTAACCACACTTGTAGCAAAGACAAAACACACTTATAACATGTCTATATCTACCTTGATCAAAATATGCATTACCTTGATCCCTCTCTTGATCAAATCGCATCATCCTATCACTTTGTTCATTTAAATTTTATACTTATTGTCATTTTGCTAGCACCCATCAACCTAGTAGTTTAAACTCAACACTGGTCATTATCCTATCACTTTACTGGTTTGAACTTCACAACCATTGTCATTTTACTATCACCTAGCATTTTATTAGTTTGAGTCCATCACTCGTCATCATTCAAAGGCACCATCACTTTGTTTAAACCTAGTCAAACCTAGGGACATATCCCCTATTATTGTCTTAGTCAATCATAGTAGCTCAAGTATTATAGACCTATTTACTCAAAGGTATACCCTATCTAGATTATAATCATCAATCACCCTAAAGGCAAGATTAATATATCATCCACCTATCCAACACATCCATCCATATGGCACCTCTCACTCATGCACAAAAAATAAAGATTGGGCAAGCATCAAACCAAACTATTGATATCCCTAGGAATTTGGGTGAGTGACCTTTGGATTAGGAGGAAAACCCTAGTGACATGCATACCTTGGGAGGAAATGAAGACAACTTAAATTATTTTTTAAATAATGATGAGAACAAAGTGCAGTTCGAAACATATATCTATGATAATGGAGAATCACTATTATCCCACCTTATTGAGATAGGCACAAGGTTACCACCTAAATTTGATCAAAGCTACTTTAGGAAACTTATTATAATTCCTAGGCACCATGATGCCATTCCTAATTTTGATCTCAAAGTTGATAAACAATATGTCTATGAATAAGAAGAGAATGATAAATAAGAGGTTGAGAATGAATAACCCTAATTTAAGATTTGTTAATTCTAACTAAGTTGAGGCCTACAAAGTGAAATCCATTTTGGAGGACCAAGATAAAAAAATGAAAAATGAGCCATGCTTGACCATTTAAACCAAATGACCCAACAAGTCAATTACATTGCTCCTCAAATAAATTCTAAGGCTCACAAACTCCACTCACCTAGAAAACATGCTAAAAATGCCTTATAGCTTACCAACTAGAATTAGATAAGCCTAATCCACAATCCTCATCCACATTCAATCCATTATCTAATCTTATATTTTCCCAAGAGTGGGAAGTTATGAAGGACACTCTCCAGGGTATGGACACATGAGCAGAAGAAAAGAAATACAAGTTTGATGATTTCTATTCTTATCCTCTGGACATGGGAATTTTATGTGTCCCTTTTCCCCCTAACTTTAAGCCTCCCAAGTTTGATAAATATAAAGGGAAGGGGGATCAAAGTGAACACATTAAGGATCTATTTATATCATGTCACGAGATCGCTTATAGAAATAAATACATGCTTATATTATTACTTAGAAGTCTTGGTGGTCTTGTCCTAAAATGGTTAATGCAGTTACCCAAGGGGTCCATTTCATCATTTTGGGACTTGACCAAGAACTTCATCAAACATTTATCCTATAATTTTGAGCATAACATCAATGTGTTAGATCTATAAAATACAAAATAAAGAAAAAAAGAAACATTTTCATCATTTTTCATTGATGGTGAAGTCATACAAGTCAGATCCCTTGTTGAATCCTTATAAAGATCTATCAACCATATTTGTCGATAATCTCAATCAAGTCTTGACATATCATCTAAAGTTACATTGTGCTACTACATTTGACCAAATTTTTAAAAAAGGCATCAAGATTGAGAAGGCCCTTATTAGTAAATGGGAAATCAAAATGTTTTCCAAGAATGATCAAAATCAAAATAAAACCCCTATTGAAAGGCCTAAATTATTCAACATAAATAAGAATGTTGTTGGATATGGTGTAAATGACACTAAGCATGTCTAGATAATCCAAGGCTCAACTTTTAAAACTTAGAGTGCATCAAATATTATTATACCTAGAGGAAGATGAAATACTGATTCAAGGAAACGACATTATATAAATCTAGGTGAGCTTATGGAAAGTGTCTTGAAGAAACTCATATATACAAATATGATCACATTACCAGAAATAAAACCTCTTGATGAAAGTAAGCCATGTCCAAACTAGTTTAAAGACACAATGAATATTTCCATTATCGCCACATCAAGGGACATGGTACTCAAAGGTGTAAATAACTTCTAAATTATATTCAAGACTTAATTCATAAAGGTGAAATAGAATTTGCAGGGGAAGAAACACCTTATTATAAAAATCAATAGTTGGGTGCCTACCAAGATCATTTCCATAAGCTTGATCAAAATCATAAAGGTACACCAAGGGAAAAATGTCAGTCATCTTTGTCCAACCATGTTAAATACCAAAAAACAACTTATAAATATAATCACCATGTATCTATAGCTCCAAGAATCTGAATAAAACCACCATTATTTGGTAGGGTGATAAAGCAAACCACTAAGAGGCTATAAGGCTCAGGGGAATCTATGAGCTATAGGACATCTATAGTGGTTATCTAGTTTGTCAGCTTGCACCAAGATATAGATAGAATTGTAAACCAACTGGGTCTAGCACAAACAAGTGTAAAAAGTACACAAGTAACTCTAGTGGGTCCAACCACAGTAAATCAAGTAGCTAATACTAGACTATTGATTGCATAAACAAAGCAAAAGCCACAATACCAAATGGAGAGAGATAACAACTAGAAAATAAATCTATAAGCTAAGGCACTTTGAGGCCAAATGAAATATGTTTTAAGCAATAAATGAATTTTCAATAAAGGGTTCAAGAGCATGTCTAATCTAGATTTGAGCCCATCTTTCCAAATCAATACTATTGTTTTCTAACAATGCAATGTTCTAGTTTAGCAAGAGAGAGATAATGTTTAAGCAAGTTATCTAGTTTGTCTTGAGCATGTATATCTCTAATATGCAATGAGGAATGGTTTCAAAAAGAGAAATGAAATGCCATAAAGGAATATTTCAAGAAATTAAATTACTCTTTAACCATATACAAATTTAAGAAACTTCAAACACTACTCTAAACAATGCACAAAACATCTATTTTACTAAAATAATTCAAACCGTAACATATACACTAAACAAGATAATGGAGTTTCAATTCGCATAAAAAAGCTCCATCAGATCAATCTCAAAGAAGATGTACAAATGTTATACTAACTTGGAATCTAAGATAGGAATCAATGTAGGAGGAATACCAAGCTATGTGCAAGCTAAAGTCCAAACCAAAATCCAAGAGCAAAGGAGGAGGTGATGTGAGAAATTACAATGGTGTAAGAGATCTAACCAAGTGCATCAATCAAATGAAATTCCAAATGTAGAAGCTAGAATCAAGACACAAGGAAGTAGGAACAACTAAGAGCAGTAATAGAGTTTCCAAGTAAATGTGTAGCAACATATGGGATACTCTGTCACCAATAAAGCTCAAGAGTGCTAAGAATGAATCAAGGGAGATTTAAGAAGGAATGAGAGTCAAGAGAGGGAAGAATAATCAAGAGAGAGTGTGGTAATAGAAGACAAGAGGCTCAAATGAATAAGAATGAAGCATATATCCTAACTCCAATTTACCAAAAGACCTAAAACTAGCCATTTTTTATCGTTTGGGTTCATCTTAGCACTTTTGGGCATGTTATACCTAGGTTGTGGATTTTATGAAGGAAACATGTGCCCTAGGCTACATGTTTCCTTCACATAAGCCACAACTTAAGCCAAACAAGGGCCTAGGTTGGTCAACAGGCTCTTGAAAGGCCCTAGGGCTTCTTAGAAGTCATGTCCTATGTGTGAAAGGGCCAAGCTAGAATAAAGATGTATGAAGGATAGGAATATGATGTGAGAGAGGTTAGAGTTGGTGGTGTATGTCTCAAAGTGGGATGACTAGGGTAGATATTCTATTAATGAGATGATGTGTAATCATAGGGAGGAGTAGGGTCATGGGAAGTATATTACATATGCCCTTGAGGTACAAGTAGTTAGTGTTTGAATGAACAAGGAGTGATGTGTAGTACCTAAAAGCCACACCAAATGAAAGGAAAGAAATAACTAAAAAGACAATAAGAAACATTACCTGCACTTACGAGATAAGGATGGTAGTAGAAAGAATTGATGGTGTGATCCATGAGTGAGAGTAAAAATGCTACATAATCCAAAATCTAACTCTAGCTTTAGTTCCATCTCTAGTTCTAGATCCTACAAAGAAGGGACATAAGTGATATCAAATAAAATCATACTATCTATAATGACATTCATTGGGGTGTTAGCCCTAGTGTTCTCCCTATGAGGGATATTGGTGAACTGGACATCCTTGAAGAAAGAGAGAAAATCATGTGCCACCTAGAAGAGGGGGAGTAACTCATAGATAAGGATGGCCCATACACTAGTGAGTTGAGACACAACTAAGAGTGAGTTAAAGAATAACTTCACATAGAATGTACCTAACTCATTGGCATTGATCAAGGTGCCAATGATTACATGATACTCTATAGCATTATTCATCTCACTTTTAAGGAAGAAACCAACTACAACAAGCTCATGGCCCCATGAATCATTGATAACCCAAATTGTAGCTACCAGTCCTAGTTTACCCTAACTATCACCATCAATGAGAATCACCACTAAGAGGTGCACCATGATGGGCATTGAGGACACAAGATTAACAAGTACAAAAGGATGATCTCAAAGAGAAGTAGTGTGACTTACATGAGGGAAAAAATGAAAACTATCCATAACCACAGTGGTTGACCAACACTAGCCATGGTGAGAGGTAACAAGGGAAAGTGGGGGGAATTTCAGAGAAGATGAAGACCACTCGATAAGACTAGAACAAATCTCAAACCACCATAACTAGCTGATAACCCTACTTGAAACCATGATGAACAAGAGAGAGAGAGAGAGAGGGAGTTAGAATGGATCAATTGTGGAAAATCAAATAAATGACTAACTAAAAGAAACAAAATAAGTAACTTCTATCCATATGTGCCCATGAGATGGGACACGAGCGTGGGAGGTCAATAGGGACCCAAAATGGGTCCTAAGAACCAAAATAGGTCTAGTGAAGTCCCAAAGAAGACTCAAATTAAAAATGGAGGTCGTCAATGTGCTCAAAATGTGTCAAAAACTTTAAGATTGAGCTTTCATGGTTTGAAATGCAAAAATGGGTAAAACACTCAAAAAGGGACCACAAAAAGCAAGAAAAAGGGGCTAAAAAGAGGGAAAAAGAGATAAAATACATCATTTTCACTCTTGTTTTTAATTTGAGAGAGCCAAAGGAGAACTAATGAGCAACCAAAGCCTAAGTAGATTAAACAAAGACATGGGAGAATGTTAGAGATGTACAAGATGGTCTAGGTAAGTTTTATGAATAATTTTTGCAAATTTATTCATTTTTTAGGGGGTTTAAAAGGTCATAGACACATTTTGACTCATTATAAAAGATTCAATGGATGAATTAGGTGAAACAAGGACTCAAAGTGATAGGCTAGGTGAGCTAGGTAGAATGGGAATAATGAGGGATCAAACTGTGGCTCATGGAGAAAGAGAGGAGGAACCCTGGGGCTCCTCAAGGTGTCCCAATTTAGGCCATGACCTAGGTTGCCCAAGCCATAAATTTTCCCAAAAAACCATAACCTGGAGTAGGGAAACCCTAGAAAAGACCTTTAGGAGTGTAGAGGAACCTAAGAGGTCCTTGAAGGGGCTAGAACAAGAAGGGAGAAAGAAAAACAAGCTAGATGGATAAAAATAGATGTTTTTTATTTGTTCTTATTCACTTTTTGGCTAGTAGACTAGTCCAATTTCCTATTTGATTTCTTGTGTAGACATGAAGAAGAGTTAGCATATTAGAGGAGGGAGGACCTTCATAAATGAGATAGCCACTTGCATAATGAGATGGGTCATGTGAGGTGAACAATCAAGAGAAAGTTCTAGTATGTTTGGCCAAGGAGGTAGATGGTCTATTTATGGTAGACCAGGATCGCCTGTAGAGTATAGGACTTTTGAGACAATTATATGTGCATTCATTGTGTTACTATAGAGACTTGGTGAATGCATTGGTGATCACATATGTAACATAGAGGCATGTGTTCTAGTTGGGGCTTGAGCTAGAGGCCATCCTCAACACTGAGGATGTCTATCGACTCTACAAGGTGGAATTAATGAGTAGAGAGATAGAGCTACCATTAGTGCATGATATAGAAACAATAGTCTCTAATTGGTGGGACCCCAACCATAATAAAACAACCATGGATTATAGACCACATAGTTTTCACCAGGGGTACCCACTCTCAAGACAATAATGGCAGGGACTATGGTTAGGAGGATCTATGTTGGCTAGAGCACAAGATGACTATCACTCTCATGGATAGGAGTTATCCAATGCATAGAGGGAGCATAGAGATATGCTTGGAGCCAGTATATCCTAAGTGGATTATACCAATAGCTAAATCACATCTGTTGCTTAAATTTAGGCATATTGACATAACCTAGTTTACTCATGTCTTGGGATTATAAGAGATTCCCACTAACATGGCCAAGGACACCATATGGTAGCAAGATGAACACTACATTAGAGGAGGGCATGACATGGGTTGCATGGTTCATATTTAGGATAGGGCCTATTCGAATCACCTTGGATCTAGATGTATTGAGTAGTTATATCCATGATCCCTATAGGTTTATAACATTGCCAAAGGATGTTGGGGTAGATACCTACTTGGGATGGGAAGAGATATAAGGTACATATGGGTTGTACCATCATCTATTGAGATAGGCTGTAATAGGGTGAGAGAGATGAACATAGCCCAAACTAGTTGGGGTTGAGCCCAATAGGTAGTAGAGGTAGAGTGAGGGGGTGGTGGTGGAAAGGGGCCACCAGGGTGAAGACCAGCACCACTAAGAATAACATGACCTATAGGAGAGACATAGAGGCCATTAACATTGCCATGTAAAACAAGTGTATTTACTAGATATCACTTCATATTTGTACTCATCCTTAGAGAGAGCTGATATTTGACTAACACATATGATCCCTGTGTGTAGGAGGCTAACCTAGCTAGACTAGACCCCAAGTGGACTTACTACTAAGGGAGTTATTCCTTGATTTAGTGGCAACACCACTAGAAGAGTGGGTGATGCATCTATAGGTGGGGGTAGAGCCACATACTCAATTTTGATGGGTGGGTGTATAATCCTCACTTGAGTTAGTGATGGCATGACACATGGTTCTATAGATAGAGGCCAAGTCAGCATGATACGAGGCATCTACAGTAAACTAGAGGACTGGTACAATAGATATGGAGGCATGATTAGTGAGAGTAGAGGCCAATATCGATCAACTATGGGCTGAACTAGCCCGAGAGCAAACTAGAGGAGTTGAGGCACTTAGAGCGAGGGTAGACCAACTGGTTATTCTAGAGGAGACTGTAGCTTGACTTGTTAAGAGGCAAATATTGATATATCCACCTAGGGCATGACTATCATAGATATCACCTAATCATAGGTTGACTGGGGTATGCATATGTAGCCATGCATGTTGTAGTTTTTGGGGACTATAAGCCCATGTGATGTACCTAGAGAAAAAACATGTATTTTTTACAATAGATATGAAATGGTCTTCTCATTATTAGCACATATGTGTATATGATTTTGTGTGTGATGTGTATGCTTCATTTTATATAGACTACTAGATAAATGTGATTAGATAGTAGGAACTACTAATAAATAACCCAAGTTCATAGACACATACTATCAACATGGAGGTTAGTGGTGATAGAAGAGAGGAAAGGCTCACCTTACCACCATAGGTGACTTTCTTAGAGGGCCACATAGTCCCTAGACTTGAAATGTATTGAGGTGAAACCCATTGATTGGGTTCTACAGGGGTTTGCCTTCGAGGGTTAAAAGATAAGAACCCCATTCTCTAGAGAGGTAGTGATAAAAAAGGGCCAAACCACTTGTGTGTAAGTTTGTCCTTCTTATGGTACTCCTTATAAAAAATGAGGACTGTATCACCTACCTTAAATTGATGAGGGTGTACGAACTTCTTTAGTTGATCACATTTATGGTACTAGTAAGCATGATTGTGTTCAAGAATAACCAAGTGCCATTTGTCTAATTTTTAAAGCTTAGTGAGGTGAGCAGTGCATTCTTCCTCATTAGAAAGAGAATTGAACATCTTAACCCATAATGAAGGGATTAAGACCTCTAAGGGAAGGAAAACCTCAAACCTATACATGAGAGAGTATGGGGTTGTCCTCATGGCCATTTGGAAGCTAGTCTGATAGGCCTAAAGGGCAAGATAGAGCATGGGATGCTAGTCTCTCTTGGATTGGGTAACGATATGGAGAAACATCTTCTTCAAAGTTTTATTTAAATATTTTTCTTGCTTTTTTCCATAGGGGTAATGGGTAGAGGAGAAGTAGAGCTTGAACCCAAAGCATTCAACAAGTTCATGCATCTTGGGGATTTTGAAGCTTGGGCCATTATCGACCATAATCATAGCGGGAACCCTAAATCTACAAATAAGCTAGTTTAGGATAAACTTGATGATGATCTTCCCACACATGATGCTAAGAGGCATGGCCTTAACTCACTTCATAAAATATTTAGTGGTGCTGATGAACTAAAAATGGCCATCAAAATAGGCATGTTTGAACTCATTGATGAAGTTGAGAGCCCAAATCAAGAAAGGCCAAGAGGAAAAAATAGAGTGTAAAAGGTTGGCAAGGGCATTGATGGTGTCCTTGATGACTTGGCACATCTTACACTTCTTAGCATATTAGACTACATCCATAACAAGAGTGGGATAGTAGTATCTCATCTTGATAATACACAGAGTGGTGGCTTGCCCTCTCAGGTGGCCACCACAAACACTCCTGTGAGACTCCTCAAACATGAGAGAGATATATTTGGGGGTGAGTCACTACATCAACACACCATCAAAACCTTTATTAAACAAGATGCCACCAATGATGACATAGTAGATAGTGAGCTTATAGATCTAATATCATTTCTTGTGAAGATATGGTGATGGGATAGGATTGGTCTTCAAGGTAATGAACAATGTCTCAATACCAATCACACTTGGAGACCTCAACATGGTCAACTAAGTATACCATCTCATTAGGAAATGTATCATCAAATAGTTCTATGTTAGGGTTGGGTAGTTAGCACTCAATAAGTTGGTTAGCCATAACTAATACCTTACTAGACTTTTAGTTAACAATGTAGAGGTCAAACTCCCAAAAAATCATGATCTACCTTGCAGTCCTACTGGAAAGATGTGTCTTGCTAAGAAAGTAGTGAAGTGGATCAGATTGGACAATCATGTTGGTAGTCTAGCCCAACATGTAATGTTATAACTTATTTGTAGTGAAGATAAAGGAGAGGCATTGATGCTCAACCAAAGAATAGTTGAGTTCAGGGCAAACCATTATGCAAGATATATATTAAATATCTCTCTCCCTACTGGTATCATCCTTTTGGTACAACATGACCTCGATGTAAAGATTAGTCATAGATGTATATAAGATAAACTCATACCCCTAAATGGGTGCCATTAGGATGGGAGAATTATGAATTAGATGCTATAATTCCTCAAAATCCACTTGGGCTTCAGTAAACCAAAAGAACATGGTGTCCTTACATAAGAGACATGTGAGGGGTATGGATTTATGAGCATACTCAATGAAATGTCTAAGAAAGTTGAGTCTTCCTAGTAATGACTGTAACTGGACACAGTTATATGATGGAGGCATATCAAGTATTACCTTGATCTTGTTAGGATCCACATCAATGCCCCTCTACAAAATGAGAAATTTGAGAAGCTTTCTAGTTGAAAAATTAAAAATGCACTTCTCAAGGTTGAGACTAATGTGATACTCTTGGAGATGATAAAATATGATCTTGAGGTCTCACACATGCTCATCCTACTTGCAATATTTGATGAGGAGATCATCAACATATCACTTAATGATGTTATGGATGTGGTCATGGAAAATATGTGTCATACCATGTTAATACATGGCCTCATAATTATTTATATCAAAAGGTATGATGACATAGTAGAAGGTACCCCATATGATAGTGAATGTCATCTTGTGCTAGTCTTTGGGTACAATCCAAATTTGGTTGTACCTAGAGAAACCATCCATGAGGGACATGATCTCGAAGCCATTAGTGGAATAAATAATATAGTTGATCAAAGGAGTAGGAAATTTATCATTTGGGAAAGCCATATTGAGATCTTTAAAGTTGATGTCAATCCAAATAGCCCCATTCTTCTTGAGAATAAAAATAATGTTGAAAATCCATCAAGGGTATTCAACAGCTTGGATGAAACCAACTCAGATGAGTTTATCAATCTCTACTTTGACCAACTAGGAGACTTTAAGATCCATTGGCTATTTATTTTATAAAATGGGTTGGGTCCTATTATCCATAATGAGATTATGGACAACTATGTTAGGATCCATGAAATTCATATCAATTTATTCCCAAGTGAATACATCTAAAAATTCATCCAAAAAGGCAACTAAAACATCCCATTCCTCTAGAGTAAGGTTGTCACTGATCTTGATGATCTTAGTCCTTGATGAAGTGTCAAGGTTGACATATATGGATCTTTCAACATCCATAGCATTACCTTCTTCAAAACACTTAGGCATGGGAGGGAAAAACTCATCTAACACTTTAGGTTCAACCACCATGATATTCACCATAAGAAGGCCTGAAGTTGGTCCTATTATGAGAGAAATATCCAAACCAAGATAATAAATGGGATAATGATACTTATGACAATCTCACATGATCTTGGTGTAACCATTTCTCTCCTTGAATAGGATGCATACCGTAACATGGATAAAACAACACACTCAAGATCAGATTCAACCACTCTAGTAATCTCAGTAGGAGATGCATAGAAAGAGCCTATAATTTGATGGGAAAAGCACAACATAAGGGGGATCTCAACATCTATAAAAAAATATTAGAAGAGATATTCAAAAAGAGATGGATTGGCTTAGTGTCATAGAGTGGAAGAGGGAGTCAATCAATGCCTGTTAGACTCTAAAGGAATGAATGCTATCTAATACTCAGCTAGATTGAAATGTTTCTCCTTAAAGACACGATACTAAAAAATAGGGGGTGTATGAGAATATATAGACCCCCACAAGGAGACAACCAAATCCTCACTTGAGGGATTTATCTTTACATAGAGAAATGCTTAAGGATATGGGTCAGCCTCTATTTTGTGAACCTAACCTTCATGCATGAAATGAACTATATGAAACATGGATCACATAATAGCCTACATGGTAGTGGTCTAAGGATATCCAAAAATTACATTGTATGAAAGATCAAGATATAACACACAAAACTTGATTTTGACTATCTTGGGGCGAAACTTGACCCGAAGCTTCACATTCCCCACTGGTGTAACTGTGTCATTATTAAAACCAACATAGTTATGGAAAGAGTCAGATAGCTTATTTTGACTGATCCTAAGCTCACTTGGCACATATAAAGTCATGATATTCAATGCAAATCCTTCATGGATAATGTACCACTTAACTTGGAAATCATCAATAGAAGTCTCTATATAGAAAGGGAATCAAGCACTATTTGCAAGAACTAAAGTCTCTGGCAACGAGGATAGGTCAAAAGATAAGATGGGAGGATGATGTTACTTGTGTGCATTAGAGTTGAACAATATTTTGACATCATCACAATTCATAACCTCATGAGGGAGACCAAGATCATCGAAGACAAGGCCCCTTTGCTCAAGGCAAAGGTGAAAAAGGTCGTAGATGGAGATCCCAACTGAGAGGCCCTATAACTCCTCTATGATAAAATAATGATGCTATCTAGCTTGGGGAGGAATGTTACACCTAAAGTCATATTTGACCTTAGGATTTCCAACCCCCATGGGTTAGATATGTTTCCAAACACCACTAGTCTCTCTAATAGGGTTGGTGGCCCAATCAGAGCATGTGTTGACAAAGCACTCATACCTAGTAGAGGCTATGTCAATAAAAAAAAAACCTTTCTACTCTCATGCTTAGCTTTCATTCTTAGGTTAGCCTAGGAAGAGGAGTCAGAAGAGGTGGAAGAGTAAGATAGAAAACATGGGGCCTTTGCCTTTGATTTATTCTCTTCCTTCTTTTTCTTCTCCTTGTCATGGTTAGGTAGGTTCATTGAAAACATTCAACTTATAGTTGGCTTCTATGAGTGGAGAACTCTATGTTAAATTAATGGCTTACCCATTAGACTTCTATGTAGCATTATTATTATCAACATTCCACCTCATCTTATGGAAATTGCAAAACTTGGTGGGGTCATAAGGAAACACCATCTATTGTTTTGTTATTCCTAATTTAGAAGCCTTCTTTTCAGCTAGCTTTTTGATCAAGGCATTCACCTTGTGACTATCCTTTTTGTCCTTCTTCTCAAGAGGAGAATTAGTAACACGTTACTGATCACATTGTAATTATGATCATGTGAAGAAGATGACTTTTAGGAAGGTATGAGCCATATGTTAGTACACACCTCAAATGCATCAATCTTCAAACAACCATTAATAGATTCATCATAAGAGGTAGGTTCATGCTTGAGGAATTCAAGGTGGACCTCTTTCCTCAATTCTAGTGTGAACATGTCATAAATTTGGTCATTTGAGAACCTAATCCTACACATATGAATATCTAAACACCATATACACACAAAATAAAAGTTTGACTCACCCTTGGCCTACACCATGGAGGTGAGTGACTAGATGATAAGGTTAAAGGGTCTATAAATATTTAAATATTGGAGGAAGTCATCCAGAAGGAGATGAAAACTAGAGAGAGAATCTAGAGGTATATTTTGAAACTAGACAAGAGCTTCAACTCATAGAAAATGAGTGAAGAGCTTCAACATCATGCCTTCATCTTGTTTCTAATAAAAACATGCCATCATGAATGTTGTAATATTATCTATGGGAGTGGAGTCATAAATATCATTAAACTTAGGTAGTTTATGGATAGGATTAGGAAGGGGAATAACATGAACCTAAGGGGATAGAGGATTCCAATAGAGATCCTCATACACATGATTGATATCATGTTGGTGATGGAATATGAGAGGGGGATCATGATGGTGATGATTTTTCCTATGACCATAAGCATCAACATGACCATGAAAACAAGGATGATGATATCATATTAGCTCTTAATAGGGAGGATTCTCATGATGGAAATCATCTCTACCTTGGGGTGGAAATGGCCACAAGAAGTGTGGTAGTCTACATGGGGATGATGGGAAGATCTGGAATACTCATGGAAGTGGTTATGATGACAAAAATATATATGATGCTAGTCATGTTCCATTATATGAGGGTCAACAAGATGATCACTGATGTTATTGATATGTATCACAAGGATTTCTAGTCTATAAGTGGTGATCAAAATCAGAATGCTCATCAAAAACTCTAAAAGGACTAGGAGGATGGGAAGAACCCCTAGGATGGGGATACCTCATCGAGTTAGAATAACTATGACCCATAACATGTTTATGACGATGTTATTGATATAAAGTCTCCATCTAGAAAAGAAGTGAAGAAATCACACAAGAACTAGTCAAGATACTCAAAACTGAGCAGGTGTGGGCTCTATTTCTAGTGGAAGCCCACTATTGACTCCAAGGGGGATAAGGAAGCAATTCATTCACCTATAAATTTATACATTAATAATCAATGATTACATGTAGCTCATCAAGTCTTAGCTATGAAAGGAGATCCTCATCACCCCAAATGAGTGAATGAGGCATGATATGAGGTTGAGATGAAACATCCTTAGATGAATGAAACTCAGACTGGTGAAAAGGAGACTAAGTCCATTGGTTATAGTATTACCAATATTTTTCCCTTTGAAACATGAGATGGTACAAAATACCATGCTAGGTTAAGGGAAGCTCCTAGATCCTATGGTGTCTATGGCATTCCATTGTAAATACAACTTGTTCATTAGTGATCTTAGGGATGATACCCTAAATTCATTAGGATTGGCATGCCAATGGTGGGAGGTTAAACATGGATGCAATGAATCATGATCAACATGGAAGACAATATAAAAGGTAAATAAATGGAGAACCAATAGGGAAAATGACACAAAACCAAAGCAAGGAAAAGCAACTAAGATGAGAGCCAAAACACAACTGAAAGCAAAACCAAACATCTAATAAAGGGGAGTTGGGAGGAGAGTTATAAATGAAATATAAATAATGTGAAACCATATGTGAGGTCCCATTGGGTGTGCTATAATGTATCTCCAATAATCTAAATGGAACCACCAGTGTTTGGTAGGGTGATAAAGTAAACCATTAAGAGGCTAAAAGGCTCAGGGGTTCTATGGGATACAAGAGATATATAGTGTTTATCCAATTTGTTGGCTTGCACCAAGATTTAAATATACTTGTAAACTAGGTTGGGTCTATCATGAATAGGTTCAAAAATTATGCAAGTAAATCTAGTAGGTCCAACCACAGTAAAGCAAATAGCTAAGACTAGATTATTGATTACATAAACAAAGTGAAAGCCATGGTAGGAAATGGAGAGAGATAATAGCTAAAAAGTAAATATAGAAGCTAATGCACTTTGAGGCCAAATGAAATATGTTTTAATAAATAAATAAATTTTAAAAAAAGGAGCATGCCTATTAACGATTTGATCTATGTTTCCAAACTAATACTATTGTTTTCTAACAATGCAATGTTCTAGTTTAGAAAGAGAGAGAGAATGTTGAAACAAGTTTTATAGTTTATTTTTAGCATGTATATCTATAATATGAAATGAGAAATGGTTCCAAAGAGATAAATGACATTCAATAATGGAATATTTCAAGCAATGAAAGTACTCTTTAACCATATACGAATGCAATTCAAACCCTAGCATATACACTACACAAAATAATGAAGTTTCACTTTGCATAGAAAAGTGTCCTCAAATCAAGATCAAAGATGTGTAGATGTTATACCAACCCAAAATCCAATCTCGGAAGTAATTTAGAATGAACACCAGGCTATGTGCAAGATGAAGTCCAAACCAAAAGCCAAGAGTAAAGGAGGAGGTGAAGTGAGAACTTGCAAAGGTGTAAGAGCTCCAACCAAGTGCGTAAATTAGGTGAAATGCCAAATGTAGAAGATGTAAGAAAGCAACAAGGAAGAAAGAACAACTAAGAGAAGAAATGGAGTCTCCAAGCAAATGTGTAGCAACATATGGGATCTTCTATCACCAATCAAGCTTAAGAGTGACAAGAATGAATCAAGGGAGATTCAAGAAGGCATTAGAGTCAAGAGAGGGAAGAAGAATTAAGATAGTGTGTGGAGAGAGAAGAGAAGAGGCTCAAATTAATGATAATGAGGTATATATCCCAACCCATATCTACCAAAAGACCTAAAACTAGCTTTTTTTGACCATTTGGGTTTATCTTGGCACTTTTAGGCACATTCTTCCTACGACATGAATTTTGTGAAGGAAACATGCAGCCTAAGCCATGGGTTTCCTTCACAAAAGCTATGGATTTGGTCAAAAAAGGTCCTAGGCTTGTCAACAGACTCTTGGAAGGCCTTGGGGGGTCTTTATAAGGCCTATCTTATGTGTGAAAGGGCTAAGATAGACTAAGGATGTATGGAGTGTATGAATATGATGTAAGAGAGGTCTACATAGGTGGTGGATGTCTCAATGTAGGATGACCAAGGTCAGTAGTCTACATGTGATCCAATGTGTAATCATAGGGAGGATTAGGGTCATGGGAAGTATGATTATCATATCCACCATCAATATTAGGGCTAAAACACCTAAAGAACCTCTAGTCCATCAATGTTTGATAATCAATGTCAAGGGAGCATTCACTGATTTTTATACTACTACTCATCATGGGAAGATCACTGTATTGGGGCACCTTGTAAGACCCCACCTTAAAGGGCTCCTCATAAAATCAATGCATCTAAAAATTCCTTGACCACTCCTAAAGGAAACTATAACATTATATAACAACTTGAGAAGTCTCTAAAAAAAATATAAATCATAGTACTTATAAAATACTTGTTCATCCATCATGATATCCTTAATAGATCCTTCATGAATCAAAATTCCCTACAGACATTGATGCAAGATGGTTATAAGCCATTGTTGGTCACCTATCATCCTAACAAAAAATCACTTTTAACCCCTGTGATATGTCATTGATTGTCCCTAATCACAACTACCCCTTGTACATTGAGGTATACACTTCTAATTAAAATATCATGAAAATACTTGTAGATGAAGGGTTAGATATGAATATTTGTAACATAAATTTAATCAAGAAAATGGGTTATTCTGAATCATCATCTAGGCCCTAGCTTATTATAACCAAGGCTTATGATGATAATGAGAGATAGTTTACTAGATCCATCTACCTTCTTATAATGATAGGACCTATTGTACATCAAACACTCATCCACACAGTCAAATTTGACTTATATTATAACATCCTCTTGGGCTACCCTTGGATCCATGAGATGCGAGTGAAAGAGTTTGCCAAGATCTCTAATAAATTTTCATGTAATCAAGTTAAATCTTGTGTGGCAACATGAGATCTCCAAAAAATACATGATATTTGTAATAAGTTATGAAATCCAAAATGATGTGATTGAATTGTTCATTTACCTTTGAAAAAGGAAAATTGGGGTACATATAGGAAAAATTAGGGAAACATAAGGAAGCCCCTAATTTTCCTAATTTCCTAATTAAAATTATATATATTTATCCTATGGACCCTTTATAACTAACCTAAGGAAGCTTAAACAACATAGAATGTCCATATAACCATCTAGGCAAAACCTAGTGAGAAAAAGCACTACACTAACAACCCCCCATAAGCATAGCTTAGGTGAGATGAGAATTAAGTCTTGAAATTAAAATAATAATGAGGTACCCAAGTATATAGTGATGAAACTCCATAAGAGGAAGAAGAAGGTGGAATAGTCTTAACCCCAGATCATAGATAAACAAATTTACTCTCTGTGAAAGGCTTAGTCAGAATATGTAAAATCTACTCTGATGATGGACAGTATCAAAGATCAATGACTTGCTCATTGAGAAGCTCCCTAATGAAATGCATGTGAATCTCTATGTTCTTGGTCCTTTGATGGAGAACCAGATTCCTACAGATTTGGATAGTGCTTTGGTTGTCATAGTAGATGATTGTTGGCTTATGAAACTAGACATCAAACTCAATGAGAATCCCCTAAAGCTAGATTGCTTTAGTGGTGGCATTGATAGCCCCTCTATATTCTTCTTCTATAGATGATAAATCAATTACATGCTACTTATTTCTTGACCAACTTATTAGACCCAAACCAAGTTAGAAACTATAGCCTGAGGTGGACTTTCAAATCTGAATATTTCTAGCCCAATCTAAATCTATGTATCTAATCATATCAACCTCTATTCCTCCTTCGTAGTGTATCCCATAGTTGTGCAAACTCTAAATGTAGTGAAGAATCAATTTTTTTGCTTTCCAGTGTAACTCATGTGTCTCTTGAATAAATTGGGAGACCAAACCAATTGCATAGGATATGCTAGGTCTAGTGTGTGTGAGATAGATAAGACTGCCCATGAGTTGCTGATACAATGTTACATCAATGAGTGGTAAAGGATAATCAACCTCAAGCTTCATACCAGATAAGAAGGGAGTAGGAGTTGGCTTATAATTAGCCATGTTAAACCTCATAAGAAAATCAAGAGAATATTTGGACTATGATAAAGTTATCCCAATATCTACCTGAATAATTTCAATCTCAAGAAAGTAGTGCAACAATCCCATGTATGTCATTAAAAATCTATCCAAAAGTGTAATTTTCACTATTGAGATGGATGATCATGAGCTCCCTATAATCAATAAGTCATCCACATAGAGAACTAGGATCAATAGAGAATCATCTTGCTATAAGATGTAGACATTTAGATCTGAGTGGCATCTGGTGAACCCAACTATGAGGAGAAAGGAGTCCATCTTGGCATACCATGCCCTAGGGGATTATTTGAGTCTTTATATAAATTTCCTAAGTTTATAGATTAAAGAGGTAACTTCCACAAAGCCTTGTGGTTGCTCTCTCTCTCTCTCTCTATATATGTATATATATATGTATGTGTGTTGGAGGATGGGTTGGAAATATATATCTTCTTTGAGGTTACCATGTAGAAAAGAACTCTTTACATCCATTTGGTGAACATCCCACTGATGTGTGGCTGCAATGGTAGGAGTGAGTCTTATAGACATCATCTTAGCTACAAGAGTAAATTTCTCAATGTAGTCTATGTTAGGCACCTAAGAAAACCCATTTACAACTAGATGATCTTTGTATTTATCAACTAACCCATCTGCACCATACTTGGTCTGATAAACCGATTTACATCAGACCAATTTTCTTCCTTTAGGATGAGAGACCAAGTCCCATGCTTTTTTATTGATTAGGGAGTTGTACTCTTTTTGCATAGTATAATCTCATTCTAGAATGCTAGATGCCTCATGAAAGGTTTGTAGATCTGAGATAATGGCCAATTAGGCATGTGAAGTCCCTTGAAACTATGATCATGTCTACCTTGTATCTAATAGATTTCCAACCCATCCTCCAACACTTTGAAGTGTCTATCTAGCCTAAATAAGACCAAAATTATATGAAATTGGAGAATTAGGAGGTGAGTCCTCATCATCTATGGTGTCAGTGTGATATGGAGGAGGAATATCCTCATCATTTCTCTCATCACTTGAAATTGAATAAAAAGAAGAGTCATACTCATCATCAAGGGGATCTTGAGGTGGATCTACATCAGTATCAAAAGTGGAATCAATGTCTAGTGAGACTTTTGAAGAGTCTGGAGTGCCATCATTGTGTTCAAGTGGGCCCTCATGAAAATTGACACTTATTTTAATGAACAACTCATGGGTTTTAAGATGGAGAAACCTATGTCCCTTGACATCCACTGTATACCCCAAAAAGATGCAAGACTGACTCTAAGGGTCAATTACCTTATATTTCTTCTTAGAAATTTGAGCCATTACTGGTGATCCAAACACTCAAAAGTGATCTACTACCGGCTTGTGACCATCCCAAGCTTCAAAAGGAGTGATTCCCTTCAAGGCTTTATGTGGAACTTAGTTCTGAATATAGCACACATAGTTGATTGCTTTGACCCAATACTGAGGAGCAAGAGACTTTGATTAAAGCATATAGTTGGCCATTTCCTTTAAGGCATGGTTCTTGAATTTGGCCACACCATTCTACTAAGGACTATATGGAACTATGTGTTGCATCTGAATCCCCTCTGATGTGCAAAATTGATCAAACCTATTGTTGACATACTCTCCACCATTGTTAGTCCTTAAGATTTTGATGGACCATTCTAACTGCTTCTCCACAAGTGCCTTAAAGTCCTTAAAGTGATTAAATACATTAGACTTATTTTTAAGAAAAAACACCCAAGTGTACCTTGAAAATTCATCAATGAATGTGAGCATGTATCTTGTCCTATTGAATGAAGGTTTTGGAAATGGTCCTACTAAGTCACTGTGGACTATCTCTAGCTTTTGTTTGATTGTCCTTGCTTTGCCCTTGTCATATTTATCTTCTAGATGATTACAAAGAATGTAGCCATTACATAATCCATCCAATAATTTAACCTTAGGAACCCCTAAAACCATGTCATAATGATTGAGTTGCTCCAGGTAATGGTAGTTTAAATGGCCAAACCATTGATGCCATAATTTGCTCACTCCATCTGCATGAGTAAGAAATGCAATTGAGGGTTGATTTAAGGAAAATTGTGAGAAGGTATGCATCATAGACTAATGATTTGTCTTCCCATAAGCCACTACAGTGTCACTATGTAGCTCCTTGATAACCACTGAATCAAGTGTGATTTGAACTTACTTCCCTACACCAATGTGAGTGATTTGATATGCTAATAAAAGATTGGTGGATAGTGAAGGAACACATCAAACATCATTGAAGGTCCCATTACTTACTTATATCAATCCTTTACCACTAAATTCTACCAAAGTGTCATCACCCATTAGAATCGAAGGCATAGAACATGAGACTGTTTTTGAAAATGGATCGTCTAAGGAGGCCATGTGATAGGAAACACCCTAGCCAATAATCCAAGCTAAAGGTTTAGAAGCTACTACAACAAGTGCCTTACCCTTGTTTTTAGCCTTTTTGATATCTTTTTCCTTTGCATAATATTATGCTGATGTGTTTTGAGATGAAGATTCAGGAACACTGATGTTGTTCTTCTCAAGCATGTTAATCAAGTTGTCAATCTTCTTTTTCATGCATTGAGATTCATCATGCCCAAGTTTCTTACAAAAGTTAAATTTGAGTTTATCCTTCTTAGGTTTATCACTTAAGGAGGACTCATTTGATGATGCCTTAGGCTTGACATCTTATTTTTTATTCTTCTTATACTCATGATCTAGTTTAGACTATTTCTTCTCCTATTTGCCACTCCTTGAAGGATTCTTCTTGTTCTGATTGACAATCAAGGCATGTGTTTTAGAAGACTTCAGTGCACCCATTTGAACCAACTTATCTTGATCCCAAGTTATATTGGCAAGAAAATCATCAAATTATGGCATTTTTCAAGTGAATCCAAGTGCATGTTTGGTAGCATGAAATGTAGAGACAAAAATTGAATAGTCATGACCTAGTTTTGCAAGCATGGATAAAATCAATTGGTCATATATTTTATCAATGCCACATTGCTTCAAATATAGTCTCAATGATTTTAAATTTGTAAATAAGTCTTTTAGGGTGTTATATTCACTTGGTCTCAATGTGATGAGCTCAGTCTCTACCTTATGATGCCTCATGATGTCTTGCACTCTAAAAAGCTTGTCCAAGATTGTCTAGACTTCATTTGGAGTTTTTGCAGATTCAACATGAAATAGGAGGTTGGGAGACATTAAAAATCATAGAAACCCATATGATTCATCACATATTTTGTACCACTTAACCTTTTTTACATCTGTGGATGGCTCAATTTCCTCACCCATAGTAATTGATAGAGTCTTTTACCTCTCAAAGTGAGTTGTATTTTAGACTTCCATTCTAGATAGTTAAATGGTGTGAGTGGTTCGATGTTTAGATCCATTAGTGTAGATTAGAATGAAAAAAAAAATTAGAATTGAAATGAAAGCAAAAATAGAAATAACATAGTACAAGTACCCTATAAACTATCAAGAATACCCTCCCTAAAGCTATAATGCACACACGCTTAGTCTTGGACATTAGACACATCTGAGAATACATTTATGAGTAATCAGTGTGAGAAAGTATGAGAGGGATGTTGGGAACTACTGATAATGCATCCAATAAAAAAGGTACAAAGGTTTGAAGAGAGTTTTAAGCTATTACACCATGTAAAAAATAGATGTTACAAAAGCCCTAAAATAATGTCACTAATACGTAGATCTCAAAAAAATATGCACTTTAAAAAAAATAACACCCTATAATAACATAGTACAAGTACCCTATAAACTATCAAGAATACCCTCCCTAAAGCTATAATGCACACACGCTTAGTCTTGGACATTAGACACATCTGAGAATACATTTATGAGTAATCAGTGTGAGAAAGTATGAGAGGGATGTTGGGAACTACTGATAATGCATCCAATAAAAAAGGTACAAAGGTTTGAAGAGAGTTTTAAGCTATTACACCATGTAAAAAATAGATGTTACAAAAGCCCTAAAATAATGTCACTAATACGTAGATCTCAAAAAAATATGCACTTTAAAAAAAATAACACCCAAAAAGGAGGTACATATTGAAAGTTATAGCACTTAGTCTCAGATATTCATGGAACCTTTCCAAAAATAAAAATTTATTTTCAAACTTATGTTTTTTCATCAAAAAATTCAAAAAAGGAAACACCTTTACTCTATCTCTTCATTAACTTTCACCTAAAATTTGATGCCTCCTTAAGTGTCACATGGGTTTGTGTAGTTTCTTGAGTTTGGGTTCTTACAGCTACATTAATTATAAAATTTAATGATTAAAATCTCTTTGAAAACCCAAATGGGTCTCCTAGTGTAATTCAAGTTCTTCAAACTCCTTTACTTATAAAGTAAATGAGTAATGAGTAATCACCTTTGGAAACCTAGATTGGTCTTCCTTAGTGCATTTTGAGTTCTTCAACCTACATAAATTATTACTTATAAATCAAGTAATGAGTAATAAGTAATCGACCACCACAAACTTGAATGGGTCTTGCTCATTGTAAATTAGGTTCTTTGAACAACATGACTTATTACTTAAAAAGTAAGTAATGAGTAATAAGTAGTTGACCTCCACAAACCTAAATGGGTCTAACTAGTGTTGATTGGGTTCTTGGAGAAGTAAGACTACCCCAAAATCCTGAATTAGTCTATTATCAAGTTATCATGCCAAAAAAAAAATGATTACTTATAAGTAATTACATTTGAGAAGTTGAAGCACTTTGAAAGCCCAATTTAGTTTGGAATCAAGTAATTGCCCTTTAAGAACCTGATTACTTCTAAGTAATTGCATTTTGAGAATTTGAAGGAGTTCAATAACTTGATTTGGTCTATAGATAGTAAATCAGGGTTTGCAGGCTATATTACTTCATCTATATGGACATCTGAGCAAATGAAGAAATGGATTTTTTGGAAAATCTATGAAGTTTATCAAAAAACTAAGAACAACCCATTTTAGATCTTAGAAAACCCATTAAATATGTGGAAATGGATTTTTAATCAAAATCCTTTTGACACGAGTTTTTTGGTAGATTGAAAAACACCTCTAAGGTCAAAAATGGTAGCTAAGATAGAAGAAAATTAGCAAGGTGAATGCATGAAGGATCTTACTAGGGAGTCTAATGCATGAGAATGTCATGATAGATTTAATACCATGAAAGATTTTTCCAAGATATATGAACAATTTTTGTGTAATCAAGTTGAATCTTATGTGGTAGCATGAGATCTCTAGAAAACACATGATATTTGTAATAAGCTATAAATCCAAATTGATGTGATTGAATTCTTCATTTACCTTCCAAAAATGAAAGGTGGGGTACATATAGGGAAAATTAGGGAAACATAAGGAATCCCCTAATTTTCCTAATTAAAATTAAATATAATTATCTTATGAACCTTTTATAGCTAACCTAAGGAAGCTTAAACAACATAGAATGGCCATATGGTCATGTTGACAAAACCTAGTGCAAAAAAGCACTACACTAATAGCGAGTTATTCATTGTAGTCTCCACCAATGCTTAAAATTTCCACACTCGGGGATGAAAGTCACTATACCAAGTGATTCATAATTCTTTCATAGTTACGAAACAATAGAAGGACTTGATCATAATATATAGTTTCTTAGCACCGTTCTCTTATGATCCTAAGTCTAATAGATACGTTCATCTTTATGACTTTCCATCTACATCTTCCAATCCATCCATATCCACTCACATCAAAATCACTTCCAATGGATGTGGAGAGTATGAATACTAAATGTTCAACATTGGTAATATCCCCTTTCACCTCGTAGCTATGGTTATCCTACCATGAAGAATTACAAGTTGATTTCTTATCAATTTGGACTAACATCATTTGCCAAATCAAGGTTATTTTTAGAAGAATAAATTGAAATATTAGATAATTCCTATTTGATAGAAGGAAAATCACATTGTAAGAATATGGATTGTTAAGGTAAAGGACCATGCCTTCATGAACAAGGAATATTAGAACCAATCTTGGTCAAATGTTATATCATGAATCAAGGTTTTATATATAAACCACCTACGGGAGATCCATATGATGTCATTTTAGACACTTCTTTAGTTTTTGGGGAGATTGTATCTAACAAGGATGTTGAAACAAGTTTTATTTATATTCTGTGTGAGGACCTAGCTAACACACCTTTTTACTAACATCTCCATTTACACCATTAGCCTTGAATCTCATTATTCACTCTTCATTAACTAGGATTAACAAAGTGAGTCTTATTTTGATGTCTTCCAAAATGATGAATCCATTGACAATTTTATGGGCCTAAGAGATCATATGCCATCACAAGATCATATAAAAGGGTTTAGAATAAATCTATAACTTAGCACATATTTCAAGGAATGGATTAGATCTCTTAATCAATTAGAATTAGAATGATCAAAAGAAAGTCTAGATAATTGTATCTTGAACATGATACTAGTGAAATAGAACTAACCTCAATTTTGTCCTCCATAAATTATTTTAGTAAGAAGAACTTAAGGCATATGATGAATTATTCAAATGATTCTTAGACATTTTCTAATCACCTAAAGAGTACCAATTTCCTTGTCCCCTAACCTATGTACATGATCATTCTCTATCCTCAGTGAAAGAAACTATTGAAATTAATATTAGTACTGAAGATAAACCTAATATCGTGAAACTTGGAGCCAATTTAAATATTGAAGAAAAGAAGATCATTATTTATTTCTCAAGGAATTCATTGATGTATTCACCTAGTGATATGTTAATATGCAATGTATTGACCCAACTTTGGTTGTTCATCACTTAGTGGCTCATCCAAATGTTAAACCAATAAAAAAGAAAATTTTTAAGATACATCTAAAGGTGGCACTCCTATTAAAATAAGAGCTTCAAAAGTTCTTAGAAGCTAGATTCATCTCTATCCAATTGAATATTTAGATTGGATCTCTAAAATTGTGCCTATTAGAAATCCCCAAGGAGGAATGCACATTTGCATTGAATTTAGGGACATTAATAAGATTTCCCAAAGGATGAATTTTTATTACATAATATCAAAATGATCATGGATTCCATTACTATCAATGAGATGTTATCTCTCAAGGATGTATTTTCCAACTATAATTAGATTTGCATCACACTAAAAGATCAACATAAGACTATGTTCACCACTCTATGGCACAAATTTTACTATGAATTCATGTCTTTTGGACTCAAGAATGCTGACACAACATATCAGAGACCAATGACATTATATTCCATGATATGATGCATGGAATAGTTGAAGACTGTGTTGATGATATATTAGGCAAGTCTAAAACATAGGCTAAGCATCCAATAGTTCTTTAGAGAATATTTCAAAGGCTAAAAGAATATAAATTTAAACTCAACCCTAAGAAGTGTGTTTTTTAAGTTACATTAGATAAACTCTTTTGGTTCATTTTTTCTCATTGAGGCATTGAAGTTGACCCAACTAAAGTCAAATCTATTATAAAAATTCATCCTACTAAAAATAACAATCAACTCCATAGTCTATAAGGAAAATTTCAAACCATTCATCAATTCATTTCAAAATTGGTCGATAAGTGGAAACTGTTCACTCATATCCTCAAGAAACCAATGAAATTACACTAGATTCAATAATACCAAAAATAATTTGAATATATTAAACAATAATTACTTTATCCTCCAATCTTATCACCAGTATTACTTAAAAATCCTTTACTCATATACATCTCAATCACTCAATGTGCCCTAGGATCCATCTTGGCTCAACATGATGAGCATGGGAAGGAAAGGTGTATTTTTAATATCAAAATGAATGTGGTATCATATGTGAAAATTTATACTCCAGTTAAGAAGTCCTAGTTTAAAATAATTTGTACATCACAAAAATTGAGACACTACATGATTACTAATCAAGTTAAGCTCATCACTAAAATTGATCCCCTCAAATACCTGATATCAAAGTCAACCCTTACAGTAAGAATGGATGAATGGATCATGATCTTTAGTGAATTTGAAATTGATTAAACTAATCCAAAGTTAATCGAAGGATAAGTGTAGGTAGATTAGTTAGCAAAAACACCTTTGTTCAATACAACACCATTGGCAACAAAATTTCCAAATGAGTCTATACTAAAAACATAAGAGTATAAATCTTGAAAGATATATTTTGATATATCTTTTAATAATCATAGTTTAGGAGTCTTTATTCTCCTAATCATTCCTCATGATGACTTTATTCCCAAAGATTTCAAGATTGTGTTTCCATGTGCTAATAACATTGAACAATATGGGGATATAATATCAAGTACTTAATTTGCTTGTCATTGGAATTTTCATAATCTATAAGTATATGGCAACTCTTCGCTAATAAAAAAATAGGTTAATAATGAGATCAAAATAAAGGATGATAAATTACTACATTATAAACAAAAGTTTTATAATTTAAAGACAATTTCAATAGATATATTTTGAGTAAGTACCCCAAGGCAGTAATAAATCCACAAATGCTATTGATACTTTTGGTTATTTTCTTTAGATGACCCTATATATGCATGAAACCAACTTATTAGTGGAATGAATATTATCACCAACCCATCATACTTTTAAATCTAAACAAATATGTTAATTTTTTGATCCCAATCCTCTATGATATAATAAAATATATGAATACCTTCATGAAAATATCCTTCCCCCAAATTGTAACCATCACTACCACAAATTACTCATAAAAAACATAATCCCATTATGCCATCCTTAGTATCACTCTCTATTAGTGAGAGTGTGACAAAACTTCGTTAAGATGTATAAACTTAGATGAGGATCTTTTAGAGATCAAGAAGGTCCACAATGGAATTTGTGAGGACCATACTAGTGGGATGGTCCTAGCTAAGAAAATCCTCTAGTTTGGATATTATTGGCTTAGCATATATCATGATGCCTATAAATATGTAAGAAAATTTGTAGCCAACCAAAATCATGGAGATCTAATTCATGCTCCATGTCAAGAGATATAACCAATAATTAGTCCATGGTATTTTTCCACTTGGGGATTAGACCTCATTGACAAGATCAATGCTTCCTCATATAATGGCCATATGCATATAATCACTACCACAGAGTATTTCACTAAGTGTCTGAAAGTTATTCCACTTACGTATGTCATTGGTACACAAATATAAAATTTCATTCTCAACCACATAATTTTTCACTATGGAATCCCTTTTGTTATCATATTAGATAAAAATAAATCATGTAAGAATAAATATGTCAAGGCCTTTTCTTAGCAATTCCATATGTAGTACAAGTGGTCCACACCTTATTATCCAAAAGGAAATGGTCAAACAAAATCAACTAATAAAATCCTCATCAATATTATCAATAAGATCATCAATGATGTTGGATGTAATTAACATCTATAGTTATATCCAACATTATAGACTTATTGTACCAATATATGTACTCTAACTAACACAACCCCTTATTAATTAGTCTTTGGAATTGAGGCCATTTTTTTAATTGAGATCAAACTCCCTTTCTCTCTACATCTCACTTCAAGGTCTAATCACTAAAGATTCATATATGATTTATGATTACATGAGCTAGAAGTTCTAGATGAAAATCATCTACATGCCTTTGATCATTTGAAATCTTATCAGAACATGCTATGAAATATATACAACAAGAAAGTAAGATCCCATGAGATTGAGATTGGTGAGTTATTATTTAAGTTAAACTAGAGGAATAAAAATGCATAATGAGATAAAAATGACAAGTTTGAGCCTAATTGGCTTGGACCACATGCATTATCAACAAATTCCATTCCTGATCCTAAAAATTTGTCACTCTAAAAGGCCAAGAATTGGACAAACTAATAAATACAATGCATATGAATAAATTATATACTTTAATAAATTCCCAATACTTTTACATTATTGTACATAATCTTATTCCAAAAATCTTATAAAAAAATGTTAAAAAAAAATTCATGCAATGGTGAAATTCAAGTTTCTAGCACCTTAGACAAGCATGGTGATGAAAACATATTTTTGATGTCACTCATGATAAATATTTATCTAAAAGTACCTCATTAATAATACCTCAAGTATTTGGCGGTGGGCTCTCCATATCATTTATCCACTTCATTCATCCCATACCTCACCCGCTTTCCCTTAACCTTGGTGCCAAAGTCATATATATGAAGCATATGCAACATCTTCTGAATAGAAGGAAATTTAGAAAGATAATAAGGGTAGGAGTAGAGTAACCTTGGAGAGTATTTCAAGGCTTCCCTTCCTTTCCCTAATCACTTATCCCTTATCACCTAGTCAAACAATCACTAGTAAAGTTCTCATGTCTTCTTACTACATATGGATTTCCTTTTATGCCTAACTAGTGCCCATATGCATATATATCCTTTAGAATATACATTAAACTTTTACCCACCTTCAATCATGTACCTCATTCCCATATTCATCATATTAATATATACGCGTCTCTCATCATTATTCAATACATCATTATGGTGTTTCATTTCAAATCGAGACAAAAGAAGTAATGATACAGGTACATCAGAATCATGAATTGCTCACCCTATTCCTATTGGGGAAACACTTGATACATAAAAATTCTCATGTTTATATATACTTTTATGATGTATTTACTTTGTGCATTTTATGTGGTTATATATGTTTGTTATTTTTATCTATATCTCTTTTTTATAATTTACTTGTGAACATGTCTCTTATTATCTTATATTTTTATGTCTATGGGGTAATTAACATAATTCCATCATGAGACCTTGGTCATGTCAATGATATTGGTGCATATTTTATATTGTCATTTACATGTTTTCTATTTTATTTTGTGCATGTCAAGTCTCTATACACACTTTGTCACAATGCCAACATGACTCCACAAGTGTCATGGTACATACTACCTAATGAAACATTAACAAGAGTTGTTGACTTCTACATGGATAAAAAATTCATCACATACCCATCCCATCTATTTTAATGTACCATCTACCCATATATAACCAATCATCATTTAATATAATCTTATTTATCCTAAATAATCTAACTCTAACATCTTATAACTAACTAACATACACAATATCACCTGTTTATATTATCTAAGCTAATGACATCACATCCATATCATCATGAAAATAGGTTAGCATATAACACACATGTGAGTATCCACATAAGAGTCACAAAATGTAAATCATGAACATCAATATAACACTTTGTGACACATGATCATAATCATATAGTTCACTTAATCCATCACATCAATAAACATTGAGCATCAAAACTAAATCATGCATTTATATTAGTGAAGCATGTAACATATAAATTAATCCATTTACATATAACATTTAAAATCTCAACATGTCTATAACACATAAATATCTATCACATATATTACATAAACCACAAATGTAAATGATAAAATCATCACATCTCATGTTTATAAATCACCTCACATTTAAAACTAAGTATACAACATCACATGTCTATATACCACCTATCAAATCATATCTTATATATTATCCAGCCATCACATGTCAAATAATTCACAAACCATGACACATCAAGATAACCATCATAGTACATATCAATCAAGGGCATCAACTCAGAATATACATATAATAATCCATCGTATACTCAAAATAAATAATCATCATCACATTTATATAAATGAAATATATCCATGAACACATAAAAATGGTATATATAATATGCATCATGGACATCCATGTGCCAAAAATATAATATTCATTAAAATTATATGTCACTCTCACTATTTTGAGGTAGTGGTCATGGTGGTCTTGGTGATGGATGCATTAAATAAGTAGATGGTATAGACTTAGAAGATGCCCCAAATCAATTAATCTCTATATGAAGGTGTCATTTGACATGTTGATAAAACTTTCTCATACCTCTAATACTGTGTCTCAACATTGGCCTTCATTAGTTGTCTTCCTAGCTTCCCCAATCCTCTAGCATCTATAGCTACATTTAAATCAACCTAAACATGTGAATATATGCATCCTTTTACTCTAGTTGTGCCTAAAAATGTTTCATATGATCATGTCCTAGTAAAATTATGTCACCTATCCTTGTAATGAAATAATATACATATCACACAGTGTCACCTTATCCTATAAAGTGATAACCTAGCCATATCATTGAGTGTGCTACACATGAATAGTAGTCAAATGCAAGACCTAGGTCCTCAAAGTAGAAATATCTATTAGGTGTGTAGTTTTTTGTGACAACAAACTAGCCATCTGGCCATGAGTGCTAGTGATATGTAACTACAAGTTAGATACCCATCTCTTTATATAAGCAATATCACCTACCCTATTTGAGATCTCTACCTACAAATTTCCAACAACTCTATGATCCTAACTTATCTCATAGTGATGAAGGCCATATCTAATTTATTCCTTAAGGTTGGGTGACTTGAGATACCTATGCTTGGGCCCCTCTTCCCTAGCTATATCTACCTCATCCCTTATCACTTTCATGTAACTATGTACCCAATCAATTTCCATCTCTCCCATCTCCATCTCCATCTCCATTTATACCTATCCTCCTCCTCTACCGTAGTCATGGGTTTACTAATTTACTCAACCATAATCTCTAACAAAACTCCTATACCTACTATTGAATCTGATCAACTAGTATATGGGCATGTCCTATAGACTAAGTCAATCTATGGGGTACCTATTATGTCTACTATCCATCATGATCTACTTTAACACTTGGATCCATTATGATAATTTGATAGTCCCAGGCCACTATAATTAAGCTGTCAAAATCTATGGTAGCCACTACACTAGTAATGACCCAACCCCACAATGATATTTCCCTAATAACCTATAAAAACACATGAGGGCCTTGTGGAATTCCATGTTGATGACCAAAATGGTGAGGAAACCTATCATGATGATATATCTCTACCACCGTATCATGTCTACCCATAGTGTATTAATATGTAATGATGAAATCCATATAATCCCCATCTTCCACCCATCCCCACTAGATCCGTCTATATGACATCTAAATAACCTAAGTTATTATGAAATCATCAAGCGTTTACCTATATAATTATAAATCCTCTACATGATCGTAACATCCCTATATCACTATCTCCCAGTCATAGACTATGGGCTCATCAGGTACTTGTTGTTAGTGCATCTTTAGGGGACCCTCAATGGCCATTTACTCCTAGAATAAAATATATTACAATGTGGTCTTAACAACACTCACCCTAGATCTATAAGTATCTAGGTCTAGGTCTACCAATACTGTTGGTCCCCAAGTAAATACTTGTTGGTTCCCTACTATGTTTGAAACCACATCCACTAGTCTAATATGAAAATATCATCTACTCTTATTAGGGAGTAGGATGGCATTGATAAGATCCATCAATGTCATGGTCAATAAATCCCTTGTTTGAAGATGGTATAGTTTATCAATGTCTAACCTCATTTAGTATAGCCCTCTTCTCACATGACCCACCAAATGTATCACTGTATTCATATACAATTGAGACTTCCAATTTAATCTATGACCCCTAATCTAGATTCTATAAATCTTATAGAGTAATAGTCATATATTTTGTGATAAAATGAAATGTGCTAGTCTCACTATACCAACTCTCTACTAGGGCAGTAATTAAGGCTCTATCCATTCAAATTAGTGGCATCTATGCCACATAGTATAGGCTGACCAAAACTAATACACTAAAGCCTACATCATCTAGAGTGTGGATATCCCTCAACACCACCAAATGGATGCCACCTAACTCAATCATAGGCAAAATGTCATGCACAACACAAAAAAGTCATAGACATCAACCTATCTATATAACTGATCTAAATCCTACATGTAACTAATGTCCACTACTCACATTCTTTTAATTTCCTAATAATTTTCCCTTCATGCCTATTTAATAATAAATGCATCCTTCTTCATGAAATTATGTTTTTCATGTTAAAATTAGTCTTTTTACATCTACACTTTTGCACTTTTAACTTCACCACAAAATTACGCATTTATTTTTAAATTCACATATCTCGATCATGAAATCACATTTTTGTACACCATTTTTACCATTTTTCCATAGCCATGAATTCATAGCTCAAAACTATGAAATCACTTTGCGTATGCCAAATTAATGTTATCCATGATATGATACCATCTTTTAAACACCCCATTGATCCCATATTTCCTACTCATGAATTCACATTTCTTCTATCAAATTCATGTTTTCAAAAATGCAATATCATGTTTTGCATCCTTCACAAACCCACATTTATCCTTCATGAACCCATGTTTCACCTTTACAAAATTATTACCCTAACCATGATACCACATTTTTTTTGATACCATGTCCCATACCCAAAACCTTAGAAATGTCATGTCTAATCCTAGTGGACTCACATTTTTGAACTTAAAATCACATTTTACAACAAGAAGTCACTATACATAAATTGTGACTTTACACTAATTTCCTTAAAACCATGATAAATAAGCAATAAATTTAAAATTAAAAGAAAATTTCAAAGCTAATGGGTCTCCATAGTCATTTGGTATCTAGTACCTCCACACCTTCTCTCCATGATGTTAATCATGCAAGATACCAACCATATCTCTATTGCGCATCTCATTGACTAGAGCATAATTTCACCAAAGGATAAGGTAACAATGACTTGGTTTTACTCATCCCCTTCATTTTTAATTCCCCAACCCCTCCACTTCATTTATCACATATATACAGTCTTATTTTCATCATATTTTTCACATGTTCATCCTAACTAACCTTGTAATTCTCTTGTGACCATCCTTATCACCATCCCTATAATTGTTAACATCATCTTAAGTTGTCATTATCATATTTTTGTCAAAACTTTCCCATCTAATTATTTATTCAAGGATAACTACATTGGCATAAGGTATTTTAAGACTATATAGGTAGTGCTTAGTCACTTACAAGTGCTTTAGGATAACTCAGTTGCCCTCATCATTTCTTCCCTGTCATCCCTTAGGTACTTGAGTTCTTTATTTATCACCCCAACACTTCATTTTATCAACCTATAATTTGAGTCACATCCCTTGAATCATTGTCAAAAGTATCATTTTTAGGGTTATTTCTCTCTTAGCATGAGTCCTTGTTTGGATACATCTAAAATATGAAACCCTCCCATAAAATCTTCATTCAATCCTATCAAATAATCAATTATCCATTTTGAACACAAATCTCCCTATCACACATCTTTACCTAGGATACAACTAAATATTATGACCCATCATCCCTTTTGACCACAACTCTACCTAACATGCATCCTTACTTAGTATATGTCTAAAACTTGTGAACCATCATCCTTTATGACCATAACTCTCCTTGGTATGCATCTTTACCTAGGATATGTCTCAAGCTTGTGGCTCATCATCTCATTTTGATCAAAGATCTCCATAGCATGTGTTTTTGTGTGGGATATGTTTAAATATTATGTCTCATAATCTAGTCCAAAACTGTAGCTCTCCCAACATATGTCCTTGTCTGGGATACATCTAAAACTAGAAACCTTTTATCACCATTCCATCATGATTTCTTCCCATTTGGGACATGTTTAAGGTCATGAAATCATCAATTTTTCACCCTCACATACATAGTGGATAGGGTCATAATTAATTTGTGGCTCATTAATCATTATCTAAATTCTCCATTAATTTTATCCATCATCCCATTTATTACATCTTCTCACCTACTTTTCATGTCCATTCATGCATCTCACCTCTCATTTCCTTTCGAGTGGCCATCCATATTGTTATTCTCCACCTAACCCCTCAAGGGGGAACTACCTATCCTAATCTAATAACATCTATAATCATATTATTCTTTGAAATGTCATTACTTATTTTATTCGTAATGCCCTTTCAAAGGGGAAAAATGTATACACTAAAAATTACTTGTTTTTGAAAATTACATCATTATTAACATCCTTACATCTCTAGACTAATTTATATACCCCTATAACATTTATACATCTTATACTAACCTTATAACCCCCTCCATCCTAATTAATTCTCGTAATCACATGTTACTTATCACTAGATCCTACTTATCTATTATTTTATAATTTTAAATTCTTTATGACTTACTGTCACCCACCCCCACTAGTTTTTCCTACAAATTATTCCACTAATCCTCATTTAACCATGATTTATCATCCTAAAATATTTTTTAAATATATAATCTAGCTAGAGCTATGCACCTTCATTTTAAAGAATTTTAAATTCCTAAATCTCACATACCTCCATTAAGTTAACCACATTCTAATATTCATTAATTACCCATAACAGACTCTAGATATTTCTAATCATATATATGCTCTCACTAATTCCTCTCTAAAATTTTATAGGAATATTTAATTCCTAGAAAATTCCTCCATCATTTATTTTATTCCATCTTGGATTAAATCCAACCCTCCATTTTATCCACCACCTTTTATTTCAACATGCACACCCCTATGCATAGTTAATCTTAAAGGGACTAAGAATTTGAGAAATTGCATGTTGTTTATTTGCACCCTTTTCATCCATCATTATTTTAAGTCATTGAACCAAATCACAATTTAACATTTCAAGCATCCAAGAAGTATTATCCTTTGCCAATCTAGGGAAACCAACTATATTTTGGAGGTAAATTAGTTTCAATTTTAAGGTATATTTGAATTATTTTTTTGTTTTCAATTTACTTACCTTGTCTAATCATGAGTATTTATTAGAGTTTGTAATTGATATTGTAGTCATTATTTTCGCTTGAATTTCAATTCATATTCCAAATTTTACCTAATACAAGGTGGAAGATATATATTTCATTCTAGATGTGAACCACTTTTCAAGAATAACATCACATTGCTTTGACCCTTGAGAAAGTCATATTGTGTGCATCCACATGAAACATGTTTTATCCTTAATTAAATGAATAATAGAAATTAACTGTAATAAATATAATAGAATAAAATAGGGTGTTGTAAATTTACTTCTAAACAATTGATTGAAGGTAAATGATGAAAACAAAAAAATGATTACAAATAAGATTAAATATGCTAAATAAAACATAAACTTAGCTTTTTGTTCCATTTGGCCAAATGTGTTGACTGATATAATGTATAAATTAGAAAACATGACTAAACCCAAAACCTACCTAGAAGTTAGATCTAAGGCTATGCAAGGATATGAATGCTGAGAATGGATAAGCATTTTTACCACTATTTTCCCTATTTAGCAATTTTATATTTTTGTATAAAATGGGAAATCAGAGCATAATCACTTATGATATTTTAAAATATGTGTGTTATTTTTGCCTTTCAAAGTGTATGGAAAACCTATAGATAGCTTCTCTAATATGTAAAACTGAATAGGGCATGTGATGATTGAATGAAATAAAAATAGGAGAAAGAGGAGTGTAGCTAGAATGATTTTACCCAAATCACTCCCATAATGATTGAATGTTACCTATGTATCCAATACTCCAAGGAGGGAAATCAAACCCAACATTGTTATCCCACATAAAATGATTTGTGTATTTTTTCTCCTTTGAATATATAAATGCATCTAAAATAGGCTTGAATACTTGATCATGCTTGATTTAGTCGTGCACAAAATAGGCATGTGACTTCACTAAGGACAGATTGAGGTAATTAGAACCTGAATTGGTAAAAATATGAAACTTTTTCTCAATGTGAACTTGTGTAAGTAAACTTCTAAATTGAAATTTCCAAGAGAAGTAATTAGTGACTGGAATGTGGATTTATAACAATTCAATAGGGATGATCATGTGATAGGAATCCTAAAAATGTGGAAGATAACTTGAGGGAGGGTTTAATTTTAAAAAATTGACTATTGGTGGGAGAAATAAATAAATGTTGTATACGGACAATAATTTTTCCCACTATTATCTATTTTGCACAATCATATCCCTTAGGGAAAAGTGCTGAGTTTTGTATCTAGGTTAAGGCATATAGATTCATAATGGTGGTTTTAATAATAATAACATTTCTATATGTGACAAATGATTGCTTGAGAAAAATAAAATGTACTCTCTTATGATTAGGATATGATGAAGTAGTAAAATAGGTACTAATTAAGTTTAAAAGTTAATTAGAGATAAAAGGGGGTGAAATTGACACAATCAAGTATTCATGACCAGATTTAGGTTACTAAATTATAACCTCCCCCCTCTTTAGTATAGAACTAAAATTTATTGATTAAATGAAAATTTATCTTAGTGTGAAAGACACACATTGTATTTGAGATAGTGATTTAATTCTTCAAGTCATTGTATGATTTGAAAATATTAAAAAATACATGAAACAATTAATTTATTATTTTGAAAATTGAAATTTGAAAAATCTTGCATTTGAAATATGAAACTTGCTTGAAATTTTAAAAATTCTTGAATTTGATATTTTGAATTTTAAATGAGAGTTGGTGTAGACACTAAAATTAAATTAATAAATTATTTAAAATACTAGTCCCTAACAATTTTACCTTGCTTGGCAAACTTGTCATTTCAATAACCATTTATCTATATGATTTCATTTCAATTATTGTAATTTATATGAACATCTTATATATTTCCCTAATTTATTCCTAAATGTCCCTAATAATTAAACACTTCATCAATAGTTTAGTTTTATAATCTTATATCTAATCTTAATAAGTGCACACTAGGTAGACAAGGGTGAAATGTACATTTGTCCACTAGTGCAAACTTGTCTCCCACACTCTAACAACTATTTTTTTAAAAGGACAAACTTACTAATGGACCTCCCACATGTCCATAAGGTCAATTATAAAAAGTAATTCAAATATTATCCTATAAGATAACATCAATTATCTAACTTTAAACCAATTGGTCACTCTCTAAAACTCTTGCAAAGGAAATTTCAAAAGCACATATCTATTCAATAAAGAGTCCTACAATTCGACTAAAATAGTATAGTAATTGGATAGGTTAACATAAATTTTCTTGTAGGTTGAATCCATCCTTTGTCAAACATTCTAATAAAATTTTCTAGTTACATTCATTACATTTTTAAGATCTTCTCCATAGGTAAAATTATATTGGTTCAAATCCACACAAACTATGTAGGCATCACTTAGTTACTAAGGGCCTTTTTGAGGATAACTTAGCCATATCCCACTTCCCTGATTTTAACCCTTTACATTTGATTTTATTTGTTCCTTGTGTAGGTTAGGGTTAAATAATTTTCAAGTTATCCATGCATCAAATTAGAGATTTTATAAAAAAAACTAACCTACAAATAGAGGTGAACAATCTTAAACTTTCAAATTCAATGCACAATCAACACAAACCAATTCATAATAGAGGACAATGATGAAATATGCCCCTATTTTGAAACTACATACTTTTCTTAGTATACAACAAATCAAAGATTTTAATTAACACTATGTTTGTAGGTCATGTTAAGTAGTTTTACATAGTCACATTCAATAGAAGCATAATACAATTTGTAAGGACATCTCTCTAATACTAACTCTAGTTTCTATATTTAGTAATTTATAAATTGTGTAAATTATGTATATCACTGTATTTTATAGTAGGCTACCTTATTTATCTCTTAGATAAAATTTCAAGTTTAAAATACTATAGAGTCAACTAAATGACTATAATTAATCATAAGGGTAAACATTTTGGTGAACCCACTTTTAGAATAGAACATTAATTGTACTACTTATTGATTTTTAGCTTAGGGTTTTAGTTAAATTGTATAAATTCCTAACAATAAATGTATAAAATACTCAACCTTAGATATTATTCATAACATAATGATTCAAATTTTTTAACTTTGTAGTAATCTAGCATTGAAAATGTTTGTCTTGTCACCTTAGATAAACACTCAACACAGAGGCTCTTTATTTCCATAATGGGTTGATTTTTTATGATGTCCTTTCCAAAAAAATTTCACCTTTATTTTTCATTTATTTTTTCTTTGATTTTTATTATTTTAAAGATTTTACTCTAGTAGTATATAATATCCTATCTACTATCGTTATGATCTACATAGTGTTCTGTTTACATTTATCATGTTGTTATATGCTTCTTTAAATACTAATAGCCATTTTATAGATTTATTCATGAATTTTATGACCCCCTTGTTTAAACCAACTAAGAAGATATACAATTCATATGATTTTGTATTGCACCAATAAGAGGTTAACTCTGAGAAGTTAGTCTCAGTGCACCCTTGAAACTAGGTTTAGTGGGCTATGGGAATGGCTCTATCTCCAAGTTAGTGATTTGCTATGGGAATGGCTCTATCTCCATAGTTAGTGATCTAAAATATTGGGCCAACACTTTACAATAGAAGATCAAGTATCTTTGAGAGCCACACATCATTCAAATCCCTTATATATCACCCTTTCATCCTTTAGTTTGGATTGCACTAAATTTCTAGAGCGTAGTTTTGAAGTTTTTAGTGTATATTCTTCTACTTTGCATTCTATTATATGCTTTTAAGGCATAGTTATAGAATAAATGGTACTAATTTTATCATATGGATCTCCCTTTGGTATCTTATACAATATAAATTTAGGAGGAACATGATTTTTTGATTAAAATTGATAAATATAGAATTGATACTAAATATGATAATGAACAAGAAGTACATATTGATTCAAATGAGTTTAATGAAGTAGATCAAGAGAAATTAAAAGAATTATAAAAATTTCATCAAGGTATCTCAAAGACACCTCATGAGGTGATCAACATTATTAGCATAATTTTATAATCTCAAGATCAACACAAATCCAACTTGGCCTCCTCCACTCAACCTTTACCTTTTAAAGTCTTTAAAATCTCTACCCTCAATGTTACTACTTATACCATTGAACATATTCCTATTTTTGCACCCTTACTCACTTATTTTGATTTTTTGGGGAACATCTGATGCTTTCCCTCAATTATCCATGCCCATGCCCACTCATACTACCTATATTCCTCCCATTACCACATCCCCTACTTCTTTTGAGTAATCCCTTTTTATTTTTAAAGCCAAGCTAGCTAACATTGAGAAAACTATTTCTCATTCTAGTCCTTAGAATATGGTAATCTATTACATAACCCATTAGCTCCTTAAATTTTATCCTAACCTCTTTCAATTCGATTTGTGGCTCCTAATATTCTTCTTTATGATGGAAAAGGTGATCCTAAATAGTATTTGTGTGCCTTCCATGAAACATGTTTAGATTATGTAGATAATGATAGATTGTTAACCAATATATGTTTAAGAAGCATCAAGGATTATGATCTTAGGAATTTTTAATGATCTTCCTCTATAATTATTTACAACTTTTATCTCATTTGAAAATAATTTTTTGGCACATTTTCAATCAATATTGGTGAAAAAGTATTGTATGCTTAAATGACAAAGCTTAATCAAGGTTAAAATGAGATTATTAGTGAATATGTTCTAAGGTATAAGACCATGCTATCCAAAATGTCAAATCAAATGGAATATAATGAGATTTAAGACATACTTACTGAAATATTTCTTACTTCTCTTCAAGAGTCTATCATGTTCGATAAGTTTAGATCATTTGATAAGCCATGTTATTGTTTAACACTAAATTTAGATATGTACGGATAGGGTTAATAATATAAAAATGACTTAAGAACAAGGGTTAAAAACTAATCTATAATAAATAAATTATTTACAAACTCAGATACATGAATATTCTAAATTATAAAAATGAAATATGATAATTATAGAAAGGACCAAGTTTGAAATATGTTCAATTGATTGAAATACCAAAGAGAAATGATACTTAGCTTGGTTTAGTATGTGTAGGTAGATTTGAGTCATACACAAGCAAGAATATACATGATCAATATTATAATAAAATTGTTGTATTCTTGAAATGATGTTTTTGGAGCCACAGACACTACCATCAACTTTAGGATACTACTACCAACACTACTATCTATAATGTGATCTTACTGTCTTATACAAAATATCCACTAGATCTTGATGTAACCAAATTCACTGTTATGTGTTTTCTATCACCTTGATAATGATTTATTTAGATCTATAATATATGATGTCTTTCTCTTTTTATTGACCAAACTCTATCTCTTCACCCTTATTTACCCTTATAATTTGTTTTGCCAAAAAATGGGTTAATGGGCTCATAGAGTTGATCTAGCCTTAAAGAACCCTCTTCCAATGAGTGTTGCCTTAAAATCCAATACTCCAAAAGTCTCATGCTTATGTTTTTCTCCCTTATGTGTGTGACTGTGTGTGAACAATGGTTTAATATGGTATATGTAAATGTATGTAATGATCTAGCTTGTAACTTGACAAATACTACTCATGGAATATTATTTATATGCTTCATAACTTTTATATCACTTATCCTATGACTGATACCAAAATAGGTAAAAATAGAGTATAATATCTTATTCATGTGCTTGATTTAATGATCTTAGGTAGGTGCTTACTTGTTATTTTATAGATCCATAATGAGAAGGATTATACTTTTATCTATACCAAACCTTATGAAAATATATAATATTAGGGTTTAGTAATAAAAATATGCCAACCCATAGGTTTTGAATAATTTATAATTTGGAAATCATTATGTGACTAGACATTAGATAAAGATCTAGACACTAGCCTTGACACTAGTGTTCCTCTATGGATAGTACTATCCAAAAGGATAGAAAATAGGTATGGATCTGTAATTCATAGTGAAGAATATATATTTATTTTTTAGATTTATTTAGTTTATATGTTGTCTAATTCATCATAATGATATGGGTCATACTATATATAAACATTTAGGCATAGTGAGATGGAAAATACGATCCTTTTGGCAGATAGAAGGTCTAAAACTAGCGGGTAGAGGCCTGATTGGTATTTAAAATGTACAAGACTAAGAAGCTATAAATATTATATTTTAGTATCTACATGTCACCCCCATTTAATATATTAATGTATAAGGATGAATTACTAGGTTTAATGGGAATAAATGTGTGCATGGGTGTGTATAACACACATTGTCTTTGCTTGAGCCCACTTTGCATGTTTTACTAGTGTATGACCTATAAACAAGAGTATGTTATAGTATAAATTAGTTCATATTATATGGAATTTAAAATAGTTTAAATAATTTAAAATAAAGAGATAAAGGAAGGAGTACACCTACGTGTTTATGCAGCCATATTGCCCCTTTGTACATTGAAATGGTAAAGATGCTTCCTTATGAAGCTTTATAGCTGAGAGATAGGTTTAGACCTAAACCTTGGATATTTGAAGAGGGATATTAGAATTTATTATACCCCAAATATAGTGTAAGTATGAGTGTGACATGACCAATGAGATCACTAAATTTCAATTGCATAACTCAAGTGTGAATATATAATCTAGTGAGGGTGAGTGACTTAATAAACTCATCTTATAAATATGGTGATGTTAGCTTATTTAATAAAACCAACCTATAAATATGTTGAGGTTGAAATATTTAATCACTTTAACATATAAATATAACCAATTACTATAGGTAAAAAAGTTTGATAACAATACTTCCTAGTATAATTAGTGATTCTTGGTGATAGAAATATGGAGATATAATTGGTAAATTTTATAATTTTTGATGTAATATCATGCCATATGCACCTATAATATGGATCAAAATAAATTATGTGTGATAAATCTCAAAAAACCTATTTTAAATCTATGCAAAATTAGTTTAATGTATAAAATCACGACCCGAGTGTATATCTACATCATGTAATTATTTGGAGATTATGCAAGTGTGGAGGTCATGTGTCTCTAACATCCCCCACTAAAATATGGAGGTAATGATAACTGAGTAAGTGTGGATGGAATGTATTTATGACATGACCCCATTAAAACATGGAAATCATGTAAATATGGAGGTCATATTTTTCTAATATGTCCCCACTAATATGACCCCCATTTTAGGGTAAGGGAAAGAGAATATGGTAGTTACTTTACCTCAAAATGATAAGATAAGTATATAATCTATTTATTAATCATGTAGTATACATGATTAACATGTCTAAGTAGATATATCACTGAATCAAGTAGTATGTGATCACATCAAACCCTAAGATGAATGATATGTATCATGGTAATATATAGAAAGTAATAGTACAATCTCATCAAAAGATCAAGCACACACAAAAGAGAACTCAATGCAAAGTAAAATCATGGTTCAAGGAGACCTCATACAAGGGACATATTCAAATTTTAAAAAATTTAAAGGCAATGACATATTCAAATGTCTAATCAATATATAACTACATATTCAAATGTCCAAACAACATATAATGACATAGGGGCCAACAAGCAAGGAACCTATTCAAATTTTACATAAGAAAGTTAATAGAAAGTAATAAATACACTCAAGTAATTGATAATGTGAGTAAATGAAGTATAAGCAACCAACATAAATATACCATACTAGTCCTAGATTATACATGTTGTAAAAATTATCATGTAACATAGTATATCAAGTACACTATGAAATATATGAGTGTGGATATAAATATATGTAAGCATTAGTATATAAGCAAAAACATGATAATTTAGAAATCATCATAAATGATATGTAACCTATATCAATATTGATTAATGAGCTATATGTCCACAATGTACTATATGACATGGGTAGAGGTGAGGTCCAACATTTATATGTGCATACGTGATGTACTTTTGGTATGCCTGTATCACATAAAAACATGTGTGAAACATATATGTTTATTAAAATGAAATGATATGATATCTAATAAAATTAAGCGAAAAAAATATATTCCAAGGAGAAAATAAACATGGGGGTGTTAAATATTTTTGTATTTTGTGGGTTATTTGAATGTTTTTTAATTTTCTTGAATATTTGATTTTTTGGATTTTTGGAATATCTAAAAAGCAAGGGATAGCTCATTATACCATATAAGGTATGCTCCTAAGGTGATATATAATCATAATAATGTAAACCATATTGGCGATACTACCAAGGAACATGTATAGGTGTCATATATATTTTAGAGAGTTGATAATACCCTAGGTATGTATGCCTCATAAGAGTATGTGGTCATGAATCAATAGTAACAAAAGTAGTGGTTCATGAAACCAATTATTCAGTATTCTATGTTTTATTTATATTAGAAATAATTATAACATGTTTAGTCTCTCTAGGTATCTAGGTATGCTATATAGGATTAGATGTGTATTTTTGGAATCCACTATATATCTCTAGTGTAAATATGTCTCAAGTATAGGTCACCTAGGAAAGGGGATTTCCTATTTCTTACCCATTCATAGATGATTAATCCTAGTAGGTTTTATGAGTATCTGTATGGGAGTAAATTTCTCTTTTTCAAATGGATGTTCATATGGAATTTTTGAAACTATGATTACCCTATTGGTATGAATGTATTTAATACACCCATGCACTATGGAAGGTACTGCACTGAGTTTATGTATCCAAGGTTATCGTAATAACATATCAAAGGCTATGTATGGTATAAATAAAAATATAGTAACCAAATGTGCTAGCCTAGCCTCTAAATATAGGTTAATCTCACCAATAATGTGGTGTGATGTCCCATTGAATGCTCTAATCATTTTTGTTGAAGGGTATAAATCATCATATGTATATCTAAAATGTGTAAGTTATTTCATAGTACATACATTGTTACTAACATCATTAACAATAATAACACTATGGATAATCCAATGATCAAGGTATTCTTGAATAAATAATAAATGAAGATCTAAATCATCATGTATAATTTCACTATCATCAAATTTAATGGATGGTATTTGAACCATAAGAGGTGTTATATGTGTATAACTGCCAATAATCCCATTTAATGTGTGCCCATAGTGTGGTGGAGGATGATGTGCATGATATGCCATTTTCACTTTTAGATCTTTCTTAGAATGATATTGAAATGGATTGTTAAATATATTCTAGGCTTTATGGTCACTAAGTTGTGAACCTGAATGATTGGGAAGATCATCAAAGGTGATTCGTTAGTTATCCATAAGCTCTTGGATCTTGTGTTTCAATGTATAACATATGTTTACATAATGCCCATGGCCTTGGTGATAGTCATAATATGCATTGACATCATATTATTTTGGTATAGGTCAATTCATATCAACCTTTATAGGAGGAGGGAGAGATATGAGATGACACTCCACAAGCTTCTTATGTAATGAAGCTAGAGACTCAGGTAATCATGTAAATTGTCTCTTAGGTGAATTAGATAATAAGAGGTGATTAGGTTGTTATGTTACTACCTTAATCATTATGGTTATTTCCTTTCTATGTTATATATGGTTTTCTTTATAACTTAGTTTAATATGAAACTTGGTAGAAGATGTAGTCAGTTTGTTTACTACATACTTAATATTTAAGGAAATAAATTTCATTTTTCAATCTCAAACATGGCATATTTCATCAAAATATTTTAACCTCTTAAAAAATTAGACTCATGTAATTGGGAAAGCAAAATTTTCTTAAATGTCTTAAAACTATTTATTTTTCATTGGATTTGTCATTTTCGCTAACATTGGTCTATACCTCAAGACATATTCATTGATAGGTTCATTGGTTCCTTGTTTGATATTACAAATTTTTTCATATGATATATTTTTAGTAAATTTGATGGATAAATGTGCTATAAACTGATCTACTATGGTTTGAATGCTTTCAATGATTAGATTGGTAATTAATAGAACCATATTAAAGCATAATCCTTTAGGCACTTATAGACATCATTTATGAATTATATAACACCTCAGTCTTGTAAACTTTGAAAATACATATCATGGATGTACCTTCATTTTTTACACCTTGCCCACTAATGAAAGGCTCTTATACACTATCTCTCTATGCCTCATTACTTATCTCTTAGTCCGACCAATGTCATTATGATGACCCATGTTTTATATATTTCCCAAGATGTTTTAAACCTGCTTATCTTCCATATCTACAAGTTCTAGACCTACACCTATTTTTGAACTATGAAAACACTTGCATCCTAGTCAGATGCCTATTTTAACACAAGTGTCCTATTTTGATGCAAGGGTGCAGTACCCTAAAGTCATCCAATTTTCAAATTAAACATATACATATGGTCAACCTAAGTCCTTTAGTGTAAGATATTCTATAAAGAGATTGGTTTAAATATAAGATCAATCCTCATTTAGTCTTCACCTATCACACACCTAACATAGACTTGAACATACTTAACACAAACCTTTAAACTCATATGGAAACAAAAAAAAGGTACTAAATTGAGAACTAAAGTGAGGAAAATTTCCCTATTTTTCCTATTCTATATCAGTCATTGGCACACTACATATAAAATTCTAAAGTACTAAAGGAACATCCCTAGAGAAATATTTACCATGTTACAAACTAGGTTACTCTTGCACATGCTTATCACACAATGCATGATTCACACACAAGCCAACATGTAAGGGAGAATTACATAAGTTTGAGGCCCTATGCAAAGTAATGTATAAGTAGGTAATGCTTATTGATAGAGGGGTATTTGGGGTAGCTTGACATTATTTTACTACCAACCCAATTTTACCATAACCATTATGAAGATAAGAAACTAGGATTTTCTCATTTGACAAACAATGATAGTCCATGACCTAGATCTGAATGCATTAGAACAAAGGTGACATATATCCTAGAAGCATCTAGGTGGTTGCATCTACTTTCAATAAGTACTATGTACTAGACACATGCATCTAATCTGGACATAAGCATTGAGGCAACCATCTCAAGTTGATGCAAGTGTCCATGGTTAAAAATGCACAATTTTAAAAATCAAGCGAATGATCTAAAATCCATATCTAATCTACTTTCTGCCTATTCTATATCTATATTTTTGTTAGCATCAAAATCATATAAGTATATATTTTTTCATTTCAATATCTATCATAGTTATACTTTCCATTTTTATCATGTCTAAACATAATAAACTTAGTATATGTTTTATCTAAGTTTTGTAATTAATTGGACTACTATAGAAATAGTTTATCACCTTTGTGCCCTTGGATATCTATACCCATTTAACCCTAGACTCCCTAATATATAATTTAGGGTACAAGCATGTAATGAAATTGATATTTTTCCCATAAAACCTTAAATATCATCTAGGGTTTCCTGATTCTTTGTTTCTAATTTCTAATTTCTAATTTAATAAGTTTTAATAAATTAAAAATCAGCTTTCAATTTATTATGTGTAATTTGGATGCATATATCATCTATTTTGGGCTCTAATTTGTAATTGTGGTTATGATTTGAGACAATGATTGATTAAAAATATATTTAATTTAATGAAATAAGTAAAGTTATCAATATCATGAAACGGTTTTAAATAAAAAGTAACACTCCATCTCTTTTAATAATTTCTTTTAGAATGTTATAGAACTAGTATCAAGATTTCAACATGCATGTTCTCAACCATTTATTCCACCTAGATATTATTTAAGTGACAAATACCATCCCATACCCATTATTTTACCATGGATTATATTGGATTTTGTGGTCCATGTTATCAGTACTTGAAAAGGTAAAGGTGTTCAACCTAATCTGTCACTGATTAATAAATTCCTCCTAAGCCAAAGATTGTGATCAAAACTAAGGGATATGATCTTGTTGACTAGTTGAGTAACAAATATGATAATATTTCCATTCTTAAACTTATAAATCAATCTATAATATATAAGTATATCCACTATCTAGTATCATGGCAATTGAATTTGAGGATCTGTTCGACTAAATAGTTGTTAATATACCAAATATACCAAAAAATTAAAAAAAAAAACTTCAAAAATTCAAATATATGTTCAACATTTACATGTTCTATTATATCCTTGAAATTTATATTTTTAGTTTCATGTTAGTGGATAACATATAATTTGTTTTTATATACATGTGTTTCACACATCTTTTGAGTGTGATCTAGGCATACATAGATACATGAACATGTACTTTTAAATGTTGGGCCTTATCTATACTCATGACATGTGGAAATTAGGGACATATAATTCTTTGATCATGATAAATCCATGTTATATCATTTTATGGTCATTTTACATTATCATGTTTGAGATTTTTTACTTACACATACCTTTATTGATGCTTATGTATTTCATAGTGTACTTGATATGCTATGTACTTCAATTTTTTTATTGCCAACACATATGATCCATGGAATAGTATGAAATGTTTATCCTGGTTACTTATGTTTTTATTCATGCACTTTGAATATGCTCCATTGTTTACCTTTTTGAAATTTAAATATGTCATTGCTTGTTGTATATATTCTTGAATATGTCATTCTCACTTTTATGAATATTTGACTAAACCATATCCCTTTAATTACGAAACATTTGTACATGCCACTTACTTGATGCCTCCTTGGACCATTACTTTTTGACTTGCTTTTGATTGCTCTTGTGTGTGCGCTTGGTTAATTATTGAGATTGTACTATTAATGTATATGTTTCTATAGTCTACACCATGCATCTTAGGACTTGGCATGATAAAATTTTTGATGCTTCAATGATATATATACCTAGACATGTTCCTTCTATATTATATATGGTAAATTAATAATTCACATAGTTATCTTATCCTTTTGAGGCAAGGTAACTAGCACTTGCTACTTTATCTCACCTCAAAAGGTGGGGGGGGCGCATATTAGTGGGGTCATATCATAGAGGCACCACATTTATTCACATATTCAAATTAGAATGGAGACATGTTTTATAAACATGTTCTCCACATTTGTCACAATTTTAGATTCAATGGGGGCATGTTTTGGAAACATGTTCTCCACACTTATTCACCATTCAACATACCCAAATTATAGTGGGCGCATGTTTTGAAAACATGTCCTCCACTTTGAAATTTTTGTTAGTTTTTAGATTTATCCTTATATAATGAGGGCTTGTTATGATAAGCATATCTTCCACACTTGTTCAAATTCCAAATCAGCCAAAATCATAATTATATGATTTAGATACATGTTTATGAATTTTTTTATACATTGGCACCATTTTTATACATAGTTTTAGCATGAGACATATCAAGGTTCATTTTATATGTGATTCAAACCTAATATTTAAAATTAAAATCAAATTCATATTTAAAACACTTCTATGTACTGTCATCACCCATCAATTTAGACTTCTATAGACTATACTGAGCCAATCTACTATAGAAGTTCGTTCACTTTTTGGTATGGTTGAGGTGATTAAATCACTCAATATTTCCAAGTTTATAATTTGGACTTGATTATATCATCTAACCTCACTATATTTATAGTGTTAGTTGACTTGGTTCAATCACACTCACTAGGCTATAAGTATGATAAGGTTACACATTTGATCTAATCTCAATTGCCAGGTGGCAACTCACCATTTATCCAAAGTTGGGGGCATGTGTCCTCCAATATTTATCTACTATATAGATATAAATACTTTATATATTTTATATTTTCCTAATGATTCATAATGATATATATTTTCAAATTAAATTACCAGAAAGGCAATGTGGATGCATCGATACACAAGTGTATTCCTAAACCTTGCTCTCTTTCAATTTTAATATTTTCAAATGCTTTCAATTTTAAAATATATACATGGATTATATAATATAAAATTATCTTAATTACATAAAAAACACCAAAAAATCACTCAAGTTAGACTCAAGTAAAGGCAAGGTGTGTTCTACACACCTAGGTACACATTCATTTTTCTTTAAACTAGTAATTTAATTACCAGATTAACATGCAGGGGAATGTAGACACTATTTTTAAATTATACAACACCTCAATCTTATACACTTGAAAAATACATATCATGGATTTAGCTTTAGCTTATATACTTATGTGTATACCAAAATTATTGCATATACTATCTCGTTATGACTTGTTGTGTATCTCTTAGTCTGACCACTATCATTCTAATGACCGGGCTTCTTATCTTGCCTAGAATTTTGTAAACCTACTCATCTTCCATCTCTATAAGTTTTTGACTTACACCTATCTTTTAATTACCTAGACACTTGCATCCCAATTATATGCCTATGTCAATATATCCCAGGTTGATGTAAGTGCCAAGCTATAGAGGTATAATTGTTGGAATCAAGAAAATAATCCAAAATCTAGATCCAGTCTAATTTCTATTTGTTCTAGATCTAGATATATTTTAGCATCATAAATAAATATCTTATTTTCATTGTAATATCTAACATATCCATAATTTCCATTTTTAGCATATATTGGCATAATAAATTTCGTATATGTTTTATCTAAGTTTTGTAATTAACTGTCTTACATTAGAGGTAGTTTATCACCCTTGTGCTCTAGGCTATCTCTACCCATTTAACCCTAGATTCTTTAATCTAGATTTTAGGGTTAAACAACTCCTTGGTCAAAATTTTATCATTTCAAACATAATAAGGCATGTTGAATATAAATGTTAGAGATGCTATTTAGGACCACCCTTGCCATCATAAAATGTGAACATGGGTGAAACAAAACTAATTGGCAAAATGTGAAAATATATCTCATGTACTAGACAATTATGTAATACATCTTGTGAACCAATAGAATGAGTTGATTTCAAAGCATTTTGTTTAATGTTGGTAACATTAGATTCCAATTTTCTTAATAAATTAGATAAGATTTTGTAATGTAGACCCACTGGGATTAAGATTTGAGACTTGAAAAGTCACTAAAGTGGAGGGAAAAACCACTGATGTTGATGTAAGCATTAAAATCAATAACTGAGTTAAATTAATAATGGTTCAGATGGATGATGTAGCAATAATTATTGCATCTAAGGGCTCACCATTATTTGATATTAATGCACTAGCCTTAGCACTTGGCTAACATGTAAGAACACATTAATCAAATTTTTATTCATTTTTAAATGGTTGAATAAGGATTGTTTATCTTCCATGTTGTAATGATATTTTTAAAAAATTTCCATGTATGATAAATGCAAACATAGTTTATAAAGGAAATTTAAAACCTTAGAGCTAAAGACTACTAAAATCATAAACCCTATAAAATTGAAAAGACATAGTGATTATGTTTACCATATGTTTAACCATAAATTTGGAAATGTGGGGGCATGATTATGATTATATAAATAGCTTAAACACAATGGTGATAAACTAATCTATATCAAGCCAATTACTTACAAACTTAGATACACAAATATTTTAAATTTTAAAACTAAGATATGATAAATATAAAAAGTAATAAATTTGAAAGATGTTTAATTGATAGAAATACCAAAGAGAAATGATATGTAGCTTCATTTAATATGTGTAACAATATATGAGCCATATATGGGTATGAGTATGTAAGATAAGGACTATGAGACAATTGTCAAATTCTATAAATGATGTTTTTAGAGTTGTAGACATTACCATCAACCTTAGGACATTATCATCATTGTTGCTATCCATGATTTGATGCTTATATCTTGTACAACATATACACTAGATCTCAATGCAACCAAATTCACTATTATGGGTTTTTTCACCTTTCTAATGATATCTTCAGATCTATAATAGAAGTTGTTGCTCTCTTCTTATTGATCAAACCCTAGCTCCACCCTTATTTAACCTTAGAATGATCTATTACAAAAGTTCGTTAGTGTGTTCACAATGTGAATCTGACCTCAAGGACCCATCTATTAATGAGTGTGGCCTACATATTGAGTACTCCAAGGAAGGCTTTAGACTTATGTATTTCTCCCCTATGTGTGGTAGTGTATGTGAATAATGTTTTAATATGTCATATGTAGATGCATGTAATGATATAGCTTGTAATTTTAAAAATACCATTTATGGGATATTCTTTAGATGTTTCATACCTTTTTTATGGTTGATTCTATGAGTGATACATAAATAGGGATGAATAGGGAATAATAATGTAGTTGTGCATTTGATTGAATAAACCTTGGTAAGTGATTTATTTATATTTTATAAATCCATAATGAGAAGGCTTAGACTTGTATTTATACCACACATTTTGAAAATATCTCATGGTAAGGTTAAATAAGATAAATAGGCCAACCCATATGTTTTTAATAATTTTTAATTTGGATGACTTTATGTGATTGCATAATAGATAAGGATCTAGAAACTATCATCGATGCTAGTATCCCTATGCATCAAATAGTGTATATAAGGATATAAAACATGTATGGATATGTACTTAACAATAAAGGATATATATCAAGTTTTAAAATTTATTTAGAGTATAGGTTGTCTAGGTCATTATAATGATATGGATAATAATTTAGGCACATTGAGTGGAAAATGTGAGCCTTTTGGTAGCAAGATGGTCCATAAATAAAGGGTAGATCCCTAATTAGAATTTTTAAAATATACAAGACTAAGATGCTATAAATATTTAGTTTTAGTATCTACAATCATACACTTAAAGAACACAATGTTAGATAATTAAATAAGTTAAAGTATTACAAGGTAAGCCTAATTACAAGGTCAAACGTAACGAGGGGAAAAATGAGGCTAAATTTATAGTTAATGTTATATCTAAACCACAATTACTACTACAAATAAAATTTCCACCAAGGAGGAAAATTTCAAGGCTAATTTCACCTCCTCATGTGTTATTGTAAAATCTTATTGGATGTAATCTTATCTCACTTCTTCCACCATATGAAGTAGATCCATCTAAACCTATACCTAAAAGCTTTGATGGTAAAACATATTTTTATTATCATATATGTGTTGGGCAATAAAAAAATATATGTATGAAACTCAAGAATAAGATATAAGTTCTCATTTATGGAAATATTATTGATGTTATTACACCTATTGAAGAGGTTAAGCCACAATAAAATGAAAATTCAAAGCTAAAAATGTATCAAGATCCCTTTCTAAATTATGGGGAACAAGATAAAAATAAACATTATGAAGTAAATTATTCATATAATGTTCATCCTCCTCCATCATCATATGATCATCCAATTGATATCATTATTAGTATAATTATGAGTAAGCTGACATCTGAACCATATATTACATTTGATGATTTAGAAATTGATGATGATTATTATAATAGACATTTATTATTCATTAGAGTATATCTTGGTATGAAATCCATCTATAGTGTTATGATAAATGATGCATCAAGTGAAAATGTGTGCACTATAATACTTATACATTCTATTGGATATACATAAAATGATATTCAACATAAATCTATAGTTTTAAAGGAATTTGATGGCCACACACACGATAATATTGGATACATTATTTTGCCTTTAAAGGTGTATCCTCTTATATTTCATACTTCTTTCTTCGTATTACCAAACACATGTTTTTGATATGTTATTAAGAAGAACTTGGCTATAAATAACTATATAATTCCTTATACAACCTACAAATATATAAAGTGTATTCAGAATAATAAAGTGAATAAAATTTTAGGCATTAGATATGAATTACTAATTTCACCTATAGTATCTCCTCGTATTCCACAATAGTTGGTTTGTAGAATTATTAAGAAAATTGGTAATGAGCTAGTTTACACTACTATTCAAGATCATGATTGACATTTAAAGAGGCATACTCTAAAATTAGTTATTACATATATACATGAGCATGATTATATTTTAGTTTATTCACATATTAATAAACATGATTATGTTTTAGTTTTTACACCTATTATTGATCATAAAATGACTACACATGATCATGATTATTTGGCATAGGAAAGAAAGATATCTACTTATACACATTCATATGTTATAAAAATGCTCCTATATAGTTATAGGTTATTTAATATTCTCCTACACATGTACACGTTGTGTCATCACCTCCTCTTATTAATGAGGACACATGTTTGGATAAATTTATACAAGTGATTCAAAGGTTACTTGACAAAATGTGGTTCTTATTCAGATTCAAAAACTACTACACATGGCATTGCTTATATGGCACAAGAGATATATCCTTCATATGTAGAAATTGGGTACATATAAAAGAATATTATTAATGAGATAATTATTTTGGCATGTTTTGTAATTCCCTCCTACTCTCATAGTTGGGCCTATTACCTTGATTATATTCTTTGCATAGTACCTACTTATACATCTATTATTTGTTGTTCATATTTTTATTTCTTATTATTTTACACCTATTCAAACTTATTCTAGCCTTTTGGTTTTCATCTTTACCTTTGGGCTCACTTATTACATTGATTTTTCGAACCCATTCAAATAATTTAAGGCAATCATATTACCATGGTTTCAAATCTACACATATTTCATGGTAGTCCATACATACTCTAAGCTATAATATGTAATTTCATGCTTAAATTTATATACTCCTACATGAGTTCACATGGATATTCTTGCCATCCTTGAACATATTAAATATACATTATGGGAATCTCACTTTTTTCCCCCCTTGACATGCTTTATTTCAACATATTTTTGAGGTCTATTTGAACCCCTCATTTTAATTTTTTAAAACATTATTTATTTTTAATTTCATATATTTGTATTTAATACATATTTATTTCCTTTCAAATATGAAAAATACAAAAACATTCATGTATGCTAAAAACACCAAAAAATCATAATATTCTATAAAACTAGAAAATCAAGACATGTAGGCATCTCTATATGTTATTGAATATATATTTTATTATGTCATCAAACCTTATATTTCATTATATAACATGTTTTTCAAGGCACATTTATTTTCACAAGGTATTAAAAGTGAGCAATAGGACAAATATTACATATAAAACTTGTCTCCATACACAACACAAGCTTTCTTGATCATTTAAAAAAAAAAATAATCAATCTAGATAAAGTCACAACACGTAGATAATAATTCACTACACACCTATCCCCTCCTATGAATATATCCTTGTGCATATTTAATCTCTATTTTTAATGTTAAATTATTCATAGGGACTTATAATATAAATTTTTTTACACAAAAAAATTCACACTCATATATCTGTACATTTTCAAAGCTAAAGTATACCTTCACATGGTTTGATGTTGGTTGAGTCTCTCACCCAAAAAATTTACTTAGTTAGGGGCATGACATTATTATATATGAAAACCTTACATTTTATTTCTACTCACAATATTGTTTCCATGTTGATCTATAAATGAAAACAAAATCTTTAATCATTCATTCAATCCTCAAATATGTCTTGGTACAAATGCTACATTAAAACATAGATACATGTGATTTACTTATTATATCTCCATTTGTTGTATGTTATTGTCATATATTTATTTAAATTTCATAGCATATCTTCAAAAAAAATTTACTCATTGTATGTGGCCCTTGGCCTTATATAGGTTCAACATACACTTTGTTTGTTTGGCACAATCATGTTTTTGTGTATGCAGCCTTCCTAGCCTTATATGACACATGAAACATGTTTATGTACCTTGTATTTAACCTTTGGGATCCATATGTGACATTTATGCAATATTTATATACTATTTTTGATATTTTACATGTACCTTGTATGTGACCTCTAAGCCATATTGCATGACAAATTATGTGACTTTGCTTTCATGTTTTCTCTTTGGATACTGTGGTGCCATTATTCCTATCATGCACTACTATGTAAATAATTATCTATATATGGTGACATGATACATATAATGCAAAATATTATCTATGTATTCTAATTCTTCAAAATTTTCATCTATATTCTTACAATACATATTCAAGATTTGTAAATTATTTACAATGCTTCATTTTTACTTTTACATTTCCATATCAAAATTACATGATGAAAAAAACCAAAAAATTAATCAAATGCTTAAATTATTACATATATATGCCTTCAATACTAAATTAAATCTATGAAAATGACAATTACATTTTTTTATCTATCTTTCACAAATGCTCTCACTTTTTCATTTGAGATAAATGATTTTACAAGCATTCTCCCTCATATCAAAATCGGGGCATCACAATGGGAATTTTCAAGCAATAACTTTTTAGTTTTAGAAACTTAAAATGTGTAAATATCATAATTTATAGATTATGGGGACATTCATCTTGTTTATACACTCCACTCATATAGTTACTTGATCACCAACACACTTGTGCCAAGATAGTACAAGGATTCAAATAATTTTAAAAAGATCACATTTGGCACTTTATTTAGTATAGGGGACATGATATACACCCATGAATCATCTACTATTTTGAAAAATCAGATATATATTTTTACAAGTATAAAGTATCAAGAAATTTAACAACTTTATAGTTTGAATCTATATCCATTTGTAGTGGTGTGATAAGTATTTATAAAGTGGACCGTGTTTAAGCTTAGTGAGGCTGCACATCTTCATTGAAATTTAGTGAGCAATCTACTAGTTCCCACATATTATCTCTCAATTTATCAATTGGATCACATGAAATCTTAGTGACACTTAATATATTGGTTTAAATTTATTGAACCAATTTTTCAGTTCCTTTATCTATGCACATTTTCAAGAGTACTATTTGAGGGTTGAAGCATGTATCTTTACAACTCAAGAATATATAATGATCTTAAAATTGAGACATGATAACTCTCAATTAAATACTTATCCACATGCTTAAAAATGGGGAATACAAATATCCATGACAAAAACAAAATGTATTTACACACTCAGGTATCACATTTCATTTAATCTAGCAATTTATGCATCACTATAATAAAGCTAGGGGTGGAATTTAAACACTAAAATCAAATAAATGAATGCTTTAAAATACTATTCCTTGACATTTTTACCTTGATTAGCCACTTACCATTGTAATAACCATTTATCTATATGAGATCCTTACAAGTATTTAAATTTATGAACATCTTCTAGACTTACCTAATTTCTTCCTAAACATCCTTAATTAGTAGACACTTCATCACTAGTTTAGTTTTAGGAGCCTCTGTCTAATATGGACAAGTGTGAATTGTAGGATTGGATTATAAATTTGGTTAGTCAACCATTAGTTAGTAAATTCATGAAAAATGCATAAATAAATTAACATACTAAGCCAACCTATTCCAATAGGGTTTCTAAGTGATAATGAAAAACAAATTGAAAGAAAGTAATACCGATTACCTTCCCAAATGATTCCACCATCGAAGAGCATCTCCAAACGCATTTTCACCTTGATCTAGTGTTATTTTATTTTTCAAGAGTGGATTCCAAGCTCCTCCATCATCTCAAGATCACTATGCATAACCTAGGGTCATGATATGAAATCACTACTATACCTGTAAAATGAATCTTACAAATACAACACAACGATCAATAAAAAGAAAATTTGTGGAGACAATTCTAAATTATAAGTGTAGACACCAAAATAGTGTCAACCCCCCATTGGTCCCTTTCTAACTTTCACATGCCTAACCTATACTTTATTAATTTAAAACTCTTATTTTAAATTAATCATCCCCTTTAGACACCTCACCTTGGATTCCTTGCCCTTAGACCATTTATCACCCTATGACTAATCATAATTACCTAAGACCTATTTCAACTCTCCCACTAACTCTCGCACCCATTAAATCCATCTTTAGACCATTCAACAACAACAACGAAACTTGATTGATGGAAGAATGGGCAAAAGGCTAAAAATAGCCTTTTTACCCATTCTCTAGCCACTGACGTTAGTCAACCGTCGATCGATGCCAGTAGTATCACTGACATCAGTTGCTTAAAACTAAATTCTAACCTTGGCTGGCGACCCGAATGCAAATTCTCTTGCTCTCGAATCTGAATTCTTTCTCTCCCAGACTCTGAAACATCAAAGGCAGGCTTTAGGATGAGGCATCAACATTATATCATCACTCTCTAGGCTAAGAAGCTTTGTAGAATTCACTCCACACCAGATTGAAATGTTGCATGAGGTCTCCTACATCAGCCATAATAGAACAAGTCTTATACACTTCTCGTTCTCCACCAAGAGCTAAGTATTTTTTTGGTTTATATTTTAGTATTTTTAAAATGCATTGGTAATTAGTCCATTGGCTATTTTTGAGTACTATTGAGACCAAATCCGGCTTTCTTCTTGGAGAGGCTGAAAAGCCTTTCTTTTATCCCGACCCATTTTGACAACCTATCCCCTACTTTTGTCCTTCTTAAGACTCTGTCCACTATCCTGCATCCCTACACAACCCTTTTAAATCTCCTAGAACATTCTGTTGACCATAGTTATACCTTGAAACCTGTCTAAGGCCCATTGCCCCTATCGACATTGGCATCAAGGCCCATTGCCCCTACTGACATCGGCATCCTAATCGACATCGGCAACATTGACCAATCGACGATGGCAAACTAACTAGGATCAGTGACTGTGGGAGACTTATAGCAGAATATAGGTACACATTGTCTACTTTATGTTTCATAGTCTTTCATTATTTCTCTTTATCCAACATTCTTTTTATCAACTAGTGGGCTGTCATCCCTTCAGGAAGTCTTTGCACTTCTGGGACCAAGCTTTGCTTGGCAGTCCACCATATATCTATGTAACTAGCATTTTCTTTGTTTAAGTCTTTCTTATCTATAGGTGTCATCCTCCACAGCTAAGGAGGAGCTCCTTCAATCATCTGGATCTAGTGCACAACTTCATCCAGGTATCATCTAACCCCTAACCATTAATCTTAGTTTCTTATTTCTTCTGAATGTAAACAAGTGAAAATGAGTAGAAACATTCTGGCACGCCCAGTGGGACCCTGGAGTTTTCCTTGGGTTCATTTCTTCTAAAAGGCAAACTCTTCATATAGGTACATTACGAAAATACTCTCTTTTTGCATCCTTCTTCTATCTCTTTCTTTCGAAAAGAAACCATAAGCACAAGTTAAAAAGAACATCTTTCTTTTTCTTCTTGTCACTTTTGCCTGCATCTTAGAGTAGTGAAGTTCATACTCTTAACCTTTTCCCCACTTGTTTGCATCTAAATAGAACATTTCAATTTGGGTTAAAAATATATTGCATCTCATTCCTGCTTGAATGCATTTTTAGCTCATCTAGTAATTAAAAGCACATTATGAATAAATCGTAGTGCACATATGTTACACATCTAGACCACAATCACATCAAACTAAACATCTAAACATACCTGAGACTAGGTCTAACTAGGATTTCATCACCTAGGGGATACCTTACCCTTCCTGGTAATCCTACTTGGACTTCACTACCAAGGGGAGAACCCACTCTGTTCTCTGACAGAGTATAAACTCTAGGGGAAGTATATATTGGCTAAGTGACCCAGCTTGTCTCTAGGCTCATGAAGTGAGGGGAGCAAGCTCCTAGCACCAGGCCATGTACAAAACCTAATATAGATTTTGAGTACCAAAACTCAACTTGAAACCAACCTTAGACTGCTTCTTGTAGTACCTATTATAAAAGCCCAACTTCCCAAACACACTCTTCTAAGGCATAAGCCACCACGACTGTAAAATTTATTCTTAGGAATTTAATGTTTAGAGGCTACTTGTCTTCATCTATTTTTCTATTTTTATCTAGTTTTTTGAGCTGGTAAGGACACATTATTCTGAGCTCCAAAAACAACTTAGAACTTTCTTCTTTCTTCCAAAAACTTTTAGTTTTTTGAGTTTCTGGAAATACACAGTAACTAACATAAGTTTTTCCACCAACGTCGGCAACTAATCTTCACCAACATCGGTTATCTGACCGACATCGGCAAACTTACTTCACTGACATCAATTTTTCTACCGACATCGGTCACTACCAAAAAAATTTCTTCTCAAACAACAAGCTAAAAACCTGACCTTTTTACTGTTAAAAACAAATTCTAGTTTTCTAAGGCCAAAACATACAATTTTTAGAACCTGAACCTATTTGGCCTTGAATGGTTTTGACACGTAGTCAAGCTAAAACTCTTGTTGACCACGTAAGGCAATAGTCACTCCCACCTTCACCTTCTATATCAAGTCTCCAAATGGAGTATAATTCAAAAACTAAACGTACTCCTATCCAACTAACCCCAACTCAACATCCAATTATTCCCAAAGGGGATCAAGACTTTGAAAGGTTCCTTGACCTCAATGTCAAGGCTCTTCAGCACTATCTCACGAGAAGCCAAATGCGAGATCCTTTAGGCAACCCAGTTTATGGGATGCCAACTTCTTTAATTAAAATGACAATCATATCAACATCGTCCATAACCCAACCCATGGTCACCCAGGCCATTGCCTCAACTAACAACCCAACCATGACCAATCTTCAAAGTGTGGCCTCTCCTTCTGTTTCTCGACCTACCTCCATTGGAGTTTTTGTACCCCCTCAACCACAAACCATTCAACAAAGTTCTACACCATTCCAAAACTTAATTGTCTCCATCCCACCTACTCTTGCACCCATAAATATAAGAGTGACTACTTATCCTTTGGCTAGTGTTGCCACCATCCAACCACCTTTGGCGACATCAAGCCAAGTTGTGCCTTCTAGCTTTATGACACAACCACCCTTGACTTCAACATCAGTCGCCATGACTAGTTACCAATATGTTGCGCCTATACAAGCACAACCAACTATGTCATACACTCCACCTAACACCTTCCAAATGCCTTACAACCTAGGGGGCTCCCCACCTATAAACCCATCAACCGATCTAATCAAGATGTTGATGGATAAGGTGTCTAATCTTGAGACATCCATTTTGGGTTCAAGAAATGTTCTCTCATATGAACAAATCTGTAATGAACCTATTCATCCTTTAGTCCCAATCTGACCATATCCTAGTCAGTGGGAACTTCTCAAGTTTACTCACTTTTAGAGTAAAGAGGACCCACAACAACATCTACGAGCATTTAGACACGCTTGTTAGCTTATAGCACATGATGATGCATTATTACTATGCACATTTCCCATGTCACTTTCTGGTGCTACCCTCGATTGGTATAGTTCTATTACCAGTCACTCTCTATTTACCTTCATGCAACTAGCTCAACTATTTCTTGACCACTTTTTAATTAACATAACTAAAAAGGTCTCCATCACAGACCTATATTCTATCAGACAATTTGATGATGAATCAATAGCTGATTTTGTTGCCTGTTGGAGAGGTTTAATCAACCAACTCTCCTTTTCTTTACCTCAACTTGAGCTCATTGAGCTCTTTTAACAAGCATGTGCCAAACACATCTCATCTACTTTGCGGGTCCAAACATTCCACACATTTGATGAAGCTTTCACCATGGCTAGGAAGCTTGAACTCTGTGTTGTTGAAGAAAATAAAATCAAACTGTGTAGTAAAAATACTAATGTAAAATCAAATGACCCTTCATCCAAATCTTCTTCTTCCAATCCCAAGTCTAAGGGATCAGAAAATGTTTTGGTACTTAGATCATCATCATCGACCGCAACTAACCAATCTAAACCTTCCACATCTCAAAGCATTACATGACAATTCCAACAATGATACATATAGTGTCAATATACTCCAATAGGAGAATCATACACGTCTGTGTTAGAGAAACTAGTCAAACAGGCAGTCCTCAACCTCCCCCAAATTTGACCACCACCATAATTTGATCCCTCGCATGCCATCCCTACAAGTTATAGGGAGAATAACTTCTGTAATTATCACCGTGTCAAAGGCCATGACACAGACAATTGTAAAACCTTCAAGAACATTATCCAAGACATGCTAGACAAAGGTGATCTTGTCTTGGATAACCCAAATGCGTTGGCTAACCAAAACATAAACATCTTTAGACAACCTTTCCATAACCATCCCCCAACTCAAAATAACATTCAGACCATAGCTGATAAACTTCAAGAGCGTAATATATGCACGGTCGACATGGTTTCTAACCAACCTCTCCCATAGTCTGAAGAGGTTAATCAACCTATTTGTCCACCATAGGTAGAAGAGCCTTCTTCCCCTATTTGTCTACCACAGGTAGAAGATCCTTCTTATCCTATTTGTCTACCATAGGTAGAAGAGCTTTCTTCTCCTATTTGTCCATCACAAGTAGAAGAGCTTTCTTCTCCTATTTGTTCACCATAGATAGAAGAGCCTTCTTCTCCTATTTTTCCACCACAGGTAGAAGAGCCTTCTTCTCCTATTTGTCCTCCACCAATGGAGGATAGTCCTCCATCCATCCCACTTTCACACATAGGAGAGTCTACCTCTCCCATATTGGAAGACACTTTGATGGCACCAATGTCGGTTGCCTCACCCTCATCCTCCTTATCATCAATGGGGGATCATACTTCCCCCACTCCTAGACCACACATCAAAACCATGTTCATCCCTATGCTCTACCCTCCTGAAAAGCCACATTCTTCAATCCCTTCTTTGCTGAGAGAAGAAATCACCACCTCACCTACTTCAGTCGAGGATGATCTCGTGATGATTTTCTCTTGCCTTTTGCCCAAGATCACTACGTCTAATCCATTTTAGCCTCTACAATCACCCAAATCCTCTAAAGGACCGATTGTAAAGCCTCGTATGACATCATCAAAACCCTTACAGACATCTACCATGCCTAAACATATTAAATCTCTTAGCCTTCACCCTCAATCACACCTCACTCACCCACAAGTGAAGGTAGATTTGAACCTTGCCCCGCACAATAGTGGTCCTCGCATCATACCAAAGAAGGCTACTAAACCACATCAAAGAACTCCTCCCCCACCTTCACCATTGCCCTCTATTTTGGGTCCACATCCTTCAACCTTAATAGGAGTGCTCCCTAATCCAACACATCTCATCAAGAACATGACATCTACTCGTGTGGCTTCATAACCAACCAAAAAGGTGGTACAAAAAACTCCTCCTACAACTCCTAAACAAAAGTTATCAACACCTACTATGACAAAGTGTCTAGACCCATTAGCGGGTTCATATGGTTTGCTATTACACCAATTATTGTAGTCTTCTAACATCATTCTCCCACCAATTAAGCCATACCAACCTCTCAGACCAAAACCATCTTGGTTCGACGACACTCAAATCTGTGCGTATCATCGCACACCTGGGCATGATACTAAAAATTGTTGTGCTCTTAAGGCTATCATTTTTCAACACCTAAAAAAAGGCACCCTTCTCCTACTGACATCATTCAATACCTCCCAAACCTCCTCACCTTCACACTCATCAACTCTTGAATCAAAACCATCTTGGTTTGATGACACTAAATTTTGCCTATGTCATCACCCACCTGGACATGACACTGAGCGTTGTTGCACTCTTAAGTTTTTCATTCGTAAACACTTCAAAAAGGACACCATTTTCACTTAGGATCCTCTTGACCACCCTTTCAACAAACCATTGACACCATCCCATACCTCTCCAACATCCTCACCTAAATCGAGATCCCATCATCAAACTGTGGTTCCTCTATCACCTTTAACCCCTTTATTCAGAATCAACACCATCAATGTGGGCACTAGGTCCCAAACATCAAAGGATAAAGGAAAAGAGAATATTTATATTCCTTGGACATATCCATTCATCAAACCTCCTCAACCACCAAAACCCAAGATTTCAATCTTGGGCACATCTCAATCAACATCTTCCAAACCAATTCATAACTCCATGGTGAAATGACTTCACCCAAACCCCTATGAAGATGTCTTTGTATGACCTAATTCAAAGCTCTCCAAAACATTACCAAACCTTGATTAAAGCATTACAAGTAGTGAAGGTCCAACCCAAAGACCCCCAACCACTAGCTTCTTTAATCAAATAATTACCAACCATTGCCTCTGTCACCGTCCCTAATTCTGAGATTCCAAACTCCAACATGGAAGATCAAGATCTCACCCTATATAACTAATCATACCAAACAAAAGCTTTGCAAGATTCATCCTCGTGTCTCCCTCCTTGTCAAAGAGGAGCTTCATCATCTTCTCTCCATCTCATTTGTCCAACCCACTAATTATCTGCAATGGGTGACAAACATTGTCCCTGTCACCAAAGCAACTAGGGGGATCTAAATCTGTTCTAACTATCATGACCTTAACCTGGCTTGCCCAAAGGATGATTTTCCTCTACCCAACATTGACCAACTTTTTGATCTTATGGCCGGTCTTGAGATGCTATCACTCATGGACAGATTTTTAGGATATAACCAAATCTTGATTGCACCAGAAGATCAACACAGGACCACCTTCATCACCCCATGGGGGACTTTTTTCTATAGGGTCATGCCTTTTGGCCTAAAAAATGTAGGTGCAACATATCAATGTGCCATGACCTACATCTTTCATGATCTCCTCCACAAAATTATGGAGGACTATGTGGATGGCCTACTAGGCAAATCTAAACTCCGTCATGACCATTTAACTATTCTCAAAATCATATTCACTCGCCTCTTCTGATACAACGTTTGACTCAACCCCAAAAAATGCATCTTTAGGGTTCTCTCTGGGAAGCTTTTAGGCTTCATCATTTCCCTTCATGGCACTGAGATTGATCCTGTTAAGATAAGAGCTATACTCGAGATGCCGCCACCTACCAATCTAAAGCAACTTTGTAGCCTATAAGGGAAGCTTCAATATATTCGTCACTTCATCTCGCAGCTTTCTAACTGATGTCAACCCTTTCATCACCTCCTCAAGAAGGATGTCTCCTTTAATTGGGATAAGGATTTCCAAGAGGCTTTTGAGGCTCTTAAATTTTATCTTGTCTCTCCACTAGTCCTTATTCCACCTAAAGATGACCAACCCTTCTACATTTACATTTCAGCAACAAATCATTCTTTAGGTGCCATGATCACACACCGAGACCAACAACATCATGAGCAAGTGGTTTATTATATAAGCTGAATGCTCATTGACTATGAAACTCAGTATACTCATACCAAAAAACTCTATTTGGCATTAGTCTTTGCCACTACCAAACTCTGTCATTGTCTTCTCAATCATAAGACTTATGTCATCACCCACACTGACCCCCTCAAATACATGCATTCCAAGCCATAACAAAACCAACGTATGGCTCGTTGGCTCATGCTTCTTGCTGAGTTCAATTTGGAATTCATCCAACAAAAATATATAAAGGGGCAAACAATCACTGACCAACTAGTAGATGCCCCTCTACCTGACAACCAACCCTCTCACTATGAATTACTTGATGAATCCATCACCACATTATCCACCGATGACATTTTCTATCAAAAGACAATGTTCTTTGACGGGTCTAAATGTCAACACAGTGGGGGTGTGAGCATCATTCTCATCCCTCATGAGGGTGAGCCCATGCCCCTATCTTTCAAACTTGACTTTGAATGTACCAACAACATGGTTGAAAATGAAGCCTTAATTTTGGGACTTCAAACCACCCTTTTCCTAGGCATCAAGACCATCAACATCTTTGGTGACTCACAACTAGTCGTCAATCAAATCAATAGTTCATATCTTTGTAAAAATGAAGTTTTGCAAAGGTATAAACACCGTGTTGACACCTTGCTAAAATCTTTCGACCATTACCTCTTGAAAATTGTTCCTCAATCTACGAATAAGTTTGTTGATACTATGGCTTCTCTCACCTCACGCATTCCATCCTCATCATCTTCCTCAAGAATTTATGTTACGATACATTATTTGGTGTTACCTTCATATATCTCCACTAACATCAACCTCATCAGCACCATTGACTCTAGTCCACAGGATGTTTGGTATAAACAACTTGTGGACCACTTAACTTATTCTATTGTCCCCCCTGATCTCTCTAGCAATGCGCGATGGGCTTTTATCAAAAGCACATCTCAATATACTATGCTAGGGGGTCTTCTCTATAAACAAGGTTTTGATGGCCTCCTTCTTCGATGTCTAACCTCCACTAAAACATCTCATGCCATCAAACAAGTCCATGATGGGATTTGTGCAGGGCATTTTAGTGGTAACTCAGTTGCAAAGCGCATCCTTCACCTGGGCTATTATTGGCCCACTCTTCACCAAGACTACAACAACTATGTTTGGCATTGTATCAAATGCCAACAATACACTAACTTACTTCACATCCCTAGCCACGCTATACAAGTCGCTAAGAATTTCTAGCCTTTTTCACAATGGGGCTTAGATCTAATCAGTGAGATTAACCCTCATTCATCTCTTCAACATTAGTTCATTATCACCACAACTGAATACTTCATTAAATGGGTGGAAGCTATTCCTCTCATCTCCACTAAAGCTAACAAAATCATTGACTTCATCAACACCCATATCATCTATCATTTTGGTGTACCTCACAAAATCATCACCGATAATGGTAAATCTTTCAAAAACAAAACTATCTAGAAACTTTGTGACTCATTTGGCATCAAGCTCAGCTTTTCCTCACCTTACTACCCACAAGTAAATGGGTAGGCCGAGGCTTCCAACAAAATCTTAACCAAAATTCTAATGAAGGTGGTCAACGATACTGGAAGGGATTGGCACATTCACATTCCCTTCACTTTGTGGGCCTACCACACTAGCATTCAAAGCCCTATGGGTGCTACACCTTTCTCTCTAGTGTATGGAGCTGAGGCAGTTTTGCCTCTTGAAGTACAGATACCATCTCTATGCATCTCCTTACATGACATCCTTTCTAATGATGACTTTCATCAATATTGGTTGGCTCAACTTGAGTTACTTAACGAACGTCACCTTGTTGCCCTCAACCATCTCCATATCTACCAAAATTGCATCCAATGTGCCTATAAAAAAAGTTTGAGAGAATGAGATATCAAAATTGGAGATCTTGTCCTCAAAGAAAACCAACACGTGACCAATATGGAAAGAAGTAAATGAGGCAAGTTTGCTCCTAATTGGCTTGGACCTTATATCATAACACACAAGTATGGATCAGGGACTTATCATCTATCTTCTCTTGAAGGCCAGCCAAAACTTGAGCCCCTTAATGCCTTGCATCTACGACCATTCTACTGTTAATCAAATACTCATTCGCTTGATATTTAACTTGAGCTCGTCCCTTGAGCAACCCTTGTCATCCTCATTCCTATTCCCTTCTTTTCCTACAAACATTAGTTAATCCTTTTTGCATTAATTATTTATCCTACTAAAAAGGGAAACCCTTAAACCTCAATAGGCTAGTCCATGAGTAAAACTTCAGTCCACAAAACATCTAAAACTAGGATGCCTATTCAAAGGTGAAAAAAATTATAAATGTAGACTGCTCCCTTGAAGGACATCTGTATAATTGCTATAATTAATAAACTGCTCCCTTGAAGGATAGCTATTCAAAGACATTCAAACACACAAAGTATAATATAGACCACTCCCTCAAAGGATGGCTATGCCCAAATCTTGCTCCAAAAAACACTCTCTCAGAAGCTTTCTGCATTGATCAACTTCACATATGACCACAAAACAGAACAACATCCCCACATAGGCTTCCCGCATTGATCAGTCTACCAAAAAAAAAATTGACTGACAAACTATTAAGTCATGGACTTACCTATAGTCATTCTCAGGGTCACCTATAAAAGGGGTAAAGTTATTCTTACTAAAAAGGGTTACGCTATCCTCACACCTCACATAATCAAACCTATTACCGCAACATACCCAAGGGATTTTGAGCTCACTTAACATCAAGTGATTTGAATACTTCTCTAACACAAACAATGGTTAATGACATAATGCATTAATGGGGATTTTGTTTGCAACAACCCTATCTATGCTACCATTATGGTCCTTGCCAATGAAAGAGCAACACGCCTTTCACTTCTTATGCATCTTCATCATACAACCAAACCTAATCAAACCTGACCAAACCAAACCAAAACATTTTCAGACCACTAAGATATCATACCCCATTCACACTAGTTTCTATGGAAACCAATACACATGGAAACTATCAACCAAACACAATTTATGTCAAGCATACACCATCACCAATATGAAACTTGCTAAAGCATAAATATACTCATTTCATTTTTATCATACACCATCACTACTATAGACAATTGCTAGGGATGAAAAACCACCTAACCAATGTTATAGAATACACCATCACACAATATCGAAAAGGCTATAACATCATAACTCATTTCATTTTTAGCATACACCATCACTAATATGGAAAATTGCTAGGGATGAAAACCCCACAGCACTTATGTTACAGAATACACCATCACATAATATGGAAAAGGTTGTAACATCATCATACACTCATCATTTCAAGCATGTACCATTAGACATATGGGAAGTGCTCAACCATTAACATGACCAAACCAACTATTGATCTCTTTGGCTCCTCCCTTCTTGGGAGTGCTACATTGGCCTGAGGTCCTTTAAATAGGGGCTATGTAGGTAGCACTCAGTTGACATGGGTTCTTCTGAGGTTAGCTCAGCCATTCCTTTGTCCGTCCATCTAATGGACCAACTATCTATACCAACCCAAAATCATGGCCAAACAATCAGCCCTGACACTGAATGAGTTACCTAAACTTCTCATGGGGCACATTGGAGATCACATACATCTCCCTGACCACAGCACACACCACTTGAGATCATACCATGACTCAGCCTGACTCGACCAATGACCTTGGAGATCGCGACTATCTCCTCAGACCATGACCACTTTCGAGATAACTTTGCCTTGGTTGTCCTGATTGCATATATGTTACCTCACAAATAGTTAGCAAATTATATGCAACCCACATTATGACCCTCACACATGTTTTCAGATCATGCTCCTATTGATCCTTAATATTTTTGAGATTTTCATGTTTTCCAAGAGTACTTCCTAAGCCTGGGATACTTGGAACACGATGACCATTAGAGCTACAACTTTGATCATTTAACCCAATTAGCTATGACTAAATGTTGGGGCCTAGTTATTTTAATTTTATCACTCCTTGACCTTTGACTACAACAATTTGACCTATCTATCACGTGAAGTGGTATACATGCAATCCCAACTATTGAAGCGTTCACACTTCAACTTCACCATACCCATCCACTGCCTATCAAATCAGCACCCGATATCAGGTTACCTTCCCTCGACTCCCACTTTGAGGGGGAATACCTCATCCCTTACCCAGAGTCACCTACACTTCATCCCATACCTGGGGCAACTTACTCTTACTTTTGTCTTGTAGTTCATCAAAATAACCAACAGGACAAAAATGACTTCATCCCATACCTGGGGCAACTTACTCCTATTTTTGTCTTGCATTTCGTCAAGAACAACCAACAAGACAAAAAGGGGCAAATGTAGACACCAAAATAGTGTTAACCCCCCTTCGTACCTTTCTAACTTTCACATGCCTAACCTATACTTTATTAATTTAAAATTCTTATTTTAAATTAATCATCCCCTTTAGACACCTCACCTTAGATTCCTCACCCTTAGACCATTTATCACCCTATGACTAATCATAATTCCCTAAGATTTATTTCAACTTTCCCACTAACTCTTGCACCCATTAAATCCATCTTTGGACCGTTCAACAAAAAAAACAAAACTTGGCAAATGGAAGAATAGGCAAAAGGCTAAAAATAGCCTTTTTACCCATTCTTTAGCCACCGACATCAGTCAACTGTCGGCCGATGCCGGCGGTATTGCCGACGTCAGTTGCTTAAAACTAAATTCTAGCCTCGGCTAGCAACTTGAATGCAAATTCTCTTGCTCCCAGATCCAAATTATTTCTCTCCTAGACTCTGAAACATCAAAGGCAGGCTTTAGGATGAGGCATCAACATTCTATCATCACTCTCCAAGCTAAGAAACTCTATAGAATTCACTCCACACCAGATTGAAACATTGCATGAGGTCTCATACATCAGCCATAACGGAACAAGTCTTCTACACTTCTGGTTCTCCACCAAGATCTAAGTATTCTTTTGGTTTATATTTTAGTATTTTTAAAATGTATTGGTAATTAGTCCATTGGCTATTTCTGAGTACTATTGAGACCAAATCTAGCTTTCTTCCTAGAGAGGCTAAAAAGCCTTTCTTTTATCCCGACCCATTTTGACAACCTGTCCCCTACCTTTGTCCTTCCTAAGACTCTGTCCACTATCCTACATCCCTGCACAACCCTTTTAAATCTCCCAGACCATTTTGTTGACCATAGACATACCCTGAAACCTATCTAAGGTCCATTGCCCCTACCAACATCAGCATCAAGGCCCATTTCCCCTATCGATGTCAGCATCCTAACCAACATTGGCAACATTGACCAATTGATGACAACAGACTAACCGACGTCAGTGACTGTGGGAGACTTACAACAGAATACAGGTATGCATTGTCTACTTTCTATTTCTTAGTCTTTCATTATTTCTCTTTATCCGACATTCTTTTTATCAACTAGTGGACTGTCATCCCTCTAGGAAGTCTTTGCACTTCTGGGACCAATCTTCGCTTGGTAGTCCACCATATATCTATCTAACATTTTCTTTGTTTAAGTCTTTCTTATCTATAGGTTTCATCCTCTACAGCCAAAGAGGAGCTCCTTCAATCGTCTAGATATGGTGCGCAACTTCATCTAGGTATCATCTAACCCCTAACCATTAATCTTAGTTTCTTATTTCTTCTGAATGTAAATAAGCAAAAATGAGTAGAAATAATAAGTTTACAATAATTTAAATTAAAAATGAGGTTCTATGCCTATTTATTTATAGATTTTATAAATGGGATAAGATCAACCATGACCATCCATCTCAGGATTGAGATGTGTAGCTATGAATTAATCTAATATTTTTAATTAAATCCATAAATATCCTCATAATGATTTGGGAGGAAGGGGCATTAATTAGGCATGGATTCCCATAAACTTGATATTTGTTGCATTTATGGCTTATGGATGCGTTGAGGTCAACATACCCCTATTTCTAAAAAATGGTGACCCTTGTTTTAGATTTGGCAAACATGTGTTAAGAATTGAAACTTCACTTGATTAGAGTACCACTAGTATGTTTTCACATTGTTTTTATTTGAAGATCATCCACCCCTGATTCTCATTTGGATTAATGACATATATAGAAGTGATCGTTATTTTACCCCTTCTAAGGTTTATAATGGTTGCATTTTTATGTTTACAAGTTATAGATTTAATGGGGTCTCAACATTGTGAACAATATTCAGAGTTTGATACTTCAAATGATAATTTGATCCTTTTATAATATTTAAGACTTTAATGGTTTAATTGAATTAATGAGTGAATAATGTTAAAACCTAGGGTTTAATACAAAAAAATGTATTTTAAATTAGGTCCCTTTTGAATTATATTCAAATTTACATGGGAGAAATTTGCATTTGAATAATTTACACATGTCATAGAATTAGTTTAATTTTTATCCAAAGGATTAGTCATGTTTATCAACATGACAAAACCTTAGTCTAAAAATTCATACTTGGTCCTTTATGCTTGAAGCCACCCTTAGTTCCTTTTATCTCCACATTGTCTAACTAATTGCAAGGTTCCATTTGTTATATCAAAGACTTAGCCTAAAACCTTTCTCTAAAGTTTTAATTACATTTGATAATACAAAGAAAAACATAGGATAAAGCTTAATGCCATGTATTTTATTTTTTAGGGTCCCCTTTAGTATGTTTTAAAATGAAGCTTAAATATTTTTTCCTAAGGTTTTATCATGTTTATAAACATGAATAAATCATTGTCTAAAATATTTAACATAAGTTCTTTATATTTCCCAAGCCTAGCTTAAATATGTTTATTGTTCATAGGATTAATGGTCTATGTTTAATCAGGTGATCAAAATCTAATGGTACATGATAAAGTCAATAAGTTAATAACTTTCATCAATGATGCATGTTCATTTGGGCATAGAATATTTGATGGTACAAGATTAATAATTGATAATTAAAAGGACTTATAGTAATCAAGGAAGTGATAAGTGTCAAGCCCATAACTCATGATTAAATCTCAAAATGTTCTCGAAGATTGATGGTACCTAATTAAGCATACACATTCCTATCAATGGTGTTTATTAAGTCAAAGATTCAATGAAGCCCAAAGCTAGGAAAGAAAGTGACAAGTTTAATTCATCCAAGGAATAGTAAACAACCAATTTTTTTCTACCCCTCAGATCAAGATCTAATAGAGTGCGTTGATCTAACTGAACAAGATCTAACACTGCATGATGAAGCTTGACAAGTCAAATGACCTAAGAATGAATGTAGAGATGACAAGTGGCATAACCAGAAGCCACAAATTAAAGATTGAGTATATTTCAAAGATTGATGGTATGTGGATGACTGTACACATTTTAATAGATGATCTATGGATCAAGGGATATAATTCAGTAGATCAAGATTATCTGAGCACTTTCATCTAGGTAAAGATGATTTGGCAGTGCAAGTTAGATGTTGACATTTTAACGAAGATCAAGATGAATTTTTAAGTGAAAAGTGTCATAATCATGGGGAATATAACAAAGCAAGCGATGGTGTTTAATTTCTTAGATCGAGATCAATTAACCACATTGATCCATGCAAAGAGATCCAACAGTGTGAGATAAAGTATAAATTTCAAAGGCCCTAAAACAAATAATATAGTGACACATGTCTAAAAGTGAAAACTATCATATTTTAAATATTAATGAGTAGAATTCCATAGTGATGCCACATTAGAGCCACATAAGCATAATATGCCAAATTGAAGGTTCTATGGATCGAGGGAAAGGCAAAAGTATAAATATGTAATCAAATTGAGATCTAAGGCATGCAACTTGTAAATTAAACTTGTATCCACCATTAAATTACTGATAAGACCTAGGAAATATGAGAACCCTAATTTAACCATGTACTCATTCTAATCAAACTTAGTAAAGTTGAATTATATTTTATGCAAGAAGAATTTAATCTAGAGCAAAAGTGAAATCCATCAGTGAATAATTTAATAAAATTCTTGACCATGGTAGCTTAGAATGGTGTATCTAGCAAAGATGTGGAACTTTATTTGACTTTAGATACATAAGGGAGGATTTTCAAAGATACAAAGTTTGACTCCACCACTCGAAAAAAAGGGGAAAATAATTAGTCTAAGATTTTATGGACCATTGAAGAACAACCCAACATTACCAGGGAGGAGGAAAAGAATGCGTTTGCTAAAAGGAGATACCATGATGTAGTGGTAATTCAAATGACCAAAATACACTATATAGTGACAAAACATGTGGTACTCCACTATATAGACACTCTTGCTCCTATTTTTAATGATGATAAAATATATAAGGGAATGATTATACATAACTGTAGTTTTAAGAAAAATTCTTACATTTCTCCCATAGATTTTTAAAATTATTAGAAATTGCCTAAAACCCAAGTAGACCTAACCATAACCAACAATTGGGCCAAAGATAATGATTTAAAGAGTATCCTTGCCTTGTGGTAATATTCTAGGAATCAAGTTTTTTTAGACTTCAATAACAACATCCCCATTGGCCAATTTAGACATAGGATTAGGATGATCATGACAATGATGAAAAAGTTGTGTGGGAATCTAACCACTATGTATGTAGATAAAATATGGGTCCCCTTGGTCTCTTTCATGGTTAAGAAACAAGTCACACCTCCTCTAGATGAGATAATTAGCATCTCTTTAACTACACATTTTTTTGAAATCAAGAAAAAGAGTAAGACTCAATTTCACATGATGTCATACCTTTTAGATTCCCTTCTTACTACAACAAAGATTCTAAACTTTAGGGAATAGTCACCTGATGGGACATAAACTATTTTATAGTATTGATCAAAGATGTACATATTCAAATACATGGATCACATTTAATTCATATGTGATTATGTTTACCCAACCCTTGATGATACCATCATAAGGAGCCCAATAATTAGATTCAACCCACTAATCAATAATACTATTGAAGCCCTAGGAGACATATGGCTATATCTAGATTGTACAATCACCAAGATTGAAGGGATCCAATGATTCCCACTCATGTTACTTGTTTATGTACCAATTAAGGTAGTAGAGTAAGAAGTGGCTTATAAAATATGCAATGGAATATATTACCTTTGTAAGACCAAGATGAAGGGACTTCTTCACATCCTCCCCATAACCATTGGTATGATTATGTTTGAATTATGGGATAATATTAATGCAACCTTTAAATACATAACATCTTTCAATTTACAAATTGATGAACTAAGGCAATGGGATCCACATGGAAGATTTAAATAAGAATCTAAAGCCAAAGGAATTAATGTTCCTTATGATCACCATCATGATCATTTTGACCCCATGTATACAAAGCATATTCATTCTCCAAGGTCACTAGGAGATTAGAAAACCAAAACATCAATCCAGAATCTAGGATGCTAAGGGAGTAAAATGGAGGAGATGATAGATGGTAATTAGGGCTAAGGCAATACCATTTACTAAGTGGTATACCTTCTAGAAATCTACCACCTAAATTAATCACTACCCAAATAGAGACACAAGTTAAAAAATCACTAGAAGAGAGAAGGCCTAATGAGATTGCATATTCTTCAACCCAAGCAGAGGAACAAGGATCACTAGTGGAGGAGGTTCATATGGTATCATTAGACCCTAGTGAGACAATTGAATATGCTTTAAAAATTCTATCACTAGCTTATAAATCAGATGATGAATAGATGGAAGAAATAAAGGAAAGAAAGGGGAAGCAAGTTTCAGATCTAGTTCTTATAGATCCCCTTAAAAGAAAGGATAAGTTTGTCACTGTTACAGTAAAGACCAAGGATCTCAAGGTGAATTTCACTCATCCTTTGAGTGAAGTCAACCTATTTAGTGAAAAAAAATTCATTCATGGTCTAATAATTCTATAATGGTTCATCTATGGTAAATTGAAGAATATACCTACTACACTACACCCTTGGCCAATGATTAAGTTCATAAATATCCAAGTGCATGAGGAGGTCAATCCATGGATCTTGGCTCTACACAAGGAAGATGAAATAAGGATGGATACTCTAGGAAAGTCAGGGGGAACATAAATAGAGACCCTAACTCCAAGGGTAAACCAATCCTCATTTGGTGTCAAGTTTGACCCAACAATTACTAACTTGCAAAGGGTCATAGAGAAGAAGGCCATGATTGGTGGAGAGGAGTTCACTTTCCAAAAGGTATTATTACTTGTTGGTTTGACTCTAGTGATAGGGAAAAAACTTGGTGAAAATCCTATATTTGAGAAAAATATAATTCAATTGGCTCAGGCAAACTCAAAGAAATTACAAATAACTATTAATGGAATCATGTAAAAATAGAAGGATTTGGAAGCAATAACTATCTTGTCAATCCCAGAGGACAAGTTCAAACAATTTGAGGACACCATGGATGATTTCTTCAATTATTTTAAATTAGTCAAGTCTAGGTAAGATGTAATGAATAAACAAAGTACCATGGCTATAGGCCAAGTTGGCCAATGGTAGGCTTCGATTTATCAAGTGAAATATTTGATCAAAGCCTTGACCAAGAACTAAATCCCTAAATTCAGAATAGTCAACCTAGCCCATTTAAATATGGCTATAGTTATATTTTTGAATAAAATAAAAACCCTAAGCAATGGATTCAATCAAATGGAGGACATTACTAAAGATCTCATATAATGGAAGATAAGATTTTGTACATATTGGGCAGCCTGATCAAATATCCCACCACACTTAGTCCATTGGTCCTCATCACTTATGAGGATTTCTAGCATAGAACTATTTAATTCATATAGTAAGTGAGAAATCAAGGACAAGGGAAGACAATGACTGATAACAAGAAGATCATGGGTTTACTATTGTCATCTTAAGAGAAGGTGGTAGATGCCAAAAGCATCAAACAAGCATTGGAAATAGATGAAAAAGATCTTAGGGGCTTAGAGGATCAAGAAAGATAACTCCTAATGAGACATATTATCAACCTTTAACTTATTAATGAGCAACATTATAGGATGAAGATCCTATAGGGAAGGCAAAAAACTATAGTAGAATAAAGGTCTAAAAGTCAAGTTAGTTGAATTAGGAATATTCTTTTTGTAACTAAACATGTATAATATTTTAAAAGAGAATATTATTTTGTAAAGGTGTGTGTAATTTTTAAAACACAATGCCTATAGGTTAGTCATTTGGAATCTTTGAAAAGTTCTAAAATGATTCTGAAAGTATGGTTGTCCTTAATATTTGACACGACTAATTGGCATGCCTCATGAACTATCTATATAAAGAGGTATTGTCCATTGTAAAAATTGGAGTGAGTTTTTGAGCCAAAAATATTTTTAACTTTTGAGAAAATTAATATAAGTAAGGAGTTCTACAAAGTTTTTCCACATTTTCTTATGTGAATTACTATCATGGCTTCTCTCTCATTTGTCTGGTTTAAATACCATATTTTAATGCTCCTTGTGAATTCTATATGTGCATATTTAAGTGGAGAGTTGATAATTTATGATAATGCTATATTAGTTAAAAGTTATAAGGTTTACTTCATTTTCTTTAATCTTCTTGTATATGTGCTAATGATGTTTGCTTGTAGGGGTAAATCTTTAAAGTGCACCTAGTCCTTATTTGCATTATTTCATACTACCCATATATGTTGGTCTGCTATGTGATAGGATTTGAGCTTATGTTACTTCATGTCATATATTGGTTAAATGCATGTTCATATGAAACTTTAACTTTGTCATAATGTTTGGATTAAAGATCAACAACATATTTTTTTGTCCACCTTACCCTTCCTTTTTCTCCTTTTTATCCATTCACCTTATATTAGCTTCATCATGAATATTCATCTTAGTATAGCTTTAGAATTAGGTTTACACATAATTCACTTTAAATAGCACATGTTATCTTCAAAATCAAAGATAAACTACTAATCCATGGTGGCTCCCAACCACCAACTATTATAAATTTGTGAAATAGTCCACTTTTTCTTCCTCTATTCCACCAAAGATAACAAGATTATCACAAACTACAACTCATGTATTGTATTCTTTGAATTTAGAAATAAGTAGTTTTTATTAAATGATAAAAACCACCTATGATACACTTTTAGACATCAATAGGGAATGCATTCCACTAGCACTAGAAGGAGGGCTAGTTAAATCTTTGAAGATTGGCAACATCTTTGCTAATATTGGTGAATTCTATTCAAATATTAGTTTATTCTTTGCATATTTGTGTCTATTTTAGAATATTTGTGTAAACATCATTGATATTGATGGTTTAAGTCCAATATTTATGGTTATTTAGACAAATATCAATATTATTTGAAGATATATGAGTAATTATGGTAAAGATAACTTAAGATTTGTAAATACAAGGTGTTTGAGGTTAGTAATAGCCTATTTAATCAAAGATTGATTAGATATTTGTAAATTTGAGTTTGTCTAAGCTTAAAACATGTAAATATCATTCATACTTATGTGTTTGAACATGTATCTGAGATAATTCATTCATAGATTAATGTCTTTTATTGTTCTTTATATGAGTTTTAGCAAAATTTACTTAATGTGCAAGTCTAATCATTGTTCTTTGCAAAGATGATATTTACACATCATATCTCAAATAGGGTTCAAAGATCTTAATCTAGAATTACCAAGGATAAGGATGTTTGAGAGTTGTTAGTGATGTCATGGAGGTATCCAGGTGAGTGGATGAAGTGTCTTGATAGTCTAAATATCAATGACAAAATGAGCTATGTGCTTGTCCTAGTATGCTTGAAGTATGCTTGGCTGATCTTTAGTTTTGGCATGGTTAAGGATGTTTAAGAATGAGTATGGTGATTTTAGGCTATGTAATAGGTACCATAATAGGTCTTCTATGTTTTTAATTCTTGTGTACATAAGTATACTTGATCTAGTAGTTCATGCTTTTTAGATTGATATTTTTTGGTCTAGTGGTAGAAATATTTAAGTAGGGAGTTTGTTGAGATCACCATTAAAATATATGGAATAATAAAGAGGATTTGGTCATATGGTTGTAATCACATTAGTCTAAAGTTTCTATGTTCTAAGTTTTAGGTCATGCAATTGAGCATAGTGAAAGTTATTAAGGGGCAAAGTTGGATTCTCAGGTAGATTTACTATGTTCCCATACTTAGCCAGACCATCACTGCACATCATGAAAATATGGATTAACTAGTAAGTTTGAGAATTTATTTATGGTACTTATATTTTTATCAATAATCAAAATCTTACATGGATATGTTTTATATAGTGCCAAGAAGCTACCCTAAAATTTTGGACTCTTGAAGTGTTTTCTAGCTCAAGTTATAAAGCTTTAATGTTGCTCTTGTAGATTGTGTTAGGCTAGAGACTATCAAGTTTAAATATGATAAAGTTTGAGGTCACTAGCTAGTAGATATAACATTGTGTGATTAATCATATATCGTGATCCAATAGTGATTGTAAGATTCAAAGAGTCAATAATGCAGGAAAGACTACCAGGTGGCACAAAAACAAGAGACTATTAGTGAAGTGCTCAGAAGGCACATAAGGGTGAAAAGTGTCATAATCTTGGAATTTTTGAGAAATATCTAATGGTGATCATTGCTTGATAAAGACTAAGCTACTCAAAGAAGATTAACAGAGCATGTTTGTTCTGAATTCTTAAGAGGTAGTGAGATGATGACAAGTGTTTGATGCTTAACAATTTAGCTAAGTTAAAGTTCAAGCTACTTCTGAAAAAGATTGATGGTGCAAGTTGAGTGAGCTAATAAAAGAGCATAGGATGTGTTCTAGATGATTGAGTTTTAATTTTGACCGTTTGGATTTAAATATTTAAATGTAAAGAAGGAAAGACTAGTGCTTGGTTTTTGAGCCATAGCTTTTGATCTATATAGAATTTAATCATGGTGTAAAAAGAAAAGTTATAAAGCTCTTCAAGGCACATCTAGGAATATTTATTTAAAGGTATAAATGTTTGTATAGTCAAATCTATTGAGATTAAAATTTGGCTATGTGTTCATTCATGCTCTACAAGTAACACGAGAAGGGTAATTGAGTTTGTTATGATGATATTTGGATGTTTTAAGGGGACTTAGCTATTAAAGAGAGTTGTAGACTCTTTGAGAATGATTAGTATGGACTTTTTAGGTTTGAATAGTCCATATTATGTATTAACAAATTATTAAAAGGTGTCTACGTGTTGATTCATGGTGGTTGTATGTACAAAATTTTGTTTGAGTGAATTGAGCTTTAGTAGAAGGGTGCTATGATGGTTGTTATGACTTAAGGAGGACCTATAGATTGTGTGTCATGGGTCCATGTTTTTAAAAGTGTGTTTATGTTCTTATTTTGGTTTGAGAAGTGTCAAATATGTGAATGGGTCTTCATAGGACCTAAAAGGTGACTTAGGTCTATTTGAAAGTGGGTTGTGCTTAAAGGTGACCCATGTAGATGCCTTAAAAGTGATTGTCTATGTTGTCACTAATAAGGAAGGTTTTGAGCATAATAATCACAAATAATATATAGATTGTGAATTTAAAGATGATGATTTCTAAATGTGATAGACTTGAGAGAAGGGGTGTGTGTAAGAGTTGTGGAGTGAAGGAAAGAGTGTGTGACCAATGGAAGGGATATAGATTAGACTAATGTCAATATTAATGCTCTTGAAAGTTTGAATTTTGGGGCGAGAAGTGAATAAAAGAAGGATTTGTAAGTTTGAGTGAGTATATGAGGGTAGTTTGAGTGAAGAGAAAGAGGGATTGTGGTATGCCTATGTGAGAGGCTTGTATGAGATAGAGAGGGTGTTTTGACGAGGTTAGAAAATTAGAGGTCCATCATCAGGGTATCAATTCAAAGGTGGAGATGTTCATATATTAGGTGTTGTGAAGGTACTCAACATCTAGGTTAAAAGGACTTAACCAATAGGTGGTCAAAAGGACTTGATCATCCTTAGGATAGGTGATCCTTATGAAATAGGTGTTTCACTAAGTTCTAGTCAGAAGGACTTGACCAGTCTCATGTTTTTGATCATCTTATAGGATAATTAGTCTATGTTTTTGTAGGCTTGAGAGTGGTTTTTATTCCCCAAGAGGATTTCTCATATAGATCTTATGTTGTGTGTATGATCTTTCATTCTCTTCATTATTCATTGCTATAAACATCCTATATGCTTCATGAATGGCTATATTGAATGCTTAAGTGTTTTGAAGGGTTTGGAAATTGAATTTGATTGTTTGTCACCACTAATTCAAACCCCCCTCTAAGTGATTATAATTCTAACAATTGGTATTGGAGTAGTTCATTATTGTAGGTTTAACCACTTGAAGGTGATCAAAGGTATAATGGTTGAAAAAGAAGCTATGCCTTATATCCAAGAGAAACTATTATGCACTTTATCAAACATCAATGAAATCATGGATGATGTGAAGATGTAAGTGAAAGATCTAGAAGCAACAATCAAGAATCTATAGGTTATGATGGATAAAGGTCTTAACCAAAGGATGGAACAATTGGAAAATAAAGTCATGACTTACTGAGTATGTTGATTTTATCTAAGGAAAAATCGATTTAACCTCTACCAAAGGGGTCAACAATGAAATTTTATGAATCGTTAATGGTAAAGAGAAATGAAGGTTAAACATGAACAATGCCTTTAATGGGTATTGCTTCTCCTGCAATCAAATTGTTCATAGATATATGGATTATGATTTCTCTCCATAAATTAAAAGGGATATCATATGCTATAATTTTAACCAACAAGGTCATATAGCCAATAACTACAAACTATATTTTTTTAAAAATGGTATACAAGTCATTAACACCATCAAATGGTTCAAGGAGACTAAGTCTAAAAATGAAGAAGAAAAGAAGCATAATTCAAGCAGCCCACTGAAGGATGAGTCAATGTTTGTTCAATAAGCCTTGTATACTCAAGAAGATTGGAAAAATATATGGTTCATATATAGTGGATGCTCAAATCATATGATATGATATAAGAGCAAGTTTATCTCTCTCAAGAAGACCAACCTAGGTTTAGTGAGATTTAGTGACAACAAATCTGCTAACATAGTTGGTAAAGGTAATGTGAGTTTTGATAATGGTCATCATAGGACTAAGAATGTATTATATATAAAAGGTTTGAAACATAATCTTTTAAGTGTGAGCCAAATGTGTAAGCAAGGAAATGTTGTAACTTTTCATGATGATGTATGTGAAGTAAGAAAATCTGGTAGATTAGTTGCAAATGTTTATAAAATAGATAACATGTATGTATTCCATGAATCCAAGAAGGATGAGTGCTTCATGAGTCAATTAGAATAAATATGGATTTGGCATAAAAGGCTTGGACATATAAATTTTGATAATACGGTAAAGATCAATTCAAATTGGTTGGTAAGGTATATGCCCAAGATTTTTAAAATTCTTCATTCTCTTTGCAAGGCATGTCTTCATGGGAATCAAACCAAAAGAAGAGAAAAATATAAGGAGTTATCCACTAAAAAGCTATTATATTTGATCCACACTAATATATTTATACATATGAGAACTCAAAGTATTCAAGGTAATAGCTAATTCATGCTTTTCATTGATGATTTTACTAGGATGAACTAGCTATTTTTTCTTAAGGAAAAATTAGAAGCTTTTGAAAGATTTATGGCATTAAAAGCATTTGTGGAAAATTATAAAGGGTAAAAGATTAAGTGAGTAATAGTAGACAGAGGAGGTGAGTTTTGGTCTCTTGAATTTGATGATTTTTATGAGAAATAAGGGATACAGAGACAATATTCTACTGCTAGAACACCATAATAGAATGGTGTTGTTGAAAGGAATAATATGACTATTTAAGAGATGAGCATAACCATGATTCAAGATTCCAAATTACCAGATGGTTATTGGGAAGAGGTAGCCAACACTTTAGTTTACATCATAGAAAAGTGTCAAATTAGATTAAATGGTGATAAGACTCCTTATGAGTAATGAAATAATAGAGAAGCTAATGCCATACATTTTAGAGTGTTTATGAGTAGGTGTTTCATCAAAAGAGATGAAGAAAATAATGGTAAACTTGATTCAAGGTCTGATGAGGGCATCTTCTTAGGTTGCTCTTCTATCAGTTGTTCCTATGGGTACTTCAACAAGAGATTTCATAAGATTGTTGAAATTTCAAATGTAAGGATAGATGAGATAAGTAGAGTCAAGAATTTAAAATTGTAAGTGAATCAATATATAATTATATTATAAATAATGATGAGTTATCTATTCAAACAAATGATGAAGATGAAGAGGAGGAAGAAAGACAAGACTCTAAATTTCCATATAGAAGAATTCAAAAATATCATCCAATCTTTCAAGTTATTGGAAATGTTAGTATAGGTTTGTAGACTAGGAGGGGAATGTTGATCAATCAAAATCAACAAGACTCAGCTTTATTATCCATGATTAAACCTAGAACATTCATTAAAGCAAACAAAGATGAATTTTAGAATGGTGAAATGGATGAATAACTTGATCAAATAGTAAATAATGAAACATGGGATTTAGTTCTTAGGCAAAAAGATAAAAATATGATAGGTGCCAAGTGGGTTTTCAAAAAACAAGATGAATAAGAAAGGAGAAGTCACAAAAAATATATTTATATTGGTGTGTAAAGGATATGCTCAGGTTGAAGGAATAGATTTTGATGAGACTTTTTCTCTTGTGGCAAGAATGGAAGCAATTGGAATATTTTTGGCATATGAAAGTTTTAAAGGTTTTAAGGTATATCAAATGGATATGAAATTTACATTCTTGAATGGAAACTTAAAATAAGAAGTCTACATTGAGTTACCTAAAGGATACTTCATGTCAAATAATCAAGTTTTTGTGTGTAAATTGAAGAAGGCTCTTTATGGTCTTAAATAAGCTCCTAGAGATTGGTATGATAGGTTTAGATAAGTATATTTTGAGTCAAGGTTTTTAAAAAGGGGATTTGATGGTAATTTATACATTAAGACAAAAGAGAGTCATCAATTGATAGTGTTTGTATATGTTGATGACATAGTTTTTGGATCTAACAATGATAATATGAGTAGAGAATTTATAGATATCATGTGGATTGAGTTTGAAATGTCAATGTTGGGAAAACATTATTTCTTCTTATGATTGTAGATTAACCAAATTGATGAAAGGATATTCATTTCACAAGATAAATACATCACGGATATGCTAAGGAAGTTTGAGATGGATTGTAAACCAATAGTTACTCCAGTTATCATATGATGCAAGTTATGTAAACTATATGACTCACCAAAATTTGATCAATCTTTGTAATGGTCCATGATTAGACATCTTTTTTACTCTAATACTTCTAGGCCTAATATAATGCAAGTAGTTTGTCTTATAGGAAGGTCTCAAGATAATCCTAGATAATCTCACTTGTAATTAATCAAAAGGATATCAAGGTATCTCAAAGGCACCATAGAGTATGGTTTATGGTATCCTAGGAGTAAAGAATTCACTTTGCAATCATATAATGATGTAGATTGGGAAGGATGTGTGGATGATAGGATTACTAGTGGTGGGGTCTTATTCATGGTGGAATGCTTAGTGTCTTATATAATCAAGAAGCAAGCCTCAGTGTCTCTATCAACTACATAAGCTGAGTATATAACAACCACCTCTTGTTTCACACAAGTCATGTAGATGACACAAACTATGGAAGAATGATATGATAAGATAAAATAGATCTTGTACTATCTATTATGACAATACTAGTGTAATTAGTATCTCAAAGAATCCTATCATGCAATAAAAAACTAGGCACATTCCTATTAAATATCATTTTTTGAGAGAACAAGTGAGTAATCAAAGTGTTAAGTTGGAGTATATGACTAACAAATAGAAACTTGTAGATATTATGACCAAACCATTGTCAAAATCTACATTTGAGTATCCACGACAAATCTTGGGTGGCATTTCTTTCTCTATGAATTAGTAGGTCTTTTGGTTAAGGGGGGAGTAACAAGTTCATGAGCTCAGTCTAGAAGTGGCTTGAAGGAGAAGGCTAGTAAGCTTATGTGGTGGTTATTCACGGTGTATATATATATGAGAATGCTCCAGAGGTGTAATGGCTTAGATATCTTAGGGGGAGTCCCTCTTAGATGTTTCTTGGTGAGTTTCATTAGATTTTAGTGATTTTGTGTGTTCTTTCTTCATTGGTTGCAATGATTGGTTGAAAAGAGTGTTGACATGTAGAAAGAGGAAGTTGTTAATGAAAATAAGAGGTATAATAAAGGTAATGGTGAGTTTTTATAATTTTTATAAGGTGGTCCTCTTCTATGTATTATATTTTTAGGTCCTTAGGATCAGTTTGTGCCTTGTTTTTCATTATGTCAAAGGGGGAGAAGGTTTTTATTTTAAGAGTGCTTGAAGAGAGAAAAGGAAGGTGAGCTATATGATATGAGTTCACATGAATGAAAAATGGGGATATTATTATAGAGTTATAAATGATGTCATGAAGGTGTCTAGGTGAGTAGATGAAGTGTCTTGATAGTCTAAATATCAATGACAAATTGAGTAATATGTTTATCTTAGTATGCTTAGTTGATATTTAGTTTTGTCATGGTTAATGATGTTTAGGGATTATTATGGAAATTTAAGGATATGTAATAGGTCCCATTGTAGGTATTATATTTTATAAACTATTGTATGCATAGGTGGATTTCATCTGGTAGTTTATAGTTTTCATCTAGACATTTTTGGTCTAGTGGCAGAAAAATTTAAGTAGGCAGTTTGTTGTTGTCACCATTGGCACATATAGATGAGTTAGGCGGATTTGGTTATTGAGTGTGTTAAAATTATTCCAAAGTTTCTATGGTATAATTTTTAGGTCATGCGATTAAGCATAGTGAAAGTTATTAAGGAGAAAATTTGTCTTCTCAAACAGATTTACTATGTTCCCATACTTAGCCAGACCATCATTGCATGTCATGGAGATAAGGATGAACCAAAAAGTTTGAGAATTTATTTTTGGTACTTATAAATTAAATAATTATAAAAAAATTATATGGAGATGTTTCTATGTGACAATAATCTACCCTAAGATTTTGGACTCTTGAAGTGTTTTCTAGCCCAAGTTATAAAGCTTCAAAGTTGCTCTTTTAGACTATGTTAGGCTAGAGACCATCAAGTTTAACTACATTAAAGTTTGATGTCACTATTAAATAGATATAATGGTGTATGATTAATCTTATATCTTTATCCCAATGGTTTACATATGATTCAAAGGGTCAATAATCCATGCAAGACTGCCAAATGGCACAAGTGCAAGGGACTATTAGTAACGTTCTTAGAAAGCACGTGAGGGTGAAAAGTGTCATAATATTAGGATTTTTGAGAAATATATAAAGGTTATCACTATTTGATAAATAATAATCTACTCAAATAATATTGGTGGAGTGCATTTGTTCCAAATTGTGAGGAAGCAATGAGATGATGATAAGTGTTAGAAGTTTAACAATTTAGTCAAGTTAAAGTTAGAACTACTTCTAAATAAGATTGATGGTGTGAGTTAAGTGACATATGAAAATATAAAGATATGTGTTCTAAGTGACCGAATTTTAACTATGACCATTTGGATTTAAATATTTTAATTTAACCAAGGAATGACCCGTGCTTAGTTTTTGAGCCATAACTTTTGATCTATGTAGAATTCGATCATGGTGTAAAAACAAAAGTTGTAGAGGACTTCAAGGTGAATATATAAATATTAATTGAAAGATATAAATATTTTTAAATTCAAATTTACTAAGCTACAATGTTGACTATGTTTGTTCATGCTTTGCAAGTATCCCGAGAAGGGTAATTGAGTTTGTTCTGATGATATTTGGATGTTTTAAAGGGACTTAGCTATTGGAGAGTGTTGTAGACTCTCTGACAATGATATGCATGGACTTTATATTTTTGACCAATCCATATTATATATGAAAAAATTATTATAAGGTGCTTATGTTTTCATCCATGGTATATGTGTATATAGAATGTTGTTTGAGGGAATTAAGATTTAGTAGAAGGGTGTCATGATGGTTATTATCACTTAAGGAAGATCTATAGATTATGTGGCATGGGTCCATGTATTTTAAAGTGTTCCTATGTTCTTAGTTTTCTCCAATAAGTGTTAAAGATGTGAATGGGTCTTCATAGGACTTAAAAGGTGACTTAGGCCTATTTGAAAGTTGGTTGTGCTTTAAGGTGACCCATATAAATACCTTAATAGTGAATGCATGTGTTTTGGCTAACAATGTAATATCCCTTCGGATACTAAAACAAAAGCACTGAATTGCTTATCTGTATTTCTGCAATATCTTCAAATAGATAAATAAATCATGGCATAATCTCTTATTTATTTGCTCATATGCTTACAATAGAGGACCTCTGTCAGGTATATAATGAATATTGAAACTACGGCCTTAATAGCCTAAGTATTATGCAAAACTAGGAAATAAATCTGGAACTAGTACATCTCAGCCTGCTGTGTAAAAAACACAGTCGCCAACGTTGGTTATACTACCGTTGTCGGTCGACTGGAGTCGTTAACCTATCGACATCAGTGATATGTCAACCGATGTCAGTGTCTGATCTTTTTGTTGATGCATATGGATTTTCATGGATCTGTATGGACTTTGTACGACCACCGAAATAACACACCCTGTATGCTTGACCCTGATCTGTAGAACTATGGGCTAATACAAAGATCTATATCTGGATAATTCTTGAATCAAAACCTAAAATAAAGAAATACCTATAACCCTTGTGATAGCTTCTGTGTGAAGTTATCTCTCAAACTTGTAAACACCTATGATAACTTCTGTATGAAGTTATCTCTCAATTTGGCAATAAATTGGCTGATCTCTCACAACCTCTAAATCACACACAATGAAGAGTTGACATTATTCAATGCAAATGGAATCCTGGAACCCTTGGCTTAGTCTTCATATAAGAATTTCTTAATAAGAATAAATATCAATAATCAATCATAATCCAAACTCTCTTCCATGAGAAATTCTTATACCCCTCCAAAGGTGTGCTTGCTAAAATTAGATTCCCTTAAATTAGACTTAGGGTTTCTTAAATTAGAACTAGGGTCTTAAAATTAGACCAATTATTAAATTAGAATTAGGATCTTAAAATTAGACCAAATAATTAATAATTAACAATTAATTAATAATTAATTAAAATTAGACCAAATAATTAATATTTGATTAAATCAATCAAATATTAATATCTCCCTTAATTCATGTTTGAAAGAGCCCAAATGAAAGCCAAGCCCATCTCCATCAAGACCCTCTATCCATCCCATCAGCCTACGAGGGTCGCATAATAGGCTAATCATCCACTTGGAAAGATGTCAACTAGAAGGGGACATGACAATTCGCCCCTCCTGAAATTGCTTGTCCTCAAGCAATCTCAACGCTGGATGCTATAGAATATCGTTGCTTTCCCATGTCATATCCTCCACTAGCAAATCTTTCCACTTTACCAAATATTCCCTGATAGTCGTCCTACGCAACTATCTCTCTCTAGATTCTAGGATGGACTTAGGTACTAAAATCAACTTTCCCTCATCATCTAAGGGAGGTAAAACTGTAAAAGGTATCACATGGTGTCCTAATGCCTTTTTGAGGCATGATACATGAAAAACATTATGTACCTTGCTCTCTATCGAAAGCTCAAGCTCATAAGCCATCTCTCCAACACGTCTTAGGATCTTGAAAGGACCATAGTAATGTGGCTTAAGCTTCTCTACCCCACTCTTCTCAAGAGTAGACTGACGGTAAGGCTACAACATAAGATAGACCATGTCATCCACATCAAAAGATCTCTCGGTCCTCCACTGATCTGCATACTGCTTCTGCTGATTCTTCACCTTAGCAATATTCTCCTTGAGAGTCCTCATAGTATCTTGACTCTCCTGTAATAAGTCTCTAGCACTCGGCACTCTACTATCGCTCAATAGCAAATCTAGAAAACTCGGTGCCTCATACCCGTACAATGCCATAAAAGGAGACATCTGAATGGTCATGTGGAAAGTCATGTTATAGCAATACTCACACAAATGAATCCACTTGACCCAAGCTTTTTGCTGCCCTGTAATGTAGTTCCTGAGGTAGCCCTCCACCCATTTGTTCACTATCTATGTCTATCCATCAGTCTGTGGGTGGTAGCTGGTGCTTGGTCCCACAGAGTCAGAACACCTCCTACCAGAAGTGAGTCAAGAACTGACTATCCCTGTTGCTCACTATGCTTCAAGGCAATCCATGCAGTCAGAATACCTCTCAGAAGAAAACCTCTGCCACCTGTGTAGCTGTGTATGTGGTGGTAATCAAAAATAAGTGGGCATACTTTGTTAACCGATCCATGACTACATATATGCAATCTCATCCTTGGGCTTTAGGCAAGCTCATAATGAAATCCATCGATAAGCACTCCCACTTCCTATCAAGAATTGGAAGTGGCCACAATAATCCTATTGGGTACGTATTCTCTTGCTTGTTCTGCTGACAAATAGGGCACTCATGCACATAATGAAGAACATCTACCTTGAGTCCTTTCCATGTTAATCTCTCCCTGATCTATCTATAGGTCTTGAAATACTCGAGATGTCCTGCAGTCAGTACATCATGAAAGGCTCGCATGAAAATGTTCTTTACCGCTGATCCTAGAATCAAATAAACCCTATTCTTGTAAATGATCAAGTCATTCACAACAGTATATCTGGTGTCAACCATCGATCCCTCAATGATGTTGGATGCCCATGTATCCTTGGCATACTCTGCCACAATCATATGTTGCCAATCCTCTGTAATGTGGACCATAGTACTCATATACGGCCTGCATGAAAGAGTGTCAGCCACTACATTCTGGGTGCCCTTGATGAAAGAGATGTCAAAGTCATATGCCTGTAATTTGTTCACCCACTTCTGCTAATGATCATTGAGGTCTCACTACCCCAAGAAATGTCTCAAACTATTGTGGTCTATTTTGATGCAAAATGTGCTACCCACAAGATATTACCTAAATTTTGCCAAGGCATGCATGATAACAAGCATCTCCTTATCATAAATGTTGTACAACCTCTCTAGTCCCGTGAGCTTACAGCTCTCATATACTATGGGGTGCTTATCTTTCATAAGCACCACTCCAATGCCCTCACTTGAAGCATCACACTGAAGCTCAAAAGGCTTTGAAAAATCAGGTACTGCCAAAATTGGGAACGTAGTCATCGACTCCTTAAACCTTTCAAAACACTCCTGTGCTTCAGGTGTCCAACAAAAAGCACCCTTTTTCATCAAATCTATCATAGGAGCTGCATATCATGAATAACCATTCACGAACTTATGATAAAATCCACACAAACCTAGAAATCCCCGTAGCTGTGTAAGGTTTGCCGGAACAGGCCAGCCTATGATAGCGTGGATCTTCTCATGATCCATCCGCACTCCCCCTACACTGATAATGTGACCCAAGGATAACAATTTGGTCATCCCCAAATCACATTTAGACTCCTTAGCATATAAGGATTCCCTCTCCAAGATGCTGAGTGCAGTCTCCAGATGAGCCAAATGCTCTTGCCAAGTCCTACTATATATAAGAATGTCATAAAAAAAACAAGGACAAACCTCCTCAGCAGTGAATGGAAGACTCTATTCATGGTGGATTGAAATGTTTTTGGCACATTAGTGAGCCCAAATGGCATCACTATAAACTCATAGTGTCCACAATGGCAACAAAAAGCTGTCTTCTCCACGTCCTACTCATGAACTCTGATCTGACGATAACCTGACCTTAAGTCTATCTTCATGAAGTAGTGTGCACCATGGAGCTCATCAATAAGCTCATCAATATGAGGTATAGGATACCTATTCTTAATGGTTCTCTTTTTTAGGGCTCTATAGTTAATGCACATGAGTAGGGTGCCATCCTTCTTCTTCACCAGAACAACTGAAGAAGCAAACAGTGATTTGCTAGGCCGAATGTGACCCATAACCAGTAACTCCTTAATTGTCTTTTTGATCTCATCCTTCAACTACTTAGGATGTTGATAAGGAGTAATCATAATGGGCTTAGCACCCTCCTCAAGCTCAATAATATGCTTAATGCCCCTATCTGGAGGTCTCCCTAGTGGAATGTCACTAAATACCTTATCATGCTTGACTCTCAACTGCTGAATGTCAGGATGATACTCAGTCTTCTATTGTCCCTCCTGCATTGGTGCTAATGTGCACTCGGCATCCCACTCTACCATGTCATGTCACATGAGCCTCTCCATCTGATGTAAAGAAATAGTTTTGATGTTTTCATCCCGTATTGCCTTAAGAATGTGAGTCTTCCCATTAACATCAAAACGGATCTCCATATCCTTAAGACTAAGAGTGACTACCTCAAGGGAATGAAGCCACTTCATGCCCAAAACCAAATCTATATCCCCCATGTTTACCACATAATAATCAGCCTTGAACTCATAGTTGTTTAAGTGCAATGGGAGACCTCTGATCATCTGCTCACACCTGAGGGTGTAACCATTAGCTACCTTAACTCTAATGCCCTCGAACTCTTCTGTGGTGAGTCCACGCTTCTCCACAAATCTAGTATCAATAAAATTATGTGTGCCTCTCATGTCAAAAAGGGTGATGACCCTCAATCTTGAAAAAACTCCATGGAGTTTGAATGACCCCTCGTGCTGGATGCTAGATAGGCGTGCCTCCTGAATCTAGAGCTCTGACTCAGCCTCTACCCTAGGCTCTAAAGCCTTAGCCTCTGGCTCCTTAGAACAGTCATGATGTTCAGAATCTTTTGATTCCTCATCCTCATAATAGGCCCACATCACCCAATTTGCCTTGCCCTTAGGCCTCAAAGGACAATCGTGATTAGCATCATAGGGACCTTTGCAGTAAAAACAAAGCTTCTTCCTACATAGATCATTAAGAGACTCTCTATCCAAAGGTGGTGCTACTGGGTTGGCCTTTGAATCATTCTTAACCCTTGATTTATCTATGTTAAAACCTAGTCCTTCTCTATTCCTATTGAAGCCCTTACTATCCTTGGATGAAGAAGTACCTCTGGAGTTAGATCTACTTGATGGCACTACTATCTCCATACTACGTGCCTTCTTCATAGCTTCCTGTAATGAAGGAGGATCAAAGCCTTTGATCCAACCTCTCAATGGTTCTGTCAATCCCTCCATGAAGAGTACTACAAGTCACCTCTCTAAAATGTCAGGAACCATAACTGATAACTTCTGGAAAACACCAATGTAAGACTCTAGACTACCACTCTGGTGCAACTGTGCCAACTCTCAGAAATAGGACTCTGGATCCCTCCTGTCAAAATGCTCTACCAGCCTATCCACAAACTCCTGATAAGATGTGATCCAATCATGATGGAGTGTCACCATCCCATGGTGCCACCAATCATGAGCTACTCCCTTAAGATGTAGTGTCGCATATCTGATAGCATCTTCCTCAACCATCGGTCGCAATGTGAGAAATGTATCAAGCTTACTAAACCAGGCCTGTGCTGTCACCTTACCACTATCGTTAAACATTGCTAGTGTGAGCCTGCTCATAACATGCTTCAAATCATTGTTCTGGTGTCTTGGTCTCCCATTCTATTGACCTCAGTAATGTTCTTTCCTTTGTGTGAGGAATCAGTCAAAATTAATCATCTCCTTGACCATAGGTGGTAATAACTCCCACTCATTAGTCACTACCATAAGTGTGTCTATAAATGACTCATCATGCTCCTCACCTGCTATCACCTCCTCAGCCTCCTGTCTCACAAAGGTAGGTTTAGTAGGCCTATTAGCTATATGAGAAGTAGTCTTAAGGGCTCTCTATGATCTTGCATCACTCCTGACATCATTACGATGTGGGGAATGTCTCCTCAGAGTACCTAATCTTAGCAGTGCTGCTGCCAACTACTGTATTACTTCATTATTCTACCTTTGCCCTTCTCGTAGTTCTCTAAGAGTAAGTAAAACCTCTGCATCACCTTGATCTCTAGGATAGTGAGGAATATGGGACCTATCAATATCATCACCCATGTCTTCCAGCTGTTGTTCTAAAACTTGTGTGCCTTCAAGCAAAGCTCTTCTACACGTGAAATACCTGTGTGGTCCCAACTCTTGTGGCTGCATAAGATTGTCAACCCCTCAGGATGGCAAGATTTAGCTCTGAAACCACTGTAATATCCCTTCAGATACCAAAATAAAAGCACTGAATTACTTATCTATATTTCTACAAATATCTTCAAATAGATAAATAAATCATAGTATAATCTCTTATTTATTTGCTCATATGCTTACAATAGAGGACCTCTGTCAGGTATACAATGAATATTGAAAATATGGCCTTAATAGCCTAAGTATTCTACAAAATTGGGAAATAAATCTGGAACTGGTACGTCTCGGCCTATTGTGTAAAAAACACAATTGTCGATGTCAATTATACTACTGTCATTGGTCGACTAGAGTCGTTAACCTACTGATGTCAGTGATATGTCAATCGATGTCGGTCTCTGTAGGTCTCTACCCACCAATGTCGGTGTCTGATCTTTTTGTTGATGCATACAAATTTTCACAGATCTATACAGACTTTGTACAGCCACTAAAATAGCACACCCTATATGCTTGACCCTGATCTGTAGAACTATGGGCTAATACAAAGATCTATATCTAGATAATTCTTGAATCAAAACCCAAAATAAATAAATACCTGTAACCCTTGTGATAGCTTCTATGTGAAGTTATCTCTCAAACTTGTAAACACCTATGATAACTTCTATATGAAGTTATCTCTCAATTTGGCAATAGATCGGCTAATCTCTCACAACCTCTAAGTCACACACAATGAAGAGTTGACGTTCTTCAATGCAAATGGAATCCTGTAACCCTTGGCTCAGTCTTCACAGAAGAATTTCTTAACAAGAATCAATATCAATAATCAATCATAATCTAAACTCTCTCCCATGAGAAATTCTTATACCCCTCCAAAGGTGTGCTTGCTAAAATTAGATTCCCTTAAATTAGACTTAGGGTTTCTTAAATTAGAACTAGGGTCTTAAAATTAGACCAATTCTTAAATTAGAATTATGATCTTAAAATTAGACCAAATAATTAATAATTAATAATTAATTAAAATTAGACCAAATAATTAATATTTGATTAAATTAATCAAATATTAATATCTCCCTTAATTCATGTTTGAAAGAGCCCGAATGAAAGCCAAGCCCATCTCCATCAAGACCCTCTATCCATCCCATCAGCCTACGAGGGTCGCATAATAGGCTAATCATCCGCTCAAAAAGATGTCAACTAGAAGGGGACATGACAAACAAGGAGGGTTATGAGCATATTAATCATGAAGTCTCTATAAATGGTGAAATCAAATATTGTGAAATCAAAGATGATGATTTCTAAATGTGATAGACTTGAGAGAATGGGTGTGTGAGAGAGTTTTGAATTGAAGGAAAGAATGTGTCCCCAATGGATGGGATGTAGATCAGGGTAGGTTGATGAATATGTGTATTACCTATAATAAATATTTATGATGTTAAGAATAGTTCTCTTGTAGGTTTGAATTTTTGGGAGAGAATCGAATAGAATAAGGATTTTTAGGTCTGAGTGAGTCTATGAGGGAAATTTGAGTGAAGAGAAAGAGAGATTATGGCATGCGTATGTGAGAGGCTTTTTTGAGATAGAGAGAGCGTTCTACAAAGGTCCATCATAATTTATTGAATACATTAATTCAAAGGTGGAGATTTTCATATCTTAGGTGTTGGAAAGGTGATCAACATATAGAATAAAAGGACTTAACCAATAGGTGGTCATAAGGACTTGACCATCCTAGGGGAAAGTGATCCTTGTGAGATGAGTGTTTCACTAAATTTTGGTTAAAAGGAATTGAAAATTATCATGTTTATGATAATCTTATATGACATGTAGTCTATGTGTTTACAAGCTCAAGAGTGGGTTTTATTCCCCAAGAAGGTTTCCCACATAGATCTTATGTTGTGTGTATGATCTCTCATAATCTTCATTGCTCATTGCTATAAACATCTTGTATGCTTCATGAATGATTGTATTAAATTATTAAGTCTTTTGAAGGGTTTGTAAATTTAATTATATTTTTTTCACCATTGATTCACTCTCCTCTCAATGATTGTACTTCTAACAGAGAACCGAGTCACATTCAGAGACAAGGGTTCCTCATCTTTCATTGGAAGTTCATCAGAGAGATAGGTGAGATAAAGGTAAGCATAGAATTTTAAAGTCTTTACCAAATTCACCAATTCATGGTGCTCTTATGTTCAATATTATCAAGGTATGGCTTGGATATGAGGTTATTCAATCAATGTTTTAGGTGTGGTACATGACCTTCCTCAAAATCTTGAAAAATATTTGCCTACTTTTAGTTGCAATAGTGTTTTAACTACTAAAGAACACATTAAAAGTTTCAAATATAATTTAATACTATTTAATGTTAATCTTGAGGTTTTAACATGCATATTGTTCCCATATAATTTTAAAGAGGTTGTATATGAATGGTTCATTAACCTTCATGAAAACTACATAACTAGTTGGAATGATTTTAATAATTGCTTTATTAATTAGTTTGGAAAAATCATTAGTCCTTGTGTCCTTTACCAACAATTCATCATAGTTAAAAGAGACTCAAATGAGCCCATAAGAGACTTTAATTTTATATTCTAGAAGATGTCTAGTCAAACCATATCCCCTTATAGACCTGATGAGGCTTTAGCCTTAGGGATTTATAGGGATGTGTTGGATCCCATGACTTCTATGTTTGGATGCTTTCAACATTATGTCAATCCCTAGGGAAGAAAAAAAGTATAATAATAAACTTACCTCAGCTACAACCAACCTTATGCCTAATCAAAGTTCCAAGTCACAAAACTTTACCATTGAATTAGTTCAATGTCCCTTAGTGTTAGAAAATGTTAACCATCTTTAGGTATTTAGTGATGATCAAGAGATCATAGATTTCATGACCAAATTAGGGTTATTTGAGTCTCACATCATTGATGAAGTTAGGTAAAATTCCTTTGATGATGAAAAAGTTAAAGACAAGCTTGATGACAAGGTCATCCAATTTAGTGACAATAAGATCCCCAAAGGAATGATAGTCTTAGAAATACTATTTTATTTAAACAAACTAGTTGAAACTTTCAAGATTCCCAAAGTAGATGGGAAGGAATACAATGAAATTAACCTAGGTTCCCAAGGTCATCCTCAACTAGTGAACATTGGTACATCTTGCATAAGCATTGAAAACAAGAGAGCCAAAGATCTACTAACCAAATATAAATATGTAATAACATGATCCTATAATGACTTAAAGATATTTGATTCTAGAGTCATAACCCACACCATACCATTGAAAGAAGCTTGTAAACCTTTTAGGTAAAAATAAAATCTAGTCAATCCAATCCTAGAACTAATGATATACAAAGATGTAAAAAATTTACTAGATGCTAAGATATTATTTCCCATTAGACACTCTACCTGGGTAGCTAAACTAGTGCTAGTTAGAAAGAAGAATGTTGAAATTAGATTGTGCATTGACTTTAGAAATTTTAATAGAGCATCTAAAAAGGATAATTACCCCTACCTTCTATTGAACAATTAATCCAAATTGTTTTTGGTTCTGCTATGATGTCTTTTCTTGATGTATTTTTAGGGTATAATTATGTGCTAGTGAACAAGGAAGACATGATGAAGACTACATTTACTACTAAGTGGGGCACTTTTTCCTAGAGAAGAATGCTCTTTAGATTAATCAATGTAGGTGTAACCTTTCAAAGATAAATGGACCATGATTTATAGGGGATGATAGGTAAGTGAATTATCATTTACATGGATGACCTAACCCTCTTTTCAAAAAATAGGGAAGACCACATCATGCACTCAAAATAAGTATTTGAAAGGTGTAGAAGGTATGAAATCTCCCTCAATCATAAGAAAATGATTTTTTGTGTAAATAAGGGAAATTTATTAGGACATGTCATAACCAAGGAGGGGATCTATAATATCCTAATATAGTAAATGCAATATCAAAAATAGAACCCCCTAATTTTAGGAAGGAACTAAAGTCTTTCTTTGGCAAAATCAATTTTGTGAGAAAGTTCATTTATAGTTTTGCAAAAAATGTAAAGCCATTGAATGAGATGTTTAAGAAAGATGTTAAGATCACATGGAATGAGGAGACCAAGAAATATTTTAAAGACATCAAAGAAGTGATTAGACAAGCTCCAGTCATAATAATTCTAAACATTATTAAAGACTTTTACCTTTATTCCTTTGCCTCTAATCACACAATAGTTGTTCTAAATCAAAAGATAGATAAATGTGATCACCCCATTAAATTTATGTCAAATAACCTTAAACATTTTGAGTTGAAGTATTATTTTATTGATAAGCAAGCATTTTCTTTAGTCAAGGTAGTAAAGAAATTTAGGCACTATATTTTTAGGAATAAAGTACATGCAATTTTACCAGATCCTACCACTAACCTAATGTTGAGTCAATGTGAACTTGGAGAAAGAAGAGGTAAGTGGATGTATATAATTTAAGAGGATTATCTTGATATTAAGACTTCTAAGTTGGTAAGGTACCAAGGTTTAAATCAGTTGATTGTCAATACTAATCCCAAACTAAGTATTATGCAGGTAGAGCAACAAAGTTTTCAACCTAATGATTGGTATGATCCTATTATCCATTTGATAATCAATGGATATTGTCATATATGGTTAATTAGAGAGAAAAAGAGACCTTTTAGGCTCATGTCAACACATTTCCTAGTCAAGGATGGATTAATATATAGGAAGAACATTAAAAGAATTTATTTAAGATGTGTCTCCAAGGAAGAAGCAATTAAGATCTTGAGCAGTTTCCATGAGAATATTGGAAGTGGACATCCATATAGAAGGACTATAGCCCACAATATCCTTATAGATGGTTACTACTAGCCCACTATTATTAGATATGCTCATAAACATGTGAGAGATTGTAACTCATGTCAATTCTTCAACACCAAAGATCCCAAGGCAACCATGACATTGAGAACAATCATGATTGATAAACCTTTTTTACAATGGGGATTAGACTTTGTGGGGGTCATCAACCCTAATTAATCTGATGGTCATAAGTATTTTCTAACTTCTAATGACTACTACACAAGATGGACTAAAGTAGTAGCAACCAAGTAATGTAGGACTAAAGAGGTGATCAAATTCTTTGAATAAAACATGTGCACAAGGTTTGACACACCAATATCTCTAGTCTATGATAATGGATCTACCTTTGTGTCCATTGAAATGACTAAGTGGGCATATTATTATAGCATTTTTCTCAAATTATGATCAAAACATTACCCCTAAGGCAATGGAGTATTTGAATCAAAAAACAAGAACTTGATGAAAGCCATAAAGAAGTTTGTAGCTGATAAACCAAGAATATGTCACAAGCTACTTAAGTATTCCCTTTGGGCAGACATAACTAGAGTTAGGAAAGATCTATATGGTCAAGAACCTATATTTATTTTTGGTATATGCTCAAGAACCTATATTTACCATTACCCTCAAGCTGTCAACATACATGTTCATCCAAGAGTACATAGAGGAGGATCAAAAATTTACAAGTTCAAAGCTACTTGAAATCATATAGATTGAAGATGCAAGAGAGGAAGATTTTTCCAATTTAATCAGGAATCAAACCACAATGAAGAGATGGTTTGATAAACATTCTAAAATAAATGTTTTTAGATAAGGAGACTTGGTTATTTGGGATATATCCTCAAAACCAAAAATAAAGCATGGGAATTTCACACCTTTATGGATTGGACCATATCAGATTGCTAAGACCCTAGGAGACAACACCTTCAAACTAAAGGATTTACAAGATGTAGAGTTCACATTAACTACCAATGGACAATACTTGAAACATTACTTCTCTGCTATCACACTAGAATTCTTCATGGAGTGAATTGTAAGGATTTTGATTAGTTTATTTTCTTTCATTTTATTCTTATCCCTTATTTGTACACAATGTTTATATATATTTATTTGTTTATTTCCTTTGATTTCTATTAGTGTATTTTCTATTTGGTGGGTTTGCTTTCCCTACTTTGTTCCTCACTTTTAATAAGTCTATTCCAAATAGCCCTTAGCTCAACATTCATATGATTGATTAAGAAACCTCATAGTTTGGGAATGTATTTATGGCACATCAGTATTGGCTAATCATGGATTAATTAAATGTGAGCTTGAAGTTATAGTATGGTTAAACTAGTAAGGACTAATAAGTAGGTTAATTATTCCTTGAGATTTTAATCCTTGTTTTGATCTAATTTTGGTTCTAATAAGGATTGCACATATAGGGTGAAATATTGAATTATTAAGATGAAGTCATGTTTTTACTTTAAAAACATTAATTACCTAGTACAAAGTTTACAACCAAGGTTGACTATCTAAAGATCAAAAATTTGACCAAATCCCAAAACCCAGATAATCTGGTTCCCAACCTTTTTCTATAAAGTCAAAATATCTAAATATACAAAAATAAGAACTTATTGCTAAATTCAAAAAAAAATTGAGTAGAGGTGATCCTGGTAATCTCCACCAAGGATATGGATGCCTAGCTGGCATTAAAACAAGGCCTTAAGTAGATCCAAAGGTATCTATGTTGAGTATATGGATGCTTGGTTGGTAGCACAACAATGCCCAAGCCTTTCTTGAGCTAAAGCATGATTCTTAATGAACATCTAGATATGCTATAATTTAATGCTAATGGTTGAGGTCATGAGTCTAGAAGTTGTTCTCTAAATCCTAGGGCAATCAATAAGTAGAATCAAAATGCACACATATCATGGCTATGTTTTGATGTTTGATCATAATTCTGCATGTGCAAGACTTGTTTTAACCATGAATTGATCTTAATAATGGTGCTTGTCAAGTGGAATAAGTAACCTAATTATCAGTCTAAACTAAAGTATCTAAATTCTAATATATTTATATGTTTCCCCCATAAGTCACCATTTTTTGAGGTCAACATACCCCCATTTCTGAAAAATGTGAACCCTTGTTTTTAATTTGGTAAATTTGTGTTAAAAATTTAAAATTCACTTGATCAAAGTCCACTAGCATGTTTACACATTGTTTTCATTTGAAGATCATCCATAGTTGGTTCTCATTTGGATTAATTGACATATTTACAAGTGATCATTTTTTTACCCCTTCTAAGGTTGCTAATGGTTGCATTTCATGTTTATAGGTTACATATTTAATGGAGTCTTAACATGGTGAACAATATTCAGGGTTTCATACTTCAAATGATAAGTTAACCCTTTTCTAATCTTTAAGTCATTAATGGTTTAATTGAATTAATGAGAAAATAATGTTAAATCCTAGGGTTTTATACAATAAAATGTATTTTAACATAGATTCATTTTGAATTATATTCAAATTTACATGGGAACAATTTACGCATGTCATAGACTTACTTTAATTTTTATCCTAAAGCTTAGTTGTGTTTATCGACATGACCAAATGTTAGTCTAAAAATTCATATTTGGTCCTTTATGTCTAAATGCCCCCTTTAGTTCCTTTTATCTCCACATGGTATAACTAATCACAAGGTCCCCTTTGTTATATCAAAGACTTAGCCGAACACCTTACCCTAAAGTTTTAATTGCATTTTATAATACAATGAAAACCTTAGGCTAAAGCTTTGTGCCATGTCTTTTATTTTATTGGGTCCCATTTATTATGTTATTAAAAATAGCTTAAATATTTTATCCTAATGTTTTATTATGTTTATAAACATGAATAAAACAATAGTCTAAAATATTTAACTTATGTTCTCTATATTTCCCAAGCTTGGCTTAAATATGTTTATTGCCCATAGGATTAATGGTCTACATTTACTCAAGAAATCAAGATATAATGTCATAAGATAAAATCAATAAGTCAAGCACTTTGATTAATAATGTGCATTCACTTGGGCATAGATGATCCAATGGTGTGAGATCAACAATTGACAATTTAGAGGACTCAAAGCAAGTGAGGAAGTGACAATTGTTAAGCTCATGGATCATGATTAAAGCTCAAACATGTCCCTAAAGATGGATGGTGTGAAGTTAAGTGTAAACATTCTAATAAATGTTACATATTAATTCAAAGCTTCAATAAATACTTGGGATAAGTAAGAAAGTGAAAATTTTCATAATTATAGAAAAGGTAGTAAACAGTTAATGGCATTCTAACCCTTAGATCAAGATCGAATAGAGTGCATTAATGTAGACAAACAAGATATAATGGTGCATGATGAAGGTTGAAAATCCAAATCCCTATGAATGAATGTAGAGATGACATGTGGAATAACCACAAGCCATAAATTAAATCTCAAGCATATTTCAAAGATCTATGATATGTGGATGAGTGTACACATTCTCAGTCCATAAAATAGGTGACATAATTCAGTAGATCAAGATCAATAAAACACATTCATTTTTCAAGAGATGATCTAATAGTACTAAATCGATGTTGACATTTCAAAAAATATTTGGATGAATGTGGAAGTGACAAGTGTCATAACCATTTGGAATATAACAAAGTAACCAATGTTATTTGATTTCTCAAATCTAGATAAATGAACTATGTTGATCCATGCAAACAGATCCAATAGTGTGAGGCAAATCAGAATTTTCAAAGGGAAAAAAATTAATAAAATTTTAACACATGTTCAAAAGCAACAAATGTTCATAATTTAAATATTAATGAGTAGGATGCCATGGTGATGTCAAGTTGAATATTTTATGGTCTTGAGGAAATGTAAAAGTATAAATACATAATCCAATTGGGATCTAAGGCATGAAACTTGTAAATTGAACTTGCAACCACCATTAAAGCATTATGAAGACCTTAAGAGAAGCCCTAAAAAATATGAGAACCCTAATTCAGCCTTATGCTCATTGTAATCAAGCCATCACTCTAAACACAAGGGATATTAATTAGTCCAATCTTTTTTGAACCAGTCAAGAAAAACCCATCATTACCAAAGAAGAGGAGAAGAATGTGTCTGCTAAAAGGAGATACTACAACATAGTGGTAATTTAAATGACCAACCTACACTATGTAGTGGGAAAACCCAAGTTACTCTACTACATAGACAATATTTCTCCTATTTTTAAAGATGCTAAAATAGATAAGGGAATGAATGCACATAAACATAGTTTCAAGAAGATTGCTTACAATTATCCCATAACTTTTGAAAATTATTACAAATTGCCTAAACCCCACGTAGACCTGACCACAATCAATAGTCGGGCCATAGATAATGATTTTAAGAGCATCCTTTCCCTATGGTTATATTCTAGGAATCAATTGTATTTAGACTTCAATAATAACATCCCTATTGGCCAATTCAGACGTGGGATTAGGATGATCATGATAATGATGAACAAGTTGTGTTGGATTCCAACCACTATGTATCTAGATAAAATATGGGTTCCCTTGGTCTATTTTAAGGTTGAGAAATAGGTCAGCCCTCCATTAGGTGAGGTAATCAACATATCTTTAAGTAGACAGTTTTATATAATCAATAAAAAGAACAAGACTCAATTACACATGATGTCATACCTTTTAGATATAGTTGTTTATATAACAAAGATTATTAACTTTAGGGAATGGTCACCTGATGGGACATAGACTATTTCAAAATATTACTCTAAGATTCACATATTTAAATATAGGGATCACATCCAATTCATATGTGATTATGTTTACCCATCCCTTAGTGAGGCCATCATAGGGAGCCTAATTATGTGAATCAACCCATTAATCAAGAATAATATTAAATCCATGGGGGACATATGGCTATATCCAGATTATATAATCATCATGATTGAAGGGACCCAATATACCCCACTTAGGTTACATGTCCATCTAATAATTAACCTAATAGATCAAGAAGTTTATTATCAAACATGTAATGAAATAGATGGTCTATAAAAGATCAAATGGAAGGGAATACTTCACACCCTCCCCATAACCATTGATAAGACTATGTTTTCATTATGGGACAATATTGAGGCATCCTCTAAACATAGAACATCTTTCAATCTATAAATTGATGAACTAAGGAAATGGGATCCATATGGAAGAGTTAAGAAACATTTGAATGCTAAAGGAATAAATGTCCCTTATGGTCACCTGCTTGGTCCTTTTAACCCCATGTATATAAAAAAGTATTCATTTTTTGAGGTCACTAAGAGATTAAATGACCACAACATCAATCTAGAATCTAGGATGATGAGGGAGAAAAAGGGAGGAGATTATATATGGTAATTAGGGCCAAGTTAGTACCATTTATTGAGTGGTGCACCTTTTATACCTCCACCAACTTAATCAATTAGTTCCCAAATAGAGACACAAGTTGAACATAGGCTAAAAGAGAGAAGTCTTGATGAGATTGCATCTTCTTCAACTCAAGTAGAAGAATAAGGATCACCAATGGAGGAGTTCATATGGTATCATTAGACCCTAGTGAGACAATTGAATATGCTTTAAAAATTATATCACTAGCCTATGAATTAGATATTGAAGATATGAAAGAAATAAAGGAAGGAAAGGGGAAGCAAGTGTCAAGTCTAGTTCCTATGGATAACCCCAAGAGAAAGGCAGTGGTGGTCATTGTTTCAGTAAAGATGAAGAAGCCCAAGGTGACTTTCACTCATCCTTTGAGTGAAATCAACCTCTTTAGTGAATAAAATTTGATTTATGGTACAATCATTCAAGAATGGTTAATATATGGTAAATTATAGAAAGTACCTACTTCACTACACTCTTGGGAACTGATGAAATCCATAAATATCCTAGTGCATGAGGAGGCAAATCCATGGATCATGGCTTAACAAAAGGAATATGAAAGAAGGATTGATTCTCTAGGAGAGTAAAGTGAAACACAGATGGAGACCCTAAATCTAAAGGTAACCCAATCCTCATTTGGTGTCATGTTTGACCTAACAACTGCTAGGTTACTAAGGGTCATAGAGAAGAAGGCCTTGATTGGTGGAAAGGAGTTCACTTTCCAAAAAGTATAAAATTTTATTGGTTTGACTCCAGTGATAGGGCAAAACCTAGGTAAAAATCCTATCTTTGAGGAAAACATTATTCAATTGGCTCAAGTACATTCAAATAAATTATAAATAACTATCAAGGGCATCATGAAATAAAAGAGGGATTTGATAGGAACATCTATCATATCAATCCCAGAGGACAAGTTCAAATAATTTAAGGATAGCATGGATTTTTTTAGTACCTTAAAACCTATCAAGGTAAGGTAACATGCAGTGAATAAGCAAAGGACCATGGCTATAGGCTAAGTTAGCCAATGATAGGATCCAAGTTATCAAGTGAAATATTTGATCAAATCCTTGACCAAGAAAAAAATCTCTAAATTTAGAATAGTTAATCTATCCCATTTAAATATGGATATGGTTATATTGGTGGACTAAATCAAAGACTTGAGAAACTAGTCCAAGAAAATGGAGGACATTGCTAAGGATCTCAACAAATAGAAAGGTAAGATGTTGGACATATTGGACATCCTGATGAAATATCCCACCAGACTCAGTCTATTGGGCCTTATCAATGATGAGGAGTTCAACTCATAGAACTATTCAATTCATTCAAGAAGTGATAAATCAAGTGACAAAGGAAGATAAGGGCTACTAACAAGAAGATCATGGGCTTACTGTTATCATCTGAGGAGAAGGTAGGAGATGTTAGAAGCATCAAGTAAGCATTGGAAAGAGATGAAAAGTATTCTAGGGACCTAGAGGATCAAGAAGGAGAAATCTTCATGAGACTTTTGGAAACATCCAACTTATTAATAAACAACATTATGGGATGAAGATCCTATAGGGAATGTAAAAGACTATATTAGTATAAATGTATAAAATCCAAGTTAGTTGAATTAGGAATATTATTTTCCTAACAAGACATGCATATTATTTTAATAGAGAATATTCATTTGTAAAGGAATGTGAAATTTGAAAAGGACATTGCCTATAGGTTAGTCATTTGGAATCTTTGAAAAGTTCTAAAATGATTTTAAAAGGATAACTATCCTTAATATTTGAAATGACTAACTGACATACCTCATGAATTGTCTATATAAAGAGGTATTGTCCATTGTAAAAAAGGGAGGGAGGTTATGTGAATTGCTATCATGTCTTCTCTCTCATTTGTATGGATTCAATCTTAGATTTGAAAGGTCCTTTTTAACTATGGATGTGCATATTTAAGTGTAGAGTTTCTAGTTTGTGCTAATGTTTGATTAGTTGAAAGTTCTAAGGTTTAAATTATTTTCTTTACTATTCTTGCATATGTGCTAATGTTCTTTGTTTATAGGGATAAATCTTTAAAGTGAACCTAGTCCTTATTTGCATTATGTCATACGACCCTTATATTCTATCCTGATGTGTGATAGGATTTGAGCTTATGCTAATTCATGTCATATATTGGTTGAATGGACATTTAGATGAAACTTGAACTTTGTCATAGTGTTTAGATTAAAGATCAAGAAAATATTTCTTCTCTGCTTTGCCCTTCCTTTTGATCCTTTTTATCAATTCACCTTAGATTAGCTTCATTGTGAATAATAATATTAGTATATCTTTAGACTTACATTTAAGCATATTTCACTTTAAATAACATAGGTTGTCTTTGAAATCAATGATAAACTATTAAGCCATGCTGGCTCCCAACAAACAACTATTATAAATTTGTGAAATAATACACTTATTATGCCTTTATTCCACCAAAGATAACATGATTATCAAAAATTGTAACTGATGCATTGGATTCTATAAATTCAAAAATGAGTGGTGTTTCTTAAACACTAAGAACTATTGGTGATCCACTTTCATGCATCAATAGGATGCCACCCCATAGATCATGTCACTAGGTGATGTAAATGTTAAGAATTAATTTTCAATAATGAAATTATCAATAACCTCCATGGAAAATACACTTAAGCTCTTGATTTGAATTAATTATCTTAAACAAGATTAAACATTTTTTATGCAATTCTTTGGAAATCGGTGCACAATTAATCAAAATGGTCAAAAACTCATATTAATGGGTCATAATTTGACTCAAGAAGAATTGGAAGGTAATTCTAGATGTTTATGGACCGTATTTCCATTTAGGATGTTGCTGACACAAAATAACAATGGTACATGACATATACTAATGATTTAGAAGAAAAGACTGATCTAGAGCATAAAAAGGCAAAACCATCATTTTGAATCAAAATGAATTGATCAAATTTAGGAATCACATAAAATTAATTACCCCATTTATGGATAAATTATCCTAAATTGAAACTTGTATACAATAATATCAAACCATTTAGCTTGTTTCTAGTGATTTTGGCCTAAATTATGCATTTGAGTACAAATTGAGTAAGATTGGCAATTTTAACATAAATAGTGTTAAGAATTAGATGTCTATGTTTTCCCCCTATTTGAGAACATGTAGAGAGACATTAAAGTGAAGTAATGTATTGTCAAATAAAAGAGTTGTCAAGAAGAAATTGGAAATGACCCATGATTCCCCCTTGAGAGGACATACTAGGATGAAAGAGAAGGATGGATGCTCCAAAGGAGAGGGAAAGTGAGATTAACCCATGGAATAGATCACATCTAGATTATTTAATACTTGCATGAATGGTTACCATCAATTATCAAAACATAATTAGAGGTATAATGGGCCCCAAATATGGGGGAATGGGAAGAATTCAATCCAAAAATATAAGTGACAAACTTTGAATGCACCTAATGTGGGAGTGCAAGTTGCACATTTATGATATTGATCAATTTTGAGACAAGTTACACACTAAGACTACCATTTTGGGTATTAGTGTGGAGACATTAGAATTAGAGGAAAAGGAGAGCATGGTCTCCAAAAGATGATAATAAGAAGTACCCTATTATAGCATATTTGATCATGATAAGACAATTTTGCCCCAACAGGGATTTTTGATGATTGATAAAGAATAAATAATGGATTGCCCTTATAGGGATAGTATATATTTGTTAACTGATGTAAATTTTATAACCTATCATGGGAAAATTGGAAACCAATTAGCTCAAAGATATAACCTAAAACATATATTAAAGTGATCAAGCATAAATGTAGATGTGATGGTTTAATGTCCATGAAAGCCATAAAAACCAAGCATATAATGATGCACAAAGTGATAAAAGAGATGAAAAGAAGAATAAATATGGTCAAGTTGACCTAAATAGAAATTAAGCACTTTTTACATAGTCTAAAGGGACCATAAGCCAATGTAGTTCACCCAAAATTAGGAGAGAATAGAATGAGGGATGATGACAACAAACCAAAGATTGAGTAGACTCATGATGTATGTGAAGAGATGCACGTATAATTATAGAGATAAGTGCTAAACCTATTGACCCTAGTATATGCATAGTGATCTTAAGATCTATTCATCAGATCTCTATTGATGTTAAGACTTGAATTTAGAGCATAAATTGCTTGTTATAACAAAATAAATTAGCCATCATAGGTATGAATAACTAATAATGACATGGAATTTCAATTGTGTAGAGCCAATTCAAATGTGAATACTTATAACTAAGGATAATAGTAAAAGAATGACCAAAACTAGAGTTACAACTATTTACATTTAAACAAAAAGGCAAAGACAGAGAAAAAGATAAACATAAATGAACCAATTTCAAATCAAGATATGAATAATCAAGATTCAAGTAAGAACAAGAATGTTTAAAAATAAAACAATAAAAACTTAATAACATGATATCAAGATATAAATAATCAAGATCTATGTGGTCTATCCATATGCTTTTGGAGAAAAAGAAAACAAAGAAGCAAGACCAAACATAAACGCAAAAGACTAGATAACACCAACAATAATCAAATAAACAAAATATTTATTGTATTTTATTTATGAATGTTTTTTGGATTTTTTCTATGTATCTCAATTTGATTAAGAATTAAGAGATATAGAATGGTCTAGCTCATAAAATGATGAGAGTGTGCCAGCTTAAAAATTCTCATAATATGGAGAGAGCATAATGAAAACGGGGGACTGAGTTGGCCTAAACATGAATTGAGCATATCCTACATAATCCCATTAGAACCTTAATTCAAAATAGTTATGCCTACACAAAAGGTGATGAAAAACTGAATAGATCACAAGAAGTTCACAAATAAAGGCCAATGATAAGGCAAATTATAATAGGAATGGTCAAGTGATCCAAAAATGCATGATAAAAAGGTGTTGTACCTAACGTGCCCATAAGTGGTTATATTTAGGAAACAACATCATAATTATGGTTTACCCAAAGGTGGTTATAATCAGGGGTATCAAAAAAAATACTAATTTTCCCATATATGGTTATAATCAGTGATACTAGATAAGATAATTAATGAGATATAACTTACCATATCAAATGTTACACTATTTCCATAGACTGTCATTCAACATGGAATTATAAAAATATTGAAACTAGATCGGAGTCCCCTCATTAAAGGTTTAAAAATAACTAAAGGAATCAAGATAAAACAATATAAGAAGGATGGATAAAAACAAGCCTTGGTCAATAGTAAAGAAATGGTATAATAAAATGATATAAGAAAATTGATCAGAAGACAATTGACAATAGTGGAAATAAAGTTTCCCCCAAGAAATAATTGGCTTATTATGCTCACAAAATGGAGAGAATTTAAACTTAATAATTTCTCATAAAATGATGAGAGTGTGTTGAAGGTGTGACTAATCTAACCTCAATATAAATTAAGCTATGCCTACATAGTCCCTAAGGACCTCAAGTTAATGTAGTCCAAACAATGTGGTAAATGGAATAAAATGGCATAACATATCCAAAATGGTCTATAGTGTTTCCCCTAAGATACAAGGAATGGTAATGACAAATGGTAAAGGGAAAATAAAAATGGTTCTATTTCTCCTGCTAATATGGAGATGCACATCCTAGTCAACATGTGAAACAACAAAAATAATCAATTAGGAAATTTCTATCCAACACCCTTTAGAATAGTTATTTCATTAAGAACTCACTGTAGATATGGATCTTAATAATATGTTCATGATTTTTATTAGTCATTAATTCTACTTCAAATATTGAGACATGATATCATTATAGCCTTTATAAAGGAAAGTGCTGCCAATGATGGTAGATAATGCTAGGATAAACGATATAAGTGGGTAATGAATAGGTGGATGATAATTTAATGTATAATGGATGGGAAATAAATGAATATCAAGAATTTTAATCACATGTAATGTTTTTAACTATAGATTTGACATAATTTTGGTTGTGGTGGGGCTGAAGACTTTTGAAGTTGCTCTCGATAAGACCCAAAAAAAATTTTAGTGGTTGATCCTTAGAGTAGATACCATCTGATTATGTTGTAGACTGTATGTGATATTTATTTGATCTTTAATAATGTCTTCAGTAAGTAGTGATTAACTTTTGTGCTCAGTTTTTGGTGCCTCAAATATTTTTTCACCAATGAATTTATCTTGATTATTCTATAGTGCCTCCAAAAAGGTTTCATGAAGAGATGTTAACATTTGACTTTGATTGCCTTTGAAAGGTTTCACTAAAATATGTTAAGTTCAAGTTTTGATCATCCCCTAGCACCTTTGAAAAGGTTTCACTAGAAGATTATTTTTTAGAATCATTTTATTCTTGGTCCCCCTAATATTTTACAAATGATATGTCATCATGGATACAATTCAATGAAGTGTGATTCTATCAGTCCCAATAAATATTTATGGGAGGTGGAATGTCAATATAATGAATATAATGGGTGATAATTGGATGATGAAAGGCAACACAATCCTTATAGAAGATACTAGGATAACTTATGTTGATGCTAAAGTAATCATACTAAAAAACCATAGAAGGATCACAAATATATTTAAATTTATCTATAAGATAAGTGTAACCAATGTTGTAACAACCACAACTATAATCTATTTCTAAAGCTGAGTCTAAGTCAAAGGATTCTAAATCTGATATTGAATATGATAGTGATTATACTTATGATGCTAAATCTAATGTCATTTTAGAAACAGAAACTTACTCTAATGTTGTTTCTTCATTTGATGAAACTATTTATATAGTATTATATTGAATGCTTGGTATCAAACAAGTAAAGGCCTATGATGTCATAATGGTCTCTATAATAATTGATTCATTTAGGAAGGGTTCAATATATATTGACTTATCTAAGTGAAGCCCATCAAAAAGAGGGGACTGATTGAGGGATGACTTAATAAAATCTTATCTATCAAAAGGAGACTCCTTAATGAGTGGAAAAAGATGAAGATACAACTCTATTGAGATTGGCTTGTCAAGGAGATGGGGATATTTAAAATTATGTAAAATATGGATAGGTAACTTATCATAGGTTGACTCATCATAAATGGGTGTTTGAACAATAACATCAGGGTTTTAGTTCACATTTGTTTGTAAAATATCAACTTTAAACACATTTTGGTCTGCATACGATGGCTCTTGAAGAGGTAATGGTTTTTATTTTGGCTCAAAGATTGGCACAAAATTTCTAAAGTGGGGAATAATTAGTTTATAAAAAACAATGGTTTGTGTCTTAATAATGGGATCTCAAAAAATTAGACTATTGAAGAAGGGATAAAAAAATTAGGTTCATCAAATGGAGGTTCTTCAATAATAAGCTTTGTAGATATAGGCAATAGGCCTAGAATGGTAATGATAGGTTGTTGTGTAGTTTGGTTGCTCATACAAACCAAAGGAAGAGGTCCTAAGATGGTAACCTTAATACATTTTGGAACTTGATTGCTCACACAAGCTGATGGAAAATAGCTTAAAATGGCAACCTTCACATGTTAAGGATCCTAATCACTCACACAAGCAAAAGGGGGATAACTTAGAATGGTAATGTTTGAGTGTGGTGTGAAAATCAAAGGGAAAGGATGGGGATGATGCAACAAAATTGGTATGGATTAGACTAGTTCTCAACAAAGAGGCTCAAAAAGGGTGACATCCTATAATAAAATGAAGTGTTCATGTCCACCATAAAAATACTCTACCTCACAACTAAAGCCACAAGATACCCCATTATGAGTGTACCTTCGAGTCAAGTCTAAAAAGGTTGCTCTATACATTTGACTAGATTTGGAATAATTTTGTGCAAATGTTTAAACAAGGTATGGATTTTGATCTTTCTTCCAAATAAATGAGTAAGGCACTAAAGAGACTATAAAATTAGGGTGGTATGGAACCACACAAAATTAAAATAATCATGTTCAAAAATTTACTCAACCTTGGGTAAAGTTGAAATCATATGAATTTGAAGAGGGTATGATAACTCAAAAATCCAAGATGAAAACTAATACACCAAAGCATAAATTTTTGTGATCCATCAATACCATAAAATATATCTCAAATTATATAAGTTGATACTATAAAATTAGAATAAATCCCTTTATATTAGGAAGGAGACAATACGAACCAAAAAACTCATGGTGTGGACACATGCAAGAATGCCTGAGTATAAAGCTTGAACTAGATGGGCAACACAAGGCCACCACATGGTAATGTTAACATTAGTATAAAATATGTTCTAGGACTCAAATCATGAGTGATACACAATATAACTTAAGCTCACCTATTATGATAATGATAATGAGTCTATAAATGACCTTTTATCTAAATTGGAAATTGAACCCAAGTTCCCTCAAGTCAAGTGTAAATGCTGAACCTATTTTAACACATCAACCTTATGAACTAAGAAAATTGCAACTTCAAATTTGAGATATCAATTATGTAATTAAATAAAATTTGGAAATTTGTCTAGACTCAAATTGGTATCATAACAGTGCCAATTAAATGATATGACACAATGTTTAAGATGAAAATTTTGAACAAGGGAAAGATTGATTTTCACTTAGACAACATAATGCCTCCTTCTTGAAGAAATTATGGATGACGTGTTTGGTTATGATATGTGTTTTCAAGAAATTTTTGAATCAAATCAATACCAAGTAAACTATAAAGACTAACATAGACCAATACAACTAGGTAATCATCCTAAAGCCCTAAAACTGACAAGGATAGATAATATTTTTTAAGTTGATTTTTATATGTGCACTTGAGAGGAAATTAAGTGTTCATCCAAAATGAAAGTGAATTATATGGTAGGTTATTTTACATCCCTTATATCAAGCGACAATATGATGACATGGACCTTGGGGCACAACTCACATAAATAATATTTCCATCGCAAGTGGGGTTTGTCTAAAACCCTATAATTTTTTACCATCTAGATTGATCCCATGTTTACAAATATTCACATTTTCACATAAGATAAGTAAAACATTAATTATATCCACTTAAAATGTATTGTTATGAAAATATCTTATCCTTTTCACAACGACTACATCTTTCACTCACTCAGTGTAGTGTGATGTCCTAAATGATCATACATTTCAGGCCGGCTTGCCACTAACATAGATAGTTTAACCACTCAAACCAAAATACTAGTGGGGTGATACCAATTTATATACCCCCTATGGAGAGGGGATGAAGATGACTCTAGGAGATGAAGCCCTAGATCAAAGCTTCACTGTAAAACCCGTGGGAGGTAATGAAGTCCCCATCACAAGATAAAATGTATGAAATAAAATCTAAGTAAAAAGGCTATATAGGTTATTTTTATATCACCCAAATCATATGGGTTTTGGAGAGAGCCTAAACAAATTCCTTTTTTTGCATTGGAAAATGGAAAAAATTTCAATAAAAATGGTGCTTTTGATCCCATAAGTTCCCTATAGGGGATGGGGGGAGAGCATACATGCACAAAAATTCCTTTTTGCTCAAACAATTTTAACCAAAAAATGATGGATGAATTATATAAAATAAAACTTTGAAGTGAATTTGGTTTTAATAACTGAATTGAAGTTCTTAGTGATGTTCTTTGGCCACTTGGCCTTTATTTGCAACAACTTTTGAAAAATAATCATAAAAAATTTAATAAAACATGTAATTTTTATTCTAAATCACCAAAGGAAAGTTCTTAGTTCTTTTTAAGAAATAAAAATAGGTTTAAAAATAATTAATTAAGCTCAAAATGATCACTTTCATTATGGGTACTATATAAAAAATTAGAGCACTTTGTTTAGCTTTGAAGCACTTTTTGACTTGACACAAGTAACTTTGGTAAACATGCTCTCGGGTCTATGTTTTTTTGAAAACATAGAGACAATCACCGATCACTATTGACCGGTGATGATTCCAATATAAACATCATTAGTCCATACCCAATTATGTTCAATCAAAAACAACCACCGATGGTCACTTGTGAACCTAAAGGCAACAATGTTATGCTTTAAAATACTTATTAAGATAAAATCTCTAGAAGATATGATTCTGGATCAAAACTATGTTAGACCAAAGACTTAAAAAATCCAAATAGTTAGAAACAAACTTGAATAAAACTCAAAATGCAAATTTTCAACCTTGTTTTTCCCTATAACCCAACTAACTACAATTGGTCCTAACCATCGTCGATCACTAAGAACCACTGACGGCCACTATGTAACCTATGTGTGCACAAAAATCATTAGAAACATGAGCTAAAAAATTGATGTTTAAGGAATTTTTAATGACTAGAATTTAAAATATAAAATTTATAAAGTTGGTTAGTCAAAAATTAGTCAATAAATCCATGAAAAATGCATAACGAACTTAAAAAACTAGGTCAACCTATTCTAATTGGGTTTGAAAATGATAGTGAAGAACAAATTGAAAGAAATAAATACCAATTACCTTCCTAAATGATTACACCATCCAAGAGCAGCTCCAAGTGTGTTTTTCCCCTTGATCTAGTGTTCTTGTCTTTATCAATAATGGATGCCAAGCTCTTCCATCATCTCAAGATCACTATGCATAACCTAAGACCATGATATAAAATCACTAATATGCCTATCAAATGAATATTGAAAATAAAACACAATGATCAACACAAAGAAAGATTATATAGATAATTTTTCATTATAAGTTTACAATAATTTAGCTTTAAAATGAGGTTTTATGCCCTTCTGTTTATATATTTTCCAAATGGGTTAGGACCAACCATGACCATCCATATCAATATTGAGATGTGTGGCCATGAAATAATATAATATTTTCAATTAAATCCATAAATATCCTCACAATGATTTGGGAGGAAGGGGCATTAATTAGGCATGGGTACCCATAAACCTAATATTTGTTACATTTATGGATTATAGATGCCACCCCATAGATCATATCAGTAGGTAATGTAGATATTGAGAATCAATTTTCAATAATGAAATAATCAATAACCTCCATGGAAAATCGACTGAAGTTCTTGATTTTAATTAATTAACTTAAACAAGATTAATCAATTTTTGTACAATTCTATGCAAATTGGTCCATAATTAATAAAAATGGACAAAAATTCCTATTATCAGGTCATATTTTGAATCAATAAGAATTGAAAGGTGATTTTATATGTGTATGGACCATATTCCAATTTAATATTTTTCTGACATAAAATAACAAAGGTATGTGATATGTTCTAACAAACTAGAAAAAAAGAGTGATCTAGAGCATAAAAAGGTGAAATAATCATTTTGACTCAAAATTAATTGATTAAAGTTAGGAATCACATAAAATATATTGCTCCATTTAGGGATACATTGGCCTAAATTGGCACTTATATACGATAAGCTCAAACCGTTTAACATGTTTTAGTAATTTTGGCCTAAATTGTGCACTTGATTGGAAATTGAGTAAAATTGACAATTTCAAGACAAATAGTGTTAATAAATGGATGTATACATGAATTACATAGACAAGGGAATATTTCACACATGTCCACTAGTGCAGACTTGTCTCCCATGCTCAAATGACTAGTTTTTCAAAATGGCATTCTTCTTAATGGCTTTCGTGTATGATCTATAAGGTTGGTTATTAGAAATAATTAAAATATTCTCCTATAAGAGCGCATCAAATGTCTCATTTTAAACCACCTATTTAACCTATAATAATGTATTATAAAGTTAATTTCATAAGCACTTATCTATTTATAAATTATCCCTTCTACAATTTTGCTATAGTAATACAATCATTGGCCAAATTTTCATTATTTTCTTGTAGGTTGAGGCCACCCTTTACCAGACACTCTAATAAAGTTTTATAGTAACATTAATTAAATTTATATGGTCTCTCCCATAGGTATAAATACATTGGCATAAGGTCCACATGGAATATGTAGGCAACACATACTCAAGAAGGTTTTTTTTAAGATAACTTAGCCATATCCCACTTCCCAATGTTTTCCCCATTTGCATTTGATCTTTTTTGTTCCTTATGTAGGATAGGGTTTTGTGTCTTAAAATTTATCTAAATTTAAAATTAGAGATAAAACATAAAAACTTGACTTATAAATAGAGGTGAAAAACCTCAAACTTTTAGATTTTGTCTACATTCAACACAAATAAAGACATAGTAGAGGACAACAATGTATTATGACCCTATCCAATTATTACACACTTGTCCCAATATATAATGTATTAATTTTTTTAATTCTAAATGTGTTTATAGGACATATTAATTAGTTAATACATATTCATAGTTATCATAATCATAATATAATTTTCATAAATCAATTTGAAATGACATGTCTCTAACCCTGACCCTAGTTTCTATATTTAGTAATTTACAACTTCTGTAAACTCTATATATCATTATATTTTTTTTTAGTAATCCACCTTATTTATCTCTCTTATATCATATTTCAACTTATAATACTTTAGATCTAATTAAATCACTATAATTAATTCTTAAGGTAAACATGTGGAAATAGTACACTTATATGTGTAAAGCCAATGTTTCTCTTTTTGACTTTTCTTCATGATGATGCTTCCTTAAAGCATTGGAGAATATGTGCATATTCATGAATTAATTAGAGAATATGGTTCCTTAGGTAAAATATTGGAGAAAATTGGGGGTGATAAAACCCCAACATAAATGTTGATGTATATAATAAAAATAACACCCACTAGGGGATGCTAAAAATTGACATTAATTCCTCTAGTATTTTTTACCCCAAGACATGAAATAGGTTAAAATATAAAATGGATTCACACATAATACTAGAGTTCACCTAAACTAAATTTTTACTTTGATCCTAAAATAGGAGTGCATATGCACATCCCCCATAATATTTACTAATGACTAAATTTTGAAACATTTTATAACTTTTAAAATTGTACTTTTACCAAAACTTTTTTTTTTTCTATTTGAAAATGGCTTATCTCATAGATGAGAATCCCATTGAAGTTCCCATTTTGAGGTGAGGGAATTGATCATAAAAAATTAATTGTCTAAAAATATAATTTAACTTGAAAAATGCATGATAAAGATGTCATCATTGAAAAATGTAACATATGGAAAAAGTTATTAGCAAAGCAATATTTTAATTTTGTATATAACTCATGAGTCAAGGCCTATAAAATATATCAATGAATCTGACTAACTTATAATGTATAATTATTATGTTATGGTATTGGTGCATGATATGGATCATGACACTTATCAAATTGAATAAGAATAATATCAACAAGCACACATAACACACACAATAATACAAATGTTGAACAAAAAGGATAAGGGCTGAATACATGGGACATGTTCAAGTTTCACAATGTAGAATATTGTAAACTTAATAGACATGACAATGTCAAAAAAGGGAAATGTTTAAATATTTCACACACATAGGGCCAAGGTATAAAATCAAGGACTTATTCAATATTTTCACACAACATAGGGCCAAGGGTTAAAAGTGAGGACATCTTCAAATGTCACTTACAACACAAGATCTCATAGAGATGCACTAATATTTTTTTGCACGCATGGGCCAAGGGATAAAATAATAGACAAACAATATGTAAGCTAATATGTACATGTAAACAACATTAATGGAACATATAATTGGAAAGGTAGTCTAAGGTATGCATATGTAATGTGATTATATCTTATAAAATAACATATTCATGTATACTATGTAAGATAGAGATGTTCTAAATAAATTTGAAAATAATATAAAACAAAATAATATGAGTGTCATATAATGATAAAACCTACATACTGTCACCTTATTATAAGATTCCCCTAGCTAAGCAATGCTAGTGGGTAGAGGAAAGTCCAACATATTAATTCTTAGAAATGCTAGTATGTCCTACACAACACTCATAAATACTAGTGAAATGCATGTGTGATATATAAAGAATATGATATGTACTAATAATGAGATAAATAACATATTGAAAATATGTAAACTAGATTAAAAATCATGCTCATGTCCTAGTTTTAAAATTTTTATAATATTTTGAATGTTTTTTCATTTTAAAATATATGTTTTTTATTTATAATTTTAAAATATTGAAACAACAAAAATAGAAATTGAAATGAAGTAAGCTATCAAAAATATAATAATTTATAAATACCTAAAAACCTCACATGTGTCACTATGAGATATGCATTATAAAATATTGTATTACCAAACATGAGTAAGATGTGTCCATTGAAAATTAATTATAACATTGAGGAATACCTATAGTTTCAAAAATGTATGTCGAGGAGTGATTGTAAATATTCATTTTTAAAAATGCACACTTGTCAAAATATGTAACATTTATGAATAATATAGCTTGAAAAAGAGATATTTTTCATGGAAAAAAAATATTTGCATACTAAAACTAAGAAACCAAGTTAAAAATTGGAAAAATTAAGAATTTGTGTATTGAAAGTGTGAAGTTTGGGGGAAAATGGCAAATGATAGGGTTGACCAATTGGGAATATAAAGTTAAATGATTCTATCTTGTGCTAGGTTATTATATTATAGATTAAAAATACCAACGTGATAGTGCAAACTATGAAAACAAAGAGATAAATGGCATGTTGTAGTAGAATTGATCACTATTTTGAGTTGTGGAGATCTAAAAAGTGAAATAAAATGGTTGAAAGGCCAAAAAGTAAATAAGAACCAAGGGTAAAAAGGAACTGATCAATTTATCACATATGCAAATAAAGAAAATAATAATATGTAATACTTGGAAATCTATGTACAATCAAAAATTTATTTCTAGAATTATTTCAACATTTAAAAAAAAATTAGAGTATTTGGAAATACAAAAAGATACTTAATGTTTCCATTAAGATAATCATCAAAATAATTAGTGATTAACAAAAAAAAGTTCCCTTATTTGAATGAAATGCATCAAATGTTTACATATCAAAATATCTATCATATTCATTAATAAAACTAGTTAGATTATTGCTCATGTAATTATTTGTAGGAGGAGCAGGTCCAAGAGGTGTGAATTGATGTGAATTTCCATGGGGGTTGGTATAATATTATTGAAATTGTTGATATTTTTTAGGAACCAATTTAGAAGGTATGAAAAATGATTTTTATTATTAAGAATTAGATAAATATTTTCCTATAAACTTATTTTTGCCTTGTTATATTTTAAACCTTTGTGCATCTTTTTATAAATTGATTGATTAGAAACTTTTTACTCAAGTATAATAAATGTAAAAAAGATTTTATTTTTCATAGATGTAGCATTTGATTGTAATGGTGTATGGGGTAGAGGAGGTACCATATATTTCATAGGGTACTCATACATGTTCCCTAAAATTATAATAGCTTGATATCACTAAATATGTTTTAGGCATCTATATATCGTAGAAGGTGAAAAATGAATATTTTACAACCATGGGAGTTTAAATATCATCTCAAAGAACCTATTTTGTTTTTAAACTAGAAAAGGAATAGAAATTATAGTAGGGATCATTTGAATATGTAACACAATATGTCTTATAGTAGTTTTTTGCTTACAATTGAATATCTTGACATTTTTAGTGGTTATTTTATATCTTTATCTATGTAACCCAATGAATGAAATAATGTTATTGTGAACACATTTTAAAGTTATCCATTATGAACTAACACACTATGAATAGGTTGTTGATTAGTTTGAAATCTTATAAATAAATTATGAAAATTAGAATCATGATTCACCATCTCCCTATCATCAAAAGAAGTCATAGGATGTGGTTAAATGTTTTGAGTAGTTTTACCAATAATTCCATCCAAGGGATGATAATATTATTAAATATGTGGATAAGCATTATAGGTATGTGATTTAATAGTTTTAGGAATATTGGTTTATTATTCCTAATTTAGTTAAAGGGTTTGAGTACTAAAATTAGTAAATAAATATGTAATAATTGAGATACAAATTTGTGTAATTTGACTATAATTTTGAACTTTATAAAAATAGTAATAAGGGAGAAAAAATAAGACTTAGTTGGAAGCTGTCTGAAATGGCTATTGCAAGGTCTACTATTCACTATGCAAGACTAGGATAGTATTGTAAATCAGGGTATAGAGTTCATTTTATGATTGGATAAGAGAACTAAAATAGGACACTAGTGGAACTAGCACTGAGGTTTACCTCTACCATTATTGTCTAAGAGACTTGTGATTTATAGGTTTTATTGATTATGTTTATGTGACCCTGCCTGTGAAGTTTTCTCTACTAGATGGCCGTGGAACTCCCTATAAAGTAGATTTTGTCTTTAAACCCTAAAATCCTTTATAATTTGACCAAATTTTAGAAAGAGGGGGGGGGGGTTAGTGTGTATAATATTCACTGAACTTGTATCTACACCCCTTGTGTGGGCACACTACCTACATACCTATACTCTAAAGAGGGATCAAGCCGTATGTAGTTCTCCCACTTGATGTGTTTTGTGCAATAGTGTGTATGAAGATGTAAAATGATAAACTAAATGTGCATCAGGTGGATAGGGACTAGTGTAAGGATTTGGATAATCTTTTAAATGTATTAGTTGGTTGTATGTAGAGAATATGGATGATTGCCTGAGTAGTCTTGCTTTTATTCTTACTTGCTTCGTGATAATTACTAAAAACCTCTCCCAATGATCTTTGAATAGGATTTTAAGGATATATTACTCATGGGTTGAATGTAATCACATTAGGTTGATAAATAAAAGGATGGAGAACCATAAATAATTGACTATTGGGGCAAACTGTGCACTTGGATAGGAGCAATGAATTTGGACACAAGTGGCACTGATGCTATAGTCAAAGTTAGGAAATATTATCCACAATTGATGGGATTGGGGGGGATGGATTTGTCATGGAAAGAGTAGTCTGTTTGAGATAGGATCAGGTTTGGAAGGCTATGGATGACTGGGAATCAATAAAAAGATGCTTGAGGGTTATGAAAGTAAGCAGGAGGGACCTATAGGTTGGGTGTTATTAGCCACACTCAAGTTATCAATTTTCACATTTTATATGACTACATTTTCCCCTGATTTATTCTAATAATGCAACAAAGTAAAATACTAGGATAAAGGAAAAATATAAAGAGTACCTGAACTTACTTATAAGGGTGAAGCCCATGAAGTTTGTGTGATGTTGGGTGTGCATAGAGAGACCATGTTACGAAGTGAAAATATGTAATAAAAAATAAAGAGTAGATCAATTATTACCAGATATGTTATATCTAAATCAAGAATGTATAAATATGGGTAAGAGAAAGAGGATGAGAAAGGAATGAATACACCTCACTGGGTATGTAGACCAATAAAAAACTTGTTGTGATGTTGAGTGATGTTGGATGATGCTAAGTAATGTTGGGTATGCATTTTACCAAGAGTAATATCATGAATGGAGCTAAGTGCTCAATTCCTTAGAAGTGGCTCAAAAATGCAAAGGCTAGCCCTTTGGCTCCATCATCTCCCATTAAGTGAAGCTAGGTGGTCATACATGTGTTGATTTATGTTTGGACTATGTCTCCAATCCTTATAAATAGGTGGATGAAAAATATGTTGATGTCTCTAAGTGTACCATATGTGCTCTTAGTTTTTAGGTAACACTTCTCATTTTAGAATCCTAAGAATTCATAGCATGAGTTATAGGTATTTTCCAATTGTAATGCCTATGGTGAAATAGGGGCAAAGCAAAGTAGACTATTCCATAATATCTATATGATTTAGTGGTTGGGAGCCACTTTGATCCAAGATTTTGTGAATTTTGGTGAATCTTGATCAAAGTTTTAAACTACACTAATCTAAGTGAATGTTTGATAATGGGATCTAAGCTATAGTGAGTTATTTAAAAAAGGGGGATAAAAAAGGGTAAGGAAAAAAGGAAGTGAATGAGATTACTAATCTTTATCTCAAACATTATGACAAAGTTTTAATTGATTAATCATGTATTTAAACTATTATATAATTAAAAATAGATAATGCTCAATTTTCATTACAATTAGGTGAACTTCTGATGATAAGTTGAAAAACAAGAAAGAACCAAGTATGCTTTAATGTTTTGTTACTACACCTAGATAACCAATGCACATCTTTGATGTAGAATAAATTAAAGTGAAGCAACTTATGATCTTTTCAACTAATGTAGCGTAAAATAGATTAACAACCATGAAATAAGAATGCAATTTTGAATTTAAAGAAATAATTAAAATTTGAGATCTAGACAAGCAATTAAGAGAAAAGCTAGTAATGCTTAACACAACCATATAGATAAACTTTGCATAATTTTCCTTAGCTATATTAATTGTTCCAAGTATACAATTTTTGCTCAGAACCTCTCTCTTTACAAAATGTTAACCTTGCCTATTTATAAAAAGCATAGGTGGTGTAGTGATCAATTTTCAAGATACATATGGGTATAATAAGGACAATTGTCCTTGTATGAAAATTCTAAAATACATATGACATTCTATTTTGGATTGACCCAAAAAGGTGTATATGATAACAAACTAGCATATACTTATACAATACAATATTCTATTTTACAAATGTGTGCAAAATTATAATCTATAGAATCTTTTATCAAGATGGTGGTGGGCCCTCTATTTATCTTTGCTGGAGGATGTTTTTGGCCTTATTGTGCTACTCATTGATTAGTTCCAAATCTACTATATGATTCATCAAACATCTACCCTCTTGGTATGCCAATTTATTGAAATCTTTGCCATTCCTTACCATGGCCTCCTTGATATTTCTAGCCTTTGGAATTATCTCTCCTAAATTAAAGATGATATCCATGTTATTAAGGTTCTCACTACTAGACCAATCCTAGCTCTTTATCTTTATTTCTTCAATGGTGGAAATGGCTCTCTGTTTGAACTATTTATCATATATTAACCTAATGGTAATGGGTTGTGAAGGCTTTGTTAACATGGTTAATAAGAGTTTCTCAATCTTGCTCATCAAAGTCTCAACTTCCTTTACATGCTCACTGAAATTATTTTTCCATGTTCTAAAATCTTGTATTTTTTCTACAATAAGTCATAAGATTGCACTCATATGTCATAGGCTAATAGTTTTGAAGCTTGGGATCTGCCTTTCTACCTACATGTTAATGAGCTCAACTATTTGATATTTTAAAGCTCACAATTAGATGACCAAGGCTTTGGATACTTTAGCTTGTTATATCAAGGCACTATGTCCAAGTGTCATGGCCTTCAAGGCTTTAATCATATCAAGGAATGGTTCATCCAACATTATTATCATCTCATAAAGTACAAAAAGGATGGCCTTGGTTTTAAGCTCCTACTTTTCCTTCCTCAAGCTAGCAATATTTTGTTCCAGTCCCCTAATTCTTGCCATTGCTTATGCTAATTGAGACCCAACTAGGCTCTCCACATCCTTTTTGTGAATGGGATTCTCTCCCAATTACTATCCTCCCACTAGAGTTAGGTTTGCAAATAGTTCCACCTTTTGAAAGGTGAACTCCTCTTTACCCACTACAACCTTTCTTGTGGTGATCTTGTCTAGCCTTGAAGTGTTTGGATGGAAATGTATAGTAATGGTGGGCTTGGTGAACTTGTTAGTCCTTATAATTTACACCTTTGTGCCACTAGACTCGCTCAAAGCATCCATTTTCTTGATACTAGGACCCTTTGCTTCCACAAGCATTCTTTCTTATTTTTCATTCATCATTTCAAGAATTCATGGTTGAAGATATTCATGCACATCAATACTAATATTCTATGTCAATGCCCATGAATGACCCATGGAGGGAATCTTTTGGAGTTTCCCATAAATAAACCAATTTGGAATGACTAGCCTATGGATGGGTAACTCATCACTCAATAGAATTATATCATGGGCTAGATGGATAAATGGAAGCTTTGGCTTCTTGGATCTAGTAGGGATAAGGGATAAATCTACTTTCCCCTTACTCTGAGTTGTAGTTGGAACTAAGAAGAACTTAGTTATTTTCCCTTATCTTTCTCAATCCCCTCCATTTATTTATGATCCTCTACAACTTCACCTACTTGGGTGCTATGGTCTTCATATATTTCTTCTCTATCTAAGCCATAGGCCTCATCAAGAACATTGAAAATAGCCTCAACCTTTTCATATGGATCAAGAGCTACCATGTCCACATACTTTAATAGAGATAGGGTTTTCTTTGGAAGCCTTGAGGATGATGCTACTTAACCTGGCCTCTCTTCCAATTGATTCTTACCAAGGTATTGAGGTTGTGGCATTCCACTTAAGGAGGTAGCTGAGGTGTTATAAAGGTGGAAGGAAGTAAATGATACTAGAGTGGGTACATTTTCAAGATGTCTTCTCTTAGTTTTTTCTCATGTGTTAGCCTATTCTCCAACTTGGAATTACACTCTTTAAGCCTAGTGAACACTTCCTCAAAACTACTAGCCTTAGTGTATAGATGATCATAAACTCTAGGTTGGTATTCATACACTATCTTGAACACAATTTTGTCTTTCAAATGGTCCCTCACTTCCCCTTTAGGATCCCACATCCTTAATTCATCCATTTGGAAGATAAAAGCTTCTATCTACATAGACACGATGTCAACTTGCTTCCAATCTTGTAGTGTGGTTCTTCCATTTATCAAGGGAATTGGGTGGAGGAGGATTTTTTATTTTCTTTACATACCCCATAAATTCTATTGATGAGTTAGAAGGTGATTTCTTGCTCGAACAACTTATTTGGCACATATAAAAGAAATCTATATGGTGGGGACATGGTTACCACAATTTAAATTATGGTGTAATTCAGATGGTATAGAATATCCCCTATCATTTCCACATGCCTTTCGACCAAGGGGTGCATTCTAGGCATAGGAGATCTAATTATAGCCTCAACCAAAGTGGGATATATGTAGTCACAGATGAATTACATATGGTTTCTATATTTGAAAATATTCAACTTTAAGTAATGGTGGGAAACAATTTTTCTACCCCTAGGGGGCTAGTTCTTGATGTGGGGGACTTTGGTAAAAGTGAGAAAAACATCAAGTAAATAAGACATCATAAATAATTGTTTGTTGGTTTTCATCTTAATGGATGCAAATTGACAACCTAAGTGGATGCTTATCATGACCCCAATAGGGGGTGAGTTGTTGATTTATCAAATAATATACATAGAAAACCTAGGTAAGATTAACATAAGTGGTTACGACAGCCCCAAAAATCCTATTCAACAAGGTCATGATAACCCTTATTCCTTCCCTAAACTAAGGAATTAGAATTTTCCATTGGAAATATATGAATACCTAGTTTCCCTATTTGAGCCATGGTATTAGGATGGTGTCAACGTCATTTTGAGTGGTTTAATTCTTGATTGAGGGAAAATTAACTTGGGACCATGAAAGTTTATAGTAACCCTCAAAGGCTATAGGGATAATGTAATCAATCCTTCTAGATGTTCCATCATGCACAATCAAGTCATCATCTACTCTATAATCAATAAAAATTAGAGAAAATACATAGATATAGTGAAGTACCTCAGGTTTAGTAGTTGCTCGATGAAGTCTTACTAATTACATAGCATCCAAGTCCTGGCATTTGGTGTTGACTGCCTCAATTCTCCTTTCATTCTGAGTGAGGGGCTACATCTACTTTAAGGTGAAGAAAATCTTGGACCAATTATTTCACCCATTTTCCAATGCCATGTGTTTTATTCTTTATAGGAATTAGGTGTTTAATTCTTAAGAAAATAAAGGTCTGAGTAAATGTGAAACCAATAATTAATGTGTCTTAATTATTCTACTAATTTATGTAAATAGATATGTATTTTATCTTTTCTAAAAATATTAGAAAGTGTAGATAAATAAAACTTAGCTTATTTTGGTTCAAAACAACTGATTCAAGATCTATAAATTGTTGGTAGGGTTGGAATACTATCAAAAATAGAACCCAAAAATCTATTTCTAGATTTGATATAAGTACCAAACTTAGGAGACCCTGTTACTTGGCACTATAGTCTAATTTTTAGAGCTATTGTCCACTTTTGGCATTGTTGTCTAATTCTAGTGTTGTCTTTATAGTTTATATTTTTTGGGTTTCGTTCGATACATTTGTAACACCTTGGTAATGAAATATCAAAGCTTGATTCTATGCAAAACTCACTATTTGTTTGATTCAATATTTAAAACAATTAGGAGCTCTTGGTACTTGAACTTGAATTGCAAGCATGGAAAAGAGAGAAGGGGTAGGTCTCTAAAGGATACAATGGATTAACTTCACACCCCATGTATGGGTACACTACCTACATACCATTACTCTAAAGAGGGATCAAAATAATGTAGTTCTCTCATTTAAAGTGCTTGGTGAAATTGTGTGATATATGTAAATTATGATGTGAAACTAGAATGTACTTCAGATGACTAGGGATTGGTATGAGTGATTGAATAAGATTGAATTGGTCTTGGAATGTTATATGTAGGGAATAGGGAAGAGTGCTTGAGTGTACTTGATTTTATTCTTATTTCTTTCTTGAGAATCAGTGTCAACCCCTCTAAATGGACATTGAATGGCCTTTTATAGGAAAACTAATAATAATGGGTTAGATGAACTTGTATTAGGACAATTAGGGAAAAGATAAGGAATAGAGAAAACATAACCATTAGAGGTGAAAATAGACTTGGACAACAACATCAAAAATAGGAAATCTCTAAATTCTAGTGATCCTATCTAAATTAGACACTATTGTCCTAGGAGGATGAGCCTTAGGGGGATGGAATTGGGTCCAAGAGGGTTGTTTGGGTCTTAAAAATCTATGTCTAGGAAGCTATAGGTGACTGGGACTCAATGAAAATCTAGCCAAGAAAGGTTGAGTGAGAAAGAAAAATGACCTATAGTTTGGGTGCTAATAGCCATGCATAAGTCATACAATTTCACATTTTATATGATTAAATTTTCCCCCCATTTATTCTAGTGATGTATTAAAATTAAATACTAGTATAAAGGAAAAATAGAAAGCATACCTAAACTTACTTATAAAGGAAAAAGCTAATCAAGCTATGTGATGCTAGATGTGCATAGATAGAGCACTCTATGATGTGTGAGTCTACAAAATTAAGTATATTAGTTCTTAATAGATATGATATATCTATAATAAGAATGTGAATCAAAACTAAGCAAAGGAAGAGAGAGGAAATAATACACCTCACTACGTACATGAACCAATACAAAACATATTATGATGGTAGGTTATGCTGAGTATGTGCTAAATCCAGAGTAATATCATGAATAGAGCTAAGTGATCAATTCCTTGGAATGTGGCTCAAGAATAATTTTTTTATCCCTTTGGATCCATCATCACCAACTAATTGAAGTTAATGAATCATGCATATGATAATTGATGTCTGGACTTTATGTCCAATCCCTTTGAATAGGTGGCTCAAGAATACAAAGGCTAGCCTTTTGGCTCCATCATTGCCCCATGAAGTAAAGCTGAAGTGGTACCGATATAGAATAATTAACATATGGGATGGCTTATGTAACCCATGAATGTGTTACAAATCTGACACTATGGCATGGATATTTGAATGTGTGCTAGAAACTAAGCCACTCTTAGCCATTTCAAAAAATGGAGATTAGGATTGTATGCAAGCCACTCTATAACTAATGTACTAGGCTCATATAAAATCCAAATTAGGAACTTGTGTACTCAAAAATATAAAATTATATGAAAGTTTAACTCAAATGTGATGCCAAGCACCTATAGATGCAGTAAGGCATCTAACTACTAAGAATGCCAAGAAGAAACTAAACTTAGAAATAAAAGAAGATCAATGTGACATGTACATTTCCCCCAATCAATGATGTCTAGAACATGGATTTTGATTTGGAAGTTATGCCAACTGCCAATCTAAACTAAAAGTGAGAACCATTGTGCCATGTAGGATAACCCCTATATCTAAGAAAACTATGCTATAACTATTGAGTATGAAGGATCTATAAGTGTAAAAACTATGCTTAAATTAAAATTTTTGCTTATTTTTGGAAACCCTAAGTGTTTTTTGGTCTAGATTGGTATGAAAAACTATGAACACCCATATTTTTGGCACTACTATCAAAGTTTTGGTTTTATTTTCCATTTCTGGTGATACTATCTAATGTGAAAAATGACTATTGATCTAAGATTTTTCCTATTTCTCTACTCTAAAATAACTAGTTTGACCTCAATATTCTATGATAACTATTCTAAATGTTATTGTTTTAATTTCTAGGAATTTTTCTCTCTATGACAAATACCTTTTTGGATGCCCCCCATTCTGACGGTAGGAATGATGAACCTAAGATGACTACCCTCAAAAGAAAAGTGTCTTGGAAGCATGTTAATTCTAAAAAGATATATGATATAGCATTTGATGTTTGAAAATATGTTCAAGATATAGAAATTTTTGTAATGAGATATTGTTAGATCAAGAGGGGTATGTCTAGATAGATATAACAATGTGAAAGCATGCACAAAGTACTAAATTAGAATTGGAAATGTTAAATTTTAGTTGTTGGTTTGGAGGGATGGAGCATGATGTCCATCATAGCATCCAAGAAAGCAAGGTAAATTCATGATATGGATCATGGCATGACACACATTTGACAATCAAGAAGCAAGAATCATACTAGATAGGCCAAGGGACCATACAAATAAGGGACATGGGAACATGTCACTCAAACTAGAAACATGCATGGAAGGCATGTTTAAATGCCTCATACACATATAAGTAAAATAATCAAAGTTCATATATATGCCATAGGCACAGTTAGGAGTAGAATCAAAGGACACTAGAAAATGTCCTAAGGTACACACATAAAAAAGAAGCAAAGGACATTGGCAAATGTCTTAAGGTACAAACATGAGATAAACTAGAATTGAAAATGAAATCACACAAACTACACTACGAAAATACAGAAAGCATGTAAGAACTAGAAAATACAAACACATCTAACTAATTAAAGCAAATGTGAAAGTATGTAAAACATGTGTTGTACAAGATTACATATATGTTAAGAAATACATAAGTGCTAGATACTAGTGAGATGTCGATATATTATTTTGTGTAAGCTTTAAAGTAATGTATATTAGCATGATAACTCAGAGTGTGTGGTCTATAAATGGCATAACTTGGATGGTGTAGTCATGTAAAAGATGCTCCTAGTGGGTATTTATAATAATGTATGTCTTGAATATAGAAGTAAGAATGCCCCCTCTATGGGTAGAATTAAGTAATCACGTATCTAGATGTCACTACACACACTCAAAGAATATCAAGTGAAGCATGGTAAAGTACAAAATTGACATACCATAGCATGAAATAGAAAATGTAAGGCCTAGCATGATAGTAGTAATGAAAAACATGGATGATTCATACAATCAAAAAAGTTTGGAACTTTTGAAATTTTTTGAATGTTTTTATGTTTTGAATTTTTGTATTTTTGAAAATATTTGAACTATGTACATATGTACAATAAATGTTGGAAATTAATGATACTAACTAATGAGTCTCAGATGAGACTCCTTGTCATGGTGTCTTATATCAAATAATGGGATCTTTTATGATCATGAGGCATGAGTGTATGACTGAGATTACAAAGATGGAATGTGTGTATTTTATAACTGCTCTAAAATCTCTAAAGTGGAAGCTAAATGTGGGGTCCCCCTATGACTCTTAAAAGTGGATACAACTATAGGGCTCTTTAAGACCCATCTAAAAGTAGGAGATTAAGCTTTGTAAATAGGTGCTCTATATGTAGCTATATGAGACCACAATGTAACTACTCTAGGTGTGAATACTATAGTTGGAAGCTATCTAAAATCTTGAAACTATGGCTAAACCTAAAGTGGAACTAGAATGAAAGTTATAAGAGAAGCTAAAAATGGTGAAATAATGGGATATAGTAATTGTAAGCTAGTAGATGGCTTTGAGCTAGGGAGTGCTGACTCATAAGTAACTCTACCAACTATAGTAACCTGATTAACATGATTGAAATCCATACATATGTGAATTGTAGAAGGTATTGCCTTGATTTTTTGTATTTATGGTCGACCAAGTAATATGTCAAAAAATCTTATGTTGTGAACTATAGTGAACAGTGTAGCCACATGTGTAGGACCAACCTATAATAGAATTACTATATCACCTAATAAACATTGAACATGCCCAATAAAAACCATTAATAACTATGTCTGTCGGGGTGATATCTTACACCAAATAACCCAAATTTTTTAGTAGTGTGAAGGTGCACATATTAAGACTAGAACCATTTTTAATGAGTACACTGTGGATAAGTTGATTATGTATATGTACTCTGATTAAAAGTGTATTGTAACCTATATCATTCTTCATAATCTCTTGATTTGAAAAAGATATTGAAGGCTTGGATAGATATTTGGACTCATACACACCTATCATACCCCTCAAAGGATGTGTCTCAAATGAAGATGCTTAGTATGTAGATGGTGGAGGATGTGTATGGTATGTATGACGAACACCTAATGTATCCTCTTTCTCTTATTTTGAATGCTGTGAAAGTAGATCTAAAAATATTTTCAAAGCTTTATCTTGTTTTGACATTATGTTTAGAGTCTCAACTAAAATGCTTAGATCAAGTAGATTATCATCAATTAAATATTGTACCTTATGTTTCAAAATGATGAATCTATTTTTTATATGGCTTGATGCCCTATGAAAATCAAAACATGTATGCTAATCATATCCCTATGAAAGAGGATTTGCTAAATCTACTTCCTAAATAGGTGGGAGAGTTACGATGTAACATTCCAATAACTACTATAGAACTTTGGCTGTAGAAATGGGTAAATTAGTAGATCCATGTTGAGAACGTGCTAAGAAAACCACACATTAAGGGGGCCTAAAGTTGTATTAACTTTTGGTTGATTTTGTTTCTTATTGTCACTAATTTTGACTTTGTATGGGACTTTTCTATTACTCTTGTTTGTTGTTTTTGGAGTACTTGAACACTTGAGTTTTCCCATTGAGATTAACTTGAATTCTCTTCCCTTAAGTGTATGACACAATTCAGTGAAAGAAGAGAATATTTTAAACATAATGGATTCATGCAGTGCTAAAAAAAGGCCTTATTTAAATATGTTTTGTAGTTCTTGATCAACCATGGGGCTAGTTAACTTAGCCAAAATAGTCTTATATCTAAGAACATAATTATTGAGGGGCTCATTTGGCCTTTTTTCTATTGTGAAATTTGTGTATATGAGACCTTATTACCAATATTGATACTAAAATGTGGTAGGAACATGTCTGATAAAGGATTGAATGTTGTGATTGAATGATTCAATAGAATATAAAACCATTGTAGAGCATAATCCTTTAGGCTCCATGGAAAGAGTTTGGTAAGTATCTAGTCATTGGGTACATAATCCAAACATGATTCATGAAAAGGTCTCAAGTGTGTCTCTACATCACCCTTACCATCATAAAGAGTTAGCTTGGGTTAGACAAATCCTTGTGGTAAGGGTATAAAATCAATGTGATGTTGTAATGTTGTATGTAGAAGTGTAAAAGAATTTAATGCTTGTGTAGGTCTAGTGGTAGCTTAATCAAGATGTTTCACCTGATATTGAAGAGATCAGTTCTCTTGGACAAGGGCTGCCACATCAAGAGATAGGCATATACTAGCTACAACTAGTGGCATAGAAGATGGTTGGGATACTATAGGGGGTGGTTGAGATATAGTTATCCCCATAGTGTCATTTACAATTGGCTTCTCTATGGTTTGAGAAGATTTCCCATTGGGTAATTTTTATTGTTCTTCTTGTAAAATTCTAAGCATGTCCTCTTGCATATATAGATGTTTGGTTAAGATTTCTTAAAGTTCACATTTTTTAGTTTCATCAAAATTGGTATATCAGGCCATTGATAAAGTAGGAAAATAATTTGAAATGTTTACAAATGTTTTGAAATATGTGTTCATAGGTAATGAACTAGAAATAGAAAGTAATGAATATAAGAAAAACAAATTCTAAAATATAGTGACTTGGGATTTGTGTAGAAAATGATATTGATTTGTTAAACATGTGAGGTGATACCACAAAAGTAAGTGCTAGTAAATTTAACTAGGAATTTTATAGAAATATTATTTACATAATACTATGAACTTTTGATTTTGAAATTGATTTTTTGAGTTTGATATACAACTAAATTTTTAGAAAATTATGCAAAAAGTATGGAAGAATAATTGAAAATGTATTTGATGCAACTAGGGTTTTGAATTATTTTTTTCAAAATTAGTGTAGTAATTTGAAACTTTTTACAAAGAATTGTAGTTTTAATTATGAAAAATTGAGGAAAAATATGAAAATATTTCTAAAATTACCAGTATATTTTTCTTAGTGGTTTGAAAGTGTTTGTATGCAAATAGGACATAATATGTGAAAAATAGGGTTTGAGTGAATTTATTTAAAATATTTCAATTAATTTGTAGTTTTTTAATTCTTAATTTTAAGAAAATTTAGGAAATTATTGAAAAAAATTAGAAATAACTAACCCTCGGGTTTCTAGGGTTTTTGTACAAAAATTTGAAGTAAGTCAAGTTCACCAAATGTTTTATTATTTTTGGGAATTGGGTGTTTAATTATTAATAAAATAAAGGTCTGAGTAAATATAAAACTAGTAATTAATGTGTCTTAATTAGCCTACTAAGTTGTACAAATAGATATGTATTTTATCTTTTTAAAAAATAGTAAGAAGTGTAGTGAAATCAAACTTAGCTTATTCTGGATTGAAATAGTTGATTCAACATCTAATAATTATAGTGAAAGGATGGAAGCCTATTGTTAAAATAACCCAAAAATCAATTTATGTATTTGATAAGAGAGCCAAACTTAGGACATTCTACTACTTGGCACTGTAGTCTACCTTTTGGAGATGTTATCCACTTTTAGCACTATTATCCAATTTTGGTGCTATTATCCTAGTGGTCTTGCTTTATTGGGTTTTATTCAGTACATTTGTAACACCTTGTAGATGAAATATTGAAGCTTGATTCTATGTGGATCTTATTATGTGTCTAATTTAATCTTCAAAACCCTTAGGAGTTCTTGGTACTTAAACTTAAATTATAAACTTGGGAAATAGAGAAGGGGTTAGTGTGTAAAGGATACATTAGACACACTTAACACCCTATGTGTGGGCACACTTACTATGTACCAATAATCTAAAGAGGGATCAAGATAATTTAGTTATCCCACTTAAAGTGCTTGGTGTAATTATATGATGTACACAAACTATGATCCAAAATTGAAATGTACTTCAGATGACTAGTGACTAGTATGAGTGCTTGAATAGGCTTGAGTTGGTCTTGGAAGGTTGTATGTAGAGAATAGGGAAGAGTTATTGAGTTTAATTTCTTGTATTCTTACTTCTTTCTTGAGAATCAGTATCAACCCCTTTAAATAGACATTGAATGGCCTTTTCTAGGGAAACTAATAATCATGGGTTAGATGAACTTATATTAGGCCGACAGGGTAAAAGATAAGGAATCAAGAAAACATGACAGTTAGAAATGAAAATATACTTATAAAATATCTCTAGAAGTAGGAAACCCCTAAATTTTGGTACTCCTATCCAAATTGGGTACTATTGTCCTAGGAGGATGATCCTTAAGGGGATGGATCTAGGTCTAGGAGGGATTCCTAGGTCCTAAAAATCTAAGTTTGAGAAGCTACAGGTATTTGGGAATCAATGAAAGTCTAATTGAGAAGGGTTCAATGAGAAAGAAAGAGGAATTATAGTTTTGGTGTTATTAACCATACCTAAGTCATCCAATTTCACATTTTATATGATTACACCATGATGTCCAACTTTGTGTCCTTGAAAACCCTACCCAAGTGGTCTATAGACAAGTAAAACTTTATCTCTTCCCTATGTTATTGTCTTCCCTCTGGCATTGTGTCTCAACCTTTCAAAATGCTAAACACTTAATCTATAAAAGTTTTAAGATTATTCTTCTCACACTTTAAATTATTTTACAAGTTCAACTGTGATTCAAACATTCACAATCTTCCTATTTTATGAATATGTTTAGGTTCTCTTAGAGCTTTAATGGCATAATTGATTTATACCTAGGTTCATTCATACCCTTGATTCAATTAAGACTTATGTATTTATACCTTTTATTTTCTATATGGACAAAATCTAATATTTATCATCTTTTGCGTATGTTGATCTTGTGTGTCATCCATTTAGCATCATTTCATGACATTTTTCATAATTATCTCAAGTATAACTAGCTGTTAGCCTTTGAGTTTTTCCTTTGGTTTCACTCCATTAGATCAAGATCTAAGTATCAAGTGCCAAACATTGATCATAATCCTATTTTTTTACCTCATTGGTCATCATAAGTATCAATCCCCATGATTATGACACCTAGCATATTATCACATCATTGATCTCTATTTTTTTGGCTCTTTTCACGTGATGAGCTCTCAAGCTCCTTGATTCTTTATTTGAAGATCTCACACCCTTGGAATATGTTGGTATTATTAAGCAAAATTCATAGGATCTTGCAAGATTCATGAGGTTTAATTAGTTTTGAGGGTCAAATAAAAAAGAGCTAGGTTAAATTTCTTAGTCCTAAGTTTATTTTGTTGATAAACATGACAAAATTAAGACTAAGGTTCATTATGCATAGCCTAAGTTAAAATATTAAAGTGGAGCCTTTTTTATATAAAAATCATAATAAATCCTTCAAATGTCTAAGCAAAAAACGTTTGGTAAGGTTTAATTCAATGGTCTCGATAACATCATAAACTTCCTCACTATCTTTAAATGATGTTTGCAAGATCATTGAATTTGAGCTCATGAAACTTCCTTTAGTAAATAAAATATTGCCATATGGCCTCTTCATAGAGATTCCCAGGGTCCCAAATCCATCTCTCATCATTGGATCAAAGGATCGATATCTATTGGATCATGATCTAAGTAATCAAATATGATTGGTCCATAGTGACCCCATGATGATACTTAAGGCTTTGACATTTCAAAGCTCAACTCACATTGTCTGATCATGATCTTCACTATAGTGAGGACCATAGACATTTTTCAAGGGGATATCACTTTAAGTCCATTCCAAGACCTTCTATGCTCCATTAGATTAGGTCCCATGATTAAGCTAGGATAATTAGATCTAAAAAGAAGTACAAACATTAAGTCAAGACCCATAGATCATAAAAACTTAGGCTAAGTTTTAATCATAATGTCCCACTTGTATTAAAATACATGAGGGGGCCTTATGATTAAAGTTTAAGCTAAATGCTAATTAAAGGCGATTCAGCTAGGAAATGGAAGGAGAAGGGGGGGTGTCCTATAAGACCATCCAAATGCGATTAGAATAAAAAAGGAAGCTTAGAAGGAAGGAAAAAAGATACGAGGGTCTAAGTTTAATTTTTGTATTAAGGTTTGGTTGAGTTATTAAATGTCACCAAGACTTAGTATAAAATTAGACATAGGTCCTAAGTGGGTTAAAATTCCCACCAAATGGCCCCTACCAATTTTGAATTCAAACCACAAGGTTTTAATCTTAGGTTCTTTCTGAAGAGGACCCAAGACCAAATTTCTATAGACCAAAGGATATTAAAAGCCTAAATAGGACCAAGTAGTGAATTGTTGGTTGGTATGTGTTAGTTCCTTCTCCATGGAACTTTTATTTCTCAAAAATGGTGTAAACCATTAATAAGGTTAGTCAAACAAAACCTAACCACAAACAAAATATGATACTATATATCAGAGTGGATGATATTCAAATTCTATAAAAACCTAGGGGCACAACAAGGTTTTTAATGATAAATTTTTAGAACATCTCAAGGGACATAGTTTTAAAAAAATAAGGGGATGTTGGCCTCAGTAAATGGTGACTCACATGCGAAACATAGCCATATATTAGAACCCAGAAGATCTAGTTTAACAAATAACTCGATCACTTTTCTATTCGACCCATGGCATCATCATGATCTACTCATGGTTGAAACAATTTTTGCACATGCAAGATTAGGTTTAATTTCTATCATATATTCATGTTTTGTGTGTGCTTTGATTCTAATTATTATTTAACATGGGATTCAAGGAAAAACTTCTAAGTTTCATGTCCTTGATCATTTACACTAGTTTATAGGACATGGTTATTCATGAAGGATCATGATTTTGGTTTAGGGGAGGCTTGGGCATTGCTCTACTACTAGATAGGCTTCCATAGCCCTGATAGAGATGCCTTTGGATCTACTCGAGGCCCTACTCCACTACTAACTAGGATCTATAGCCCTGATGGAGAATACCCAAATCACCTATGCTTGGAAACTTCAAATTTTGCACGGAATTCTTATTTTTGTATATTTTGACATACATTTTAATGATTTCATCAAGGTTGGTGACCAAGATAGCCAAGTTTTAGGGATTCTAGTCAAGTGATTTATTTTTATATGATCACATATGGTTTCAACCATTGTCCTAGGCAAGGATGTCTTGTTAAGTGCAAACATGATTCTATCCTAATAAGTTAAGCTTTCATCTCAAAAGTACAACTCTTCATAAAACCATACATATGTCAAGGCAATACTTAGGTTTGAATATAATAAGGGACATTTTCATTTGAATTTACCAGTTTCTCCATGTTGTATCACTAAGCTCATATTCCAAGTCTATGGTCATCGTATGTATGAGGTTCACATCCCATTCCTGAATCTTGGCAATTTAAGGTAGACAAGATACTTTGAGCACCAGACTTGTCTAGAAGTACTTATTACAGGTAAGGAACAAAGTATAAAATAGAGAACAAAAAGGCATAATAGAAAGAAAACAAACAATAAGAATTAATAAAGGAAAACAAAAGGCAAATAAATATATACAAATAAAACAAAAAATATAATAAAAAATAAACTAACTAGCCTACCTACCCTAACCTAGTGAGTCTTACAAATTCTATTCCATGAAGACCCTAGGGGGAGCAATAGAGAAATAGTGTTTGAGATATTTCCCATTAAAAGGCAATGTGAACTCTGATCCTTAAAGGTCTTTTAGCTTGAAGGTGTTATTTTCAAGTGTTTTAGCAATATGATATGGGCCAATCCATAGAGATGTGAATTTTCCACGATTACCCTTGGGTTTAGATGCTTTGTCCCAAAGGAGGACTAGGTCTCCTTATCTAAATACCTTAAATTTTGACCTCTTATCAAACCATATTTTTTTACCATGGTTTGATACTTAATGAAATTAGCAAAGGCTTATTCCCTTGCATCTTCCATGTGAATGATATCTAACAACCTAGAATTTGTAAGTTCCTGACTTTCTTCCATGTACTCCAACATAAATCTGAATGTGGGAAATTTGAGAGTGATAGGAAATATTGATTCTTGGAGATACACCAATAGGAATGGTGATGCCTTTAATAGCTATTTGATTCTGATTATATCTACCCATAGAGCATATTTGAGGAGTTTGTGCCAAGTTCTAGGCTTGTCTTCAGTATATTTTTTTATTTTCTTGATTATGTTCTTATTGGTAGATTCAGAGATGCCATTTCCTTGGGGTTATGGTTGGAAGAAAAATTTAGATAAATGCGATTGTCATAATCCCATTTGATCATTTCTATGGACACAAATGTAGATCCATTATCACACACCAAGGAGACTGGGGTTCTAAATTTGGTAGAGATGTTTTATTTTAGGAAGTTGGTCACTTCTTCTATCCTATAGTGTTTGGTGGCTACAACTTCAATCCACCTTATGCAATAATATATGGTATTCAAAAAATATTTGTGGCCCTCATAAGAATTAGGGTTAATAACCCCTATGAAATCTAACCCCTATTATGCAAATGGTTTGTCAACCATCACTAGCTGTAGAGGCATGACTACCTTTGGCTCTTTAATGCAAAATATTTGACATGAATGACATTCTCTTACATGCCTGTGAGCATCCATAAACATGGTGGGCCAATAGTAACCAATCCTAAGGATTTTGTGGGCTATTTTATTTCTTGATGGATGTCCACTACCTATTTTCTCATTGAAGGTACTCATGATTTGAGAAGCCTCCTCCTTGGATACACACCTTAGATACACTTCTTCAGAGTTCTTTCTATATAATATTCTATCTTTGATCAAATAGTGAGAAGATTTGAGTCTTAGGGATCTATTCTATTCTCTTGTGATCCCTATAGGATAAGTTCCATTAATAATAAAATGAATCAAGGAGTCACACCATTCATTGGGTTGGAGGTCCTATTGCTCAACTTGCATGACATGTAACTTGGGATTGGTGTTGATAACATCTGAACTAGGCCTTGGCACCTTACCAGTTTGGCTATTTTCATTTTTGTGTCATACTCTTGTAGGAATGACATAAATTTACCTCTAAATTCACCCAATTCATTTTGACTCATCATGATTTTTGTATTAGGGTTTGGAAAGATAACATGTACTTTATTTCTAAGGATGTAATGTCTGAACTTTTTTACTATTTTTATTAGTGCATTTGTATGTTTATCAATCAAGGAGTAGTTCAATTCTACATTTTTGAAATGGGTACTCATGAAGTCTATTGGGTGATCATTCCCATCATCTTTCTAAGTTAGGAATACAACCATTGTGTGATCAGAAGCAAATGAATACAAGTAGAAGTCCTTTAAAATTTTTAGTCTTATACATACTAGGGCTTGACTAATTTCTTCTTTAATACTATTAAATGTTATTTTAGACTCCTCATTCAAAGTGGTTTTGGCATCTTTTTTGAGCATGTCATTGAGTTGTTTAATAATTTTATCAAATCTTGAGATGAACTTTCTCACAAATTTTATCTTGCCAAAATATTACTTCAACCCTTTCTAGTTATTTGGGAGCTCTATCTTAGAAATGGCTTCCACCATTTAAAGAACTATGGAGATCCCATCTTTAGTGATAATATGATCTAGAATTTTTCCATTAATGACACAAAATATGATTTTCTTTGGGTTGAGAGAAATACCATATCTTTTACACCTCTCAAACACTTGATGTAGGTGTGTGAAATGATCTTCTCAGTTTTTAGAGAACATTGTTAGATCATCCATGTATATTATGATGCATTTTCTAACTAGACCTTGGAAAGCATGGTCCATGTCTCTTTGAAATGTATCCCCTAATTTAATTAGTTCTATTTTAGACTAGAATATCACCCTTGTAGGATTTTTTTTAGGCTCTTTCACTCCCAACTACAATATTGGAACAACCTCAGGCTGTGGGTATCTTATAGTGAAGTTGAACCTCTAGGATTTTTAATGAAGCTAGCTCCTCAAATGCTTCACTTTGGATTCATTCCCACAATAAAACCTATCACTGGCTAAATAAAAGGGAGAGAAAGATAACATGAAAGGGAAATATAAGATAAGGATGGTGATGCACCAAATGCAAAATGATCCACTTCTAACCTAGAAGCCTTAATAACTACTAATTAATTTAATCAAAACACAAACTAATTTGATCCTATCTCAAGGCCACAAGCATAAGTATTTTATAGAGGTCAAATGGAAACCTTGTAATTTTAAGGACATAAATTAATAGGCTTGTATAAGATACTATAAACTTATGACACTTCACATAACATGCAAGGGATAAAAACAATTAAAGAAAAGTGCATGGAAGATTCATAGATGATGAAAAGAGACATAAATTTTGAAAGTTAAAACCTAAATAATTCATACATCACTCCAAAATAGAATTATAAAGTTTATCTTATTGCTTCAAGAGAGTGTTTACAAGGTGATTTTGATAGAGTAATTCTATCACCAATTGAGGGATCCTTTTTTAGACTCAAAAGCCTCTATATATAGCAAAAAGGGATGAGAGAAGAAGGAGATTGCATGAGAATATAGAGAGGGGGATCATAAATGGATGTAACCACAACTATTTTCCTTAAGATCTTTTGCATTCAAATCATGTAACTACCTTAAACATGAGATAAACCATCCAAGATCAACACAAATCTCCTCGAGCCCATCATGCATTCAAGTCCCCCTTTTTTGAGATAAGAGATCCATGTCAAAGTTAGCTGCATGTCTCTAACAAGTGTGAATGATTTGATCTTTACATTAAAAACTTGTCATGTTCGATCACTTTGCATGTCTTGCATGTATGAGGATGAAATCCATATATCTTTGAATCTAGATTGAGCCATGCTGCTTGTGCATTAAGTGGTTATTTATTAGAGATGATGGCTATGTCAAAAGATGAGGACCTCTCCATTAATTACACCTACTAGCTACTGATTTGAAATCTAGACCAGATCTTTCATATAGATGGAAAAACAATCTAAGGACATTGGTTTTCCTACATCCATTCATGTCAATGTAAGTCCATAAAATTCCAAAAAACTACTTGTATGGGTTCATATTTTGACATTTATGGGCTTGCTATGAGATATTTGAATCCCAATGGCTATTTTCTAAGCTTTAACTTTGACACTAGTGCAAATGTCATGTTTCATTCAAACACTTTCTTGTGAGACTTTTTCTTTTAGATAATTTTCTTGAACAATTTCCGTGGACTTTTTTCTCAAAATAATTAAACTTTTGACTTTTTGAGAATGACCCTTTGGATTTTGAAAAGTCCTTTGGAGAAGTTCCCTTTCTTAAGGAAAAGTATCTTTTAGCCACTATGAAAATTCCCCTTTCTAAAGGGAAAGTACCATTTGAAAGTTTTGTAAATGTCCTTTGGTTATACGAAATGAACTACCAACTTTTTGGAAAAGACCCTTAAGACAAACTTGCTTCAGCCACTTTCCTGAAAGAAAAGTCTTCAAGACTTTTGAAAAGGTCCACTTCCACAAAATATACCCTTTGAAATTGCTGCATAAGACACTTTGGCATGGAAATGACTCTTTGAAAAAAGTGTTTTGGCCATTCAAAACATGAAAAGGTCCCTTTTTGCTGAGAAAAGTGCCCTTCAACATTTTGGAAAATAGTCTCTAGGGTTTTTATTTTTTGGCACTTCTTCTCAAAGGAATTCCTTTCTAAGGAATTCCTTCAGAATTTTTTCCTTTGACTTTTTGTAAAATACCTTTCAGATTTTTGTCCTTGAGTGCTTTTATAAAAAAGTACCTCTATACTTATTGCTAAGTATCCTTTTGAGTTTTTTTTTTGGACCATTTTCCTGAAAAAATCCTTTCAAGAAAATTGTCTCAGCCACTTCACTTTAAAAAACATACCCTTCAAAACTTTTTCTTGGTACACTTTTTGAGAGAAAAATCATTCAGGACTTTTATTTTGAACAATTTTTTTGAATTTTTTTTTATACTTATCCAAAAAGACTCAAAAAAAATCTCTTGAAAGAAATAGGTTTTTGGGAAAATTATTGTAAAACAATTTCCTTGAAAGAATTTAGTCTTTGTCTTATGATTTGGACATTTTATCCAAAAGAAATATCCATTCAAAAAATTTGTCTCAAACAACTTGTCTAAAATAATTCAAAAAATTAGCCAAAAAAATGGGCCCCAAAAGAAACTATCTTAGCAAAGAAAAATTTGAAAGAATTCCAAAAGAATCAGTTGATAAGGCTTTGTACTTAGATTTTCCAAGGTCTGTAAACACTTCTAGATTTGTTCACAAAACTACTATTTGACATTCAATCTTTAAAATTATGCTCAACTTATTCATCTAGGAAAAATCTTGGCATGTGGGCCAAAAAATGGCTAACATCTTTGGTGACTCTTAGGGAAACATGCCTGCTATGCTTGAGAACCCAGAGAACTTGCCTTGTCTAGTCTATTGGGCATGGAGTCATTAGCCTTTACAACTGAGCTGGTCTAAAATTAGATACAAGGCTAACCATTTCTATACTTCCTCTTAAAGCAACAAGGATAACAAGAATAAAACAAACACTATTCCCAAGGCACTTATGGGAGGGAAACACACAACTAAAAAGATGTGTACAAGGTACTTAGGAGAAAACATGAAAAACTATAAAAAAGTACAATATATACAATGGATACAAAATCTTGTAGTATCAAGGCTTTAGATGAATCCTATTAATTGGGATGGGTAGTACCTCTCCATCTAGTTAGGCCAACTAAAAAACATTATGTTGTTTGCATCCTTGAATGAAACAAGGATGACTCCACATGCTATCAAATTTGGTATAGTTGCCCAATTTGGCCTTTTTTGAATCTCACTTAAGGACTAAATATGCTTCCTTAAATTCCCTTATCGTGGCTCTTTTGTCAAAGAATTTATTGACTTGATCTTGATATGAATCTAGTGTTTTCATCACAATGTCTCTCATTTCTTCAAGCTTCATGAGTTATGCCAGTATTACATTTATGGGATCATCCTCCATCAAATCCAACTGATGGGATAGTTATGATGTAGGAATCTCAATAGAAATGGACAACTAGGCCTCCCTTACATATACTAAGACATATGGAGAATTGCCAATGGTAACTTTAGAAGTCACTCTATTAGCCCACAAGGTTGTCTTTAATTTAGTGTACCACATCTTTTGATTCTCTTTCATAGTTCTCCTAATGATTCTTAACATATTTTTATTTGTGAAATTAGCCAACCATTTCCTTGAGGATAATAGTTAGAGGAGGTGCTGAGGTAGATTCCCATATTGAGAGCCCATTCACTCATTTTTAGAATGAGCAATACTAATGCATTATCAAAAATGATATTGGATGGAACACAAAACCTAGTCACAATGTTTCCATAGAAGTATATGAATGCACCTTCATTAGCTTCTTTCAATGTAATGGATTATACCCACCTGGTGAAGTAGTTAGTTGTAGTAAACACCCATGTACGCCTTGCACTTGATAGAGTGTTAATAATTCCTATGAAATCTAGCCCTTATTACATGAAGGGTTGCTCTATCTAAATTGGGTTGAGAAGAATGGCTACCAATATTTTCTTACCCAAAAATAAAGCACACTTTTGACACTTTATAACCCATGCATACACATATTTGAATAGGTTGGGCCAATAATAACCATCCCTCATTATCTTTGCTACTGTGGTTCTAGGAGAAAAATGACCTCTTATAGGTCCATCATTGAATTTCTCCAAAAGCATGGTCACCTAGTCATTATATATGCACCTAAGGTGTACCCCATTTATCTCTCTTATAAAAAGAGTACCACCTAATAATGCATAGGGTATGGATTGAAGTCTAAAATACCTTCTTTATACCTTATCTAGACTTTGAGGGCATTCTCCTATTAGCAGAAAATGTGCCATATCATGGAGCTAGATCTTATGAAGTAGAGGTGCCCCCACCTATGAGTTGTCTTGTATCACCATGGAAAATTCTTTGTCCTCAGGAAGGTTATCAATAATATGTTCACATAAGCCTTTACCTCTTACTATCTTAGTGACCTTGATCTCCACATCATAATCCATGACCTTGGTAATCCAACCAAAACTCTTCTCATTCAATTCTTTGTTAAGAAGAAAGTCTCTCACTCTAGGATGAGACACATAAGATGCATTTTTCTACTAGAGAACATTGGACTAAAATTTTTAAGGATTCTTACCAATAAAAGGACTTGTTTTTCTATGAAAGTATACCTTACCTCATACCCCTCAATCCCTTGATTGAAAAATGTTATTAGCTACTCAAGTACTTCACAACTATTTTGCATCAGCATATTTGATATATTATCAATATTTGCAAAGGAATAAAATATGAAATCTCTTAAGAAATTAGGATTCATGAGTGTGGGTGTTTAGGTAATGGCTTGCTTGATAGCCTTAAATGTTTATTTGCCTTCATTTGACCAAGTGAACACTTAGTTCTTCTTAAGCATGGTAGTGATGGGTTTGACTAAGTTTGTAAACTAAGTATAAACCTTCTCATGAAGTTTATTTTCCTAAAGAAACTTTTTATTCCTTTCTTATGCTTGGGTAAAGATAAGGACAAGATGACACTTATTCTATCAGGATCAATAGAAAGACCTTATTTTTAAATAATGTGACCCAAAAACTTACCTTCATACATGACAAACACACACTTCTTAGGATTCGAAGAGATTCCATACTCTGTATCTCTCAAAAATTAACCTTAGGTGGTCCATGTCTTTTTTGGCATCCTTGGATAAAATTTTGATGTCATCCAAGTAGACCAACACCATTTGATTTAGTAGTCCTTGGAAGGCCATGTCCATTAATCTCTGAAAAGTGGCCCCATCATTTAATAGGCCAAAATGCATCTTATGATATGCATATGTGCCCCACTTTTTGGTAAAATTAGTCTTGTATTAATCCTCTTTCTTTACTAATATTTGGTTGTAACCTAAATATCCATCCAAAAGAGAAAAACATTCTAAACCTACAACTATTTCAAGAAGCTACTCTATGGATGGTAGAGGGTAATGGTCCTTCAAGGAGACCCTGTTCAAGTATTTGAAGTCAACAAAAATCCTAATCTCCCAACTCTTTTTACCTTATAGGCACCAAATTGGCTACCCATGATGAGTGCTTGATGGGAAAGATGATCTTGAATTCAATTAAATTGGTTAGCTCTCTCGTCATAAGCTCTTCTATTTTAGGGTTGACAGGCCTTTGTTTTTTCCTCACAAGCTTAGCATTAGCCTCTAGTTCTATATTATAATAGTCTATCTTTGGACCAAAACCTTTTAGGTCACTATATTACCAAACAAAGATGTCTAAATATTCCTTATGAAGTTTAATGAAAGCATGCCTTTCTACCTCATTGCTTACCTTCCCAAGATTGAGGAACTTATCTTTGAAAATGAGGACTCTTTCATAGTTCTCATCATTAGTTGACATCACTATCTTATCTTTCCTTATATGGTCTCCCTCATGGAAAAGACTTTTAAGGGTGATAATACCTTTAGGAAGTTTATTAGACTTTAGTTGAACAATTTGATCCTCATACTAATGTTGAAATTTACCTTGGTTTATTAAGGAAAACTTTGCTTCCTACTATAAGATACATATTAATTTGTTTATCATTTTCAAAGACCTACTAATGGACTTCATTATCTGGTACTAATGGCCTCACCACCACCTTGACATGTGGCTAAACCTTGGCCTCTTTTAGCTTACTTGGAATATCAAATTGGGCTCCCATAGTTGTTAATCTATCAACATGCTAATTATGGTTTCTTTGCACAACTTGAATTTTAAAGGCTTCAAAATTTTCAATTAGGTCCCATAATCTATTTTTGTAGGACCTCATTAAAGGATTGTTTGTAATGTTTAGGACCCTAACTTGTTTCACTATAAGCTCACTGTCTCCATATGCTTGTAATTGCTTGATTCCCCTCTTATTAGCCCATTAGGGGCCATGGATTAGGCCTTAATTTTATACTTCATTAGAGAAGCAACTAAAATGGAACCTATAAGAAGAGAAAAACTTATCATATAAAGGGGAAACTAACATTTCCCCTACACCTACTCCATTTTTTCTCCTTGAACCATCAAAGATCAACTTCCTCATAACATTGAGGTCTTCTTTAGGTCTAATGAGGGAATGCATGTGTTTATTTTCATCATGTAGTAGATAGACACCCATGTCTCTTTCTTCAATACCTTCCAAAGGTTTGAGAAATTAATGATCCCCCGATATCTCATCCAATAATAATTCTAGAATCTCCTCAAAATAAGTATTTAGTTTTTGACCAATCATAAAATTATCCTCATCCAGGATAGTATAATTAAGGTTTATGCTATCTGCATGATGGGCCTCAATGTGAAAATGTGTCATGGGCTCAACTTTGATTGATACCTTAGTCCCATACCTTCTTCTGAATTCCATGTATGACCAATCTATTATGAGATAGCCTCTTATCTTTGATATGAATTCTCTAGATAAGAATAGAGTGAAACAAGGAGGTAACTCTATAATTAACACATCTTGAGCCAATGAAACACTAGGACAAGTATGTAAATTCAAGCTAACACCTCTAATAGTACTAACTAGTTTGGTGGAAGATCCATTAAGTTACAAAAACTCCCTTAGATTAAGGTTTATACTTTAAAGCGAGCTAGTTTGTTATTGACTTTGACATCACTAAATTACTTGCTCCACTATCTACCATGCAATTATGTACCAAGAAGTCACCAATGATTAATTAAATGTAGAACAGAAGAGGTTTGACCACCTTACTTAATCCTTATCCCACAGGAACTTGGGTTACATTAGTGAGGACCACAGTTTCTTTTCTTGTTTGTTTGGCTATAGTTGTTATAACACCTATCTTAGATAAACCTTCCTAAAGGATATCCACTTGACCAAGCATAGAAAGCATGTCCCACATTGATACACTCACACTAGATTTCTTCATTTTCTCAATAATGTTGATTGGTGGACCACCAACCTTCACCTATGATTTGGGGGCCACTACTATTGTTTGTTTAATCTATGAGTTTTTTGGATCAAAGTGGGTCCCTTTATTCTAATTTTTATGAGGTGTTGGGACCTTTGGAGTGATAGTAGGCTCCCTTGGCTTTGATAGTAATGAAGTAATAATAGGAATATCTTTGACCACCTCTTGATTACCATCCATATTCCATTTTTTAGACCTTATATTAGATACCATTATAATGTATTCTTGTATAAATATAGCTTGTTGATTAGACACATAACACTCTTCTTGCTTGCTAATGAGAATTGTAACATCTAGCTAGTTTGGTACCTGGTCAGATCCTTGGTCTTGTGCAGATGTCCCTAGTTTTATCATCATGGGGATATCTATGTTTTAAGATATTAAATCTTGATTGTATCCATAAGCAATAGCCTACTAACATTGGTCATTAAATCCAAGTTAAAACCATTAGTTGGGACAATGGATTTCCCAAAATATTGATCCCAAGGTATGGTCCCTTCAACCTCTAAAGCCATATTGTTTTGAATAGGAACTAAGGAGTTAGAAGAGCCTATGACATTTGGGTTATAGTTGCTCTACTTATTATAGCTACATTGTCCTTACCCTTGATCATGGTTTTGGATTTGGAAAATTCCCTTATAGGGTGGATTATTTGACTAATAAGACTATTATTTAGGTTAATATGGGGCTTGATAAGGTTTATTAAACTAAGATTTCTACCTTTTAACATTTACCACATCATTTACCAAGGATTGGAGCATGATTTTTAGTTTTAGGTAGTTTTTATACTCATGGGAATCACTTGATCCACTAGTGGAGGCCTTTTTATACTTAGGTGAATGTATATAAATAATTTTTGGAGTCAGAAGAATAACATCAAGTGCATGAATAAATGTAAGGTGGTGGTCTGATTTCAGGGGAAAGAGGCATTCAAGGTCTAAGTGTAAGCTTACCAACCTAAACTAGGTAATTTTATACTTTAATATCCACCTCAGAAGCATATGAAAATATGTCCCCTCCCATGGATTGGATCATTACAACTATATCACTATTTCGAGCCTTTAAATAGTATAAGAATGTAAAGTTAGGTGATGATCTAATAGTGGCTAGAATTTCATCCCAAGCTTATTAGAATCTTGTGTTTAAGTCTTTCATGACTTCATGGGGGGCTCTCTTGATTGTGGTAAGCTATTATAATAGTGACAAATTGTCACCCTTGTCTATAAATCTATTACACAAGGCCACTCCTAGCTGAGTCCATGATTGATTAGAATTAGGAGCTAAGCCTCTATACAAATATAAAGATTTTCCCTTAAGGGATATAACTAACAATCCAATATCTATATTTTTTACAAAAACATTATGGATATTGAAAAAATTATCTATTTCATTGATGTATTCAGTAGGGGTATGGTTTAATCTCTTATAAAATATGGGATGCTTTTGAGAGTTTCTATTGGCATAGGATCATATTGTGGTAGAATCAAAGGACTTTAGCCACTGAAGCCTATAAAATCCCTTTGGGGAATCATTATAATAGGGGGAACTATCAAGAGGTTTCTTTCAAGGGTAGGCCTTGAGACTGGGTTAGGAAAAGGTTTCCTTACACATGGTAGAGTATTGGTAAACCTTAACCTTTTAGCTATTTTTAAGGGGAGTTCAACAAAATCAAAAGGAATAACTCTAGAAGCTAATCTTGTAGTCATGTTTGGCATGAAAGATAGTTACTATTCTACCACCATGTTGCTAAGTGTTCTTTAGATTTACCAAATACCAAAAGATGAAGGCTATAACTGATATAAATGAATCAAACCAACATCAAACTTGACAAATATTCCTCAAAAGTGGTCCCACTGGGTGTGTCAAAAATTGTTGTAGACTAGAATTGCACCCTTATGGGAGAGTTTTTTAGGCTTTCTCACTCCTAGCTACAATATTGGAACAACCTCACGCTATGGGTATCTTGTAGTGAAGTTGAAACTCTAGGATTTTTAATGAGGCTAGATACTCAGATGCTTCACTTTCCACACTAAAACCTACCACTGACTAAGGAAAATGGATGGAAAGATAACATGAAAGGGACATCTAAACTAATATGGTGATGAACTAAATGTGAAATGATCCACTTCCAACTTGGAAGCCTTAATAACTACTAATGAATTTTATTGAGACACAAACTAATTTAATCCTATCTTAAGGCCAAAAACATAAGTATTTTGTATCAAGGTCAAAGGGAAACCCTACAATTTGAAGGACAAAAAGAAATAGGTCTGTATGAGACACTATAAACTTGTGACACTTTAAGAAGGCACTAATGTCTAACACTTCACAAAACCTACAATGGACCAAAAGAATTGAAGAAAGGTGCATGGAGGTTTCACAAATGATGAAAAGAGACATACATTCTACAAGTTAAAACCTCAATAATGCACACTTCACTCCAAACTATAATAAAAAAGTTTATCTTATTATTTCAAGAGAGTGTTTACAAAGTGATTTTGATAAATTAACTCTATCACCAGTTGAAGAATCATTTTTTAGACTTAAAATCCTCTATATATAGTAGAAAAGGATGAGAGAATAAGGAGATTACATGATAAAATGGAGAGGGGGATCATAAATTGCTACAACCACAACTATTATCTTTGAGGTCTTTTATATTTAAAGGATGTAACTACCCTGACCATGAGATAAACTATCCAAGATCACTTTTAATATCCTCAAGCCCCTCATGCATTCAAGTCTCCCTTTTTGGAGTTGAGAGAGCCGTGTCAAAGGTAGTTACATGTCTCCACCAATTGTGAATTATTTGGTCTTTGCATTAAAAAATTGACATGTTCCTTCACTTTGCATATCCTACATGTATAAGGATAAAATCCCCATATATTTAAATCTAGACTAAGCCATGTTGCTTATATGTTGAGAAACTATTTGTCAGAGATAATGGCCATGTAAAAGGATGAGGACCTCTCCATTAATTTCACCTACCAACTCCTACTTTGAAACTTGGAATAGATCTTTCCTATAGATGGAAAACTAGTCTAAGGACATTGGTTTTTTTGTATCCATTTATGTTGATGTAGGTCCATACAAATCAAAATGGTTACTTGTAGGGGTTCAAATTTTAAAATTTTTGGGCCTGTCATGAGATATTTGAATCTCAATGGCTATTTGTTGAGCTTGAACTTTGACTTGGAATAAATGCCATGTTTCTTTTAGACACTTTCCTATAGGCATTTTTCTTTTAGATAATTTGCTTAAACAATTTCTATGGACTTTTTTCTTGAAAGAATTAAACATAAAACTTTTTGAGAATGACCCTTTGGATTTTGAAAATTCCTTTGGAGAAGTGCCCTTTCTGAAGGAAAAATATATTTTAGCCACCTTGAAAATGCCCCTTTCCAAAAGGAAAGTACCCTTCAAACATTTTGTAAATTTCCTTTGTTTATTTGAAATGAACTATAAATTTTTTTGGAAAAGACCCTTCAGACAAATTTACTTTGACTACTTTCTCAAAAGAAAAGTCTTCAAGAATTTTGCAAAGATCCACTTCCTAAAAGGACACCCTTCAAAATTGTTGCATAAGACACTTTGGCATGGAAATGAATCTTTGGAAAAAGTGTTTTGGCCCTTAAAAACTTTAAAATGTCATTTATTGTAGAGAAAAGTGCCCTTCAACATTTTGGGAAATAGTCTCTTGGGTGTTTTGTTTTAGCAATTCTTCTGATGGAATTGCTTCAAAAAAATTTCCTTTGGCTTTTTGTAAAATACCTTTCAGCTTTTTGTCCTTGGGCACTTTTCTAAAAAAAAAATACCTTTAGACTACTTGCTAAGTATCCTTCAAAACTTCTGTTTTGGACCATTTTCTCAAGAAAATCCCGTTAATAAAATTGTCTTGGCCACTTTGCTTTGAAAAATATACCCTTAAGAACTTTTGCTTGGTACACTTTTTGAGAGAAAAATGCTTTAGGCCTTTTATTTTGAACAAAATGTTTGAAATAATTTTGATACTTAGCCAAAAAGACATGAAACAAATTACTAAAAGAAATAGATCTTTAGGGAAATTATTGTAGAACAATTTCCTTGAAAGAATTCAATCTTTATATTTTACTTTTGACATTTTGTCCAAAAGAAATATCCCTTTAGAAACATTCTCTCATATAACTTTTTCAAAAGAATTCAACACTTAGCCAAAAAAGGGGCCCCAAAAGAAACTATCTTAACAAATTAAAGGCTGAAAGAATTCAAAAGTAAAGACTTAGCCCATAAGGCTTTATACTTAGCTTTTCTAAGGTCTGTAAACCCTTCTAGACTTATTCACAAAACTATTATTTGACCTTCATTCTTTAGAATTATGCTCAAATTATTCATCTAGGAAAAATCTTGGTATGTGGGCTAAAAAATGGCCAACAAGTTAAAAAACTATCCTTTTGTATGCAAAGGTTCCCCATTTAGGAGAAAAAGATGTCTTCATTCAGTCTTCTTTATCCATTAACACCTAGTTATACCCTAAAAATCCATCAAGGAAGGGCATCATGACTAACCTTGAAACAACTTTTATCACCTGGTCTAGAGAGGGTAAGGGATAATTACCCTTTTCATATACTTTATTTAGATTCCTAAAGTCAATGCATAATCTGATTTCATCATTCATTTTTTGACTGGACTGAGTTGGTAACACAAGTGGAGTGCCTAATGGGAAACACAATCCTTACATCTAATAGTTTCTTGACTTAGTTATAGATCAAGGGTTCTAAGATGGCGCTGAAAGGCCTTTGTTTCTATCTGAAGGGTTTATAATTTTCTTTGAGGGGTATAGTGTGTGTGCTAACCCTTGGATCAATTTTTTTTAAATTATCATAAGTCCAAGCAATCACATCTTTGCACTTGGTGAATAACTCTATCTTTTTCATTCTCCATTTCTATGCAATCCTTCACCACATTAACTTGTTGGGGTTGATTCATGGGTCCAAGATTCATTGCATTGTAATCTTTCCAACTAACCTTGGGAGCCTTAGGGGTTTCATTAAGTTTGTCCAGATTAAACAACCTTTATAATGAAATCATTCCCTTGGGTATCTTGTTATCATTTAGCTAAATGATTTTACCATTGAATTCTCTTTCAAGGGTAGTTCCATTAGTTTCATCAATAATATGAGCTTCAAAATCTCCCAATTTAGTCAAGAATTCCAAGATCTGATAATCATAATTGAAGACTTGGCAGTGGTTCACATTATCTAAGACTGAGGGGTAAGCTATTAATTGAATACTGAGGTTAGGGGAATCTTGATTAGGCATGAGGTTGGCTACAACAAAACTTGGTTCATAAACATCTTTGTTTTCTTTTCTAAGGATAGAGGATATTGAATGCATCAAAGGACACTATCAGATCCTAGACTCTAAATTTATACCTCTTGAGGTATGAGATCTTGCACTGGTACTTGCTTCTCACTTGGTTGACTAAAAGCTTAGAATCCGCATAAACAAGTAGCTCCTTGACCTTGTTTTTAATATAAAATTACAACCCTAATATGAGATATTCATATTCATCCAAGTTATTGGTACATAGGAATTGCAATCTATAAGATGCATGATATTATTTTTTAGTAGGGTCTATCAAAACAATACAAAACCTAGATCTAGAATTGCATTTAGCACCATTGACATAAAGTTTCCATAAACTAGGTAAAACCTGAGTGTTTTTGGAACCATCCACTTTTGTATTCTCCAAGGTGAAGACTCCTAAGTTAGAATCAAGGAAATTAACCCTTTCATTGACAACATTATATTCAATAATCATATGATTCATCCTTAGTTCCCTTTCCACTCTTATTTGCTTTGGATCACCTTTCCAAGGTAGCCATAAATGTTAACAATTAGTTGAAATATATCAATTTAAGTCCTTGTTCCACTCTCTGCTTAAAAGTAGTCCATATGCATTGGGAATGTCTCTACTTGAATGCCAATAAATTTTGGCACTTTGGGTTCACTGGATAACTACATGTGTACATTTAATAATTCCCCAATGACTTTCACTCTTGATTTGTCTAGTTGTGTAACTACCCTATAATACTTGATTATGGTTAGTCTAATCTATTCACGTATTCCTATCGGCATGATATTAGTTGATGCCCCAGAATCTAGAAGACAATTGTGGAGATTCTTACCAAATATCCTAACTATGAGTAGGAATGGTGGGTATTTTTCCTTGGCTATTTGCATTATCACATTTACATTATCAAACTTGGATGTATTTCCAAGTTTCTTAGATAGTGATTCCAATAGTAAATCTCTTTTCTCTATAATTTGATTTAATTCATGCAAAGTGATGTTGGCTTTAATTTTCCTCATGTCTTCAACAATATTATAGCCAGTCCTACTTGGGGAATCAACACTAAGTTTGGAAGAACTCCTTTGGGTGGCTCAAAGTCATTCCTTGGTGTTATCAAGAGGGTCCCATAATTGTTTGGGGAATTTGAATTGGTCAGTTGTTGTTTCTACTCCCTCTTCCTTAGAGGGTAGGTCTTCAAGAATTTCTAAAATGTTTAAATGTATTTAGGAATATTTGATGGTTAACTATCTTCCTAAAAATGGAATTGGAATGTCTTTACCATATGGACTTGGTCTAATGACTTGGACCTAGAAGCATTTATAACATTATCCTTGTTAGGGATTACTTCATCCATATCTTCTTGATAAGCTTCAAAGGTTTTGAAAAATTCAATGTAATCAATCTCACCATGTTTAATAGTAACATGCAATTTGTAGTAGTTAGGTAAGGCAATGCCAATGAGATTGATGCCCATGGTTTTGTTACTAGAAGAGGGTTTATTAGCCTTGTTACTATTGTAAAAGCTATCATTTTGAAATTTATTTCCTAATCTATTCAAATTTTAGAAAGTAAAGTTCCTTCATGAACTCTCACTAGTATTACCAACTTATTTTTGTAACTATACAAAATTAGTGCTAAGATTTTGTACCATCTTTAATATAGACTCATTTTCGCTCCTAGGGGTCTTAGAATTATGGACATGATTATTTATTGTACCAAAAATTTGGTTTTAAGGATTTATAATAATTAGTAGAAGATCTATTACTATCTTGGTGATTCAAGAATCCTAGATTTTGATTAGGAACAACATAAATAGTAGGCAATATGCTCAGAGTTTGGAGTGGATTAAGAGTAGGGGTATTTTGGTTATTACTAGAGTAAGCCATCTATGGGTTGACATTGGGAATGGATTAAGCCATTTGACCTTGTGGTTGCATTTTAGTAACTAATAACTACTAATTTTGAATAGGCTTGGGATAATGAAGCTATAACTAGAATAAATCTCCTCAGGAATAGAGAAGTCATGGGATCTATTGCATCCTTCTAGATTTTAAGGGTTATGACATCATTGGGCTTGTAGGTTTCGATGGTCCTACTATACATCTTTTGAAATTTAGAATTAAAATATCTTATAGGCTCATTTTCATCTCTCTTAATGGTTGTGAATTGATGATAAATGACATAAGGACTAATTATCTTACAAAACTAATCAATGAAAAGGGTGTTGACATCATTCTAAGAGGTAATGCAATCATCAGTCAAATTGAGGAACCATTCATATACTACATATTTGAAACTAAAGGGAAAAAACCTACATGCTACATCCTCATGTATGAAATTTAATAATATTAAAGAAAAATTAAAACACTTAACATGTTCCTCTATAGTAACAACACCGGTTGGATTGAATATGGGTAAATATTTCTCAAGGTTACATAGAAAATCATGGACCACACCTTGTACATTAATAGGTGAGCTTCCTAACCAAGCCATACTTGGATGTGGTCTAAATGTAGGGGTACCTTAAATAGGAGATGTGGGTAAAGACTTGGAAAGTCTTCATCTACCTCTACCACATCTAGTTCTTTGATGACATTATAGTTTGAGTAAAGGTTCTCTTATTTTTTAGCATGATCTAGTGAAAATTATAGGTAAATATATCTTAAAGATGGAAAATCCTATTTGAAATATGGTGTATCAGGTTAATTTTTACGAAAATCAAGGACTAAACATAAACACTAAGCTAATTCCATGAAAATCTACATAAAGAATGATAAAGGACATCAAATTTCAACTAAGATAGCATGAAGATTTATCCTATTATGCAAATAGAGTTAGTATTTACAAATTTGAGCCCAAAATGAATCAAAATTAGTATGAGATCCCCTGATATTTAAAAAAATAAGCCATCCTAATCTCAAATGCTATATATCTTCAAATTCAAAATGCTATTTACTTTAATTAAAGAATCATTTACCAAAGATCTATGATATTTTCTTTAGGAAAGTGTGAAGATGGGTTAGGAACTTTCAATACTAATGATCTTTACACCATGGAACAAAGATTCACTCAAAGGTAAAAAGATAACATCAACCTGTGATCAATGAACCCCAATATTGATAGGCCCTCCTTCTAACACCAATGGAACTACTTCTATTGATGTCTCTAAGTGTACCACAGGTGCTCTCAGTGTTTAGGGAACACTTCTCATTTTAGAATCCTAAGAATTCATAGCATGAGTTGTAATAATTTTGAAATTATAATGCCTATGGTGAAATAAGAGCAAAGCAAAGTAGACTATCCCACAATATTTATATGATTTGGTGGTCGGGAGCCACCTTGATCCAAACCTTTGTGAATTTTGGTAAATCTTGACCAATGCTCTAAACTACACTAATCTAAGTCAATATTTGATGATGGGATCTAAGCTAAAATGAGTTATTTAAAAAAGGGGGATAAGAAAAGAAGGGTAAGGTAGAAAGGAAGTGAATGTGATTGGTAATATTTATCTCAAACATTATGACAATATTTTAGTTGACTAAACATGCATTTAAACTAGTATTTAATGAAAAATAGCTAATGGTCAATGTTCATTACAACCAACTGAACTTCTAAGGATAAGTTGAAAATACAATTAAGAACCAAGTATGCTTTAATATTTTTCTACTACAACTAGATATCCAATGCACATCTTTGATGCAGAACAAATTAAAGTGACGTAACTTATGATCTTTTGGACTAATCTAGTGCAACATGAATTAGCAACCATATAACAAGAATGCAATTTAGAATTTAAAGAAACCATTCAAATTTGAGATCTAGAAAAGCAATTGATAGAAAAGTTAATAACCCTTAACACAACTATATAGACAATTTTTTTAGAATTACTTAGTTATATTACTTTTTTCAAGTATACAATTTTTGCTCAAAAATCTCTCTTTATAAAATGGTAACCCTACCCATTTATAGAAAGCATAGGTAGTGTACTAGTCAGTTTTTGAGATACATATGTGTATAATGAGGATAACTATCCTTGTATGAAAATTTTAAAATACATATGACTTTTTATGCTGGACTAATCTAAAAAGGTGTATATGCTAACAAACTAGCATATACTTATACAATAAAATATTCTATTTTAGAAATGTGTGAAAAATTATAATCTATAGAATCTTCTATCAAGATGGTGGTGGAACCTCTATATGTCTTTGTTGGAGGATGTTTTTGACCTTAGTGTGTTTCTTACTGATTAGTTCCAAATCTAATTTAGGCTTCATCAAACATTCACCCTCTTGGTTTACTAATTTATTAAATTCTTTTTCATTCCTTACCATAGCCTCCTTGATGCTTCTAGCCTCTATAATTCACTCTCCTAAAATGAAGATGATATCCATGATCTTATAGTTGTCACTACTAGAATGACCCTAGTTCTTTCCATTTATTTATTGAATGGTGGTAGTGGCTCTTTTTTTAAAGTCTTCATCATCTATTAACCCAATGTTAGTGGGTTATGAAGACTCTGTTAGCATGGTTCTTAGGAGTTTCTCAATCCCGCTCATCAAAGTCTCATCTTCCTTTACATGCTCACTGACATTATTGTGACATATGATCAAATCTTTTACTTTGTCTAAAATTCCTAGGAATACACTCAAATGTCTTAGGATAATAGTTCTGACTCTTGGGATCTACCTTGCTACCTACATGTTAATCAGCTCAGCTATTTAATCTTTTAAAGCTTACCACTAGATGACCAAGGCTTTGGCTACTTCAACTTGTTATATTAAGGCACTCTACCTAAGTTTTATGGCCTTCAAGGATTCAAGCATGTCAAATAATGATTCATCCAACATTCTTATCATCTCATTAGGTATAGAAAGGATGACTTGGGTTTTAAGGTCTTGCATATCCTTCCTCAATTTGGCAATCTATTATTTTAATCCCCTAATTCCTAACATTGCTTGTGTTGATTGAGCCCTAACTAGGCTCTCCCTATCCTCTTGGTGAATGGGATGCTATCTCAATTCTTGTCTTCCCACTAGAGTTAGGTATGTAAAAGTTTCCACCTTTTGAAAGTTGAAATCCTCTGTACCCACTATAGCCTTTCTTGTGGTGATCTTTTCTAGCCTTGAAGTTTTTGGATTGAAATGTACTATAGTGGTAGGCTTGGTGAAATTGGTCTTTGGAATTTCCATATTTGTGTTATTGGACTCCCTTAGATGATGTATTTTCTTGTCACCAAGACCATTTGCTTCCACTAGTCTTCTTTCTTCTTGTTCTTTCATCATTTCAATAATCCATAGTTCAAGGTCTTCATGCACATCAATGATAATATTCTATGTCAATGCCCATGAATGGGAAATGAAGGGAATATTTTAAAGTTTCCCATATGTGAACTAACCTAGAATGAATGGCTGATGGATGTGGAACTCATCACTAAACATATTTATATCCTAGACTGGATGGATAAATTATAGTTTTAGATTCTTGGATCTAGTAGGGACAAGGGATAAATCCACGTTCTTCTTTCTCTGAGTTATAGATAGAACTAAGGCCAACTTAGGATTTTTTTCCTTATCTTTCTCAATCCCCTCCATTTGTTGATGAGCCTCTACAACTTACCCCGCTTGGTTACTAGGGTCTTCATTTGTTTCTTCTCTATCTAAGCCATAGGCCTCTTCAATAACTTTGAAAACAACCTCAACTATTTCATATGGCTCAAGATCTACCATGTCCACATGCTACACCAGAGATGGTGGTTTTTGTGGAGGCCATGAGGATGAGGTTGCTTTATCTAGCCTCTCTTCCAATTGATTCTAACCTAGGTCTTGAGGTTGTGATAATTCCACTTGAGGAGGTGGTTAAGGTGTTCTAGAGGTGGAAAGAAGCAGATGATACTAGAGTGGGTGCATTTTCTAAATGTATTCTATTCGTTTATGATCATGTGTTAGCCTATGTTCTAACTTAGCATTGCACTCTATAATCTTAGCCAACACTTCCTCAAAACTATTATCCTTGGTGTGTACATGATCATAAACTCTAAGATGGCGTTCATACACTGTCTTGAATAACTTTTTGTCTTTCAAATGGTCCCTCACTGATCTTTTAGGATCTCACATCCTTAATTCATCCATTTGGAAGATAAAATCTTCTCTCTACATATATATCATGTGTACTTGCTTCCAATCGTGTAATGTGGTTCTTTTAATTATCAAGGGAAGTGGGTGGAGGAGGCCCTTTTTATTTTCTTTACATACCCCATTAATTTTATTGATCATTTGGAAGGTGATTTCTTGCTTGGAAAACTTATTTGGCACATATGCAAGCAACTTGTATGATGGGGTCATGCTTCCAACAATTCTAATTATGATGCAATTAGGATGGTACCAAATATCCCCTATCATTTACACATGCCTTTTTATCAAGGGGTACATTATAGGCATAGGGGATCTAGTTATTGCCTCAACCAAAGTGGGATAGATTTATTCACATATGAATTACATATGGCTCCTATATTTGAAAGTATGCAACTTTGAGTAATGGTGGGAAATGGTTATTCTACCCTTAGGGGACCAATTCTTGAGGTGGATGAATTTGGTAAAAGTAATAAAATCATCAAGCAAATAAGACATCATAAAGAATTAATGTTTGGTCTTCCTCTTAATGGATGGAAATTGCTGACCTGGGTGGATGCTTATCGTGTCCCCAATAGGGGGTGAATTATTTATTTATTAAGAAATGTACATAGGAAACCCATGTGGGATTGACATAAGTGGTTATAGCATCCCAAAAAATCCTATTCAACAAGGTCATGACAACCCTAATTCTTTCCCTAAATAGAGTAATTGGAATTATCCCTTGAAAATCTCTTGATACATAGCTTCCTTGGTTGATCCATGGTCTTAAGATGGTGTCAAGGTCATTTTGAATGGTCCAATTATTGATTGAGTGAAAATCAACATGGAATAGTGGAATTTTTTAGTAACCCTCAATGGCTATAGGGGTAATGTAATAAATCCTTATAGATGTTCCATTATGCATAATCTAGTCATCATCTACTCTAAAATCAATAAAAAGTGGAGCAAGTGCGTTGATATAATGAAGTACCTTAGGTTTAGTAGTTGCATGATGAAGGTCAACCAATTGCACAACCAAGTCTTGGTATTTGGTGTTGACTACCTTAATTCTCCTCTTATTTTGAGTGAGGGGATACATGTCTTATATGGTGAAGAAGATCTTGGACTAAATTTTGCACCCATTTTTCAATGCCATAATGTCCAACTCTGTGTCCTTGAAAACCTTACCCAAGTGGTCTATAGATACGCAAAGCTCTATCTCTTCCCTCTATTATTGTCTCCCCACTGCCATTATATCTTAACCTTTCAAAATGTTGAACACTTACTCTATAAAAGTCTCAAGATTGTTCTTCTCAAGCTTAGAATTATTTTTTCAATTTCAACTATGATTTTACCATTCAAAATCTTCCTATTTTATCCAAGTTTTTAGGTTCCCTAAGAGATTTAATGATAGAAGTGATTTAGACATGGGTTAATTCATGCCTTAGATTTTATTAATTTTTTTGTATTTATACCTTTGCTGTTCCAGATGGAAAAAAATATAATTTTTTTCATGTTTTGCTTATGTGGATCCTATGTGGCATCAATTTGGTGTCATTTCACAACATTTTTCAATATTGTCTTAGATACAACTAGTCATTAGCCTTTGGTTTTGCTCTATTGGATCAAGCACTAGTTGTTGATTATAATCTTGGGTTTTTTTACCTCATTAGTTGTCATAAGTATCAAGCCCCATGATTATGTCACCTGGCATATTATTACATCATCAATTTCCAATTTATGTGTTCTTTCCATGTGTCAAGCTCTTGGGCTCTTAAGTATTTATTTTAAGATCTCACACCATTGGATTAAATTGGTATGGTTAAGTGAAAGTCATAGGATCTTGTAAGTTTCATGAGGTTTAATTTAGTCTCAAGGGTCAAATACAAAATACCTATGTTAAATTGCTTAGTCCTACATTTATTGTGTTGATAAATATGATAAACTTAAGACTAAGGTTCATTGTGCATAGCCTAAGTTAAAATATTAAAGTGGACCCTCTTTTATTAAAAAATCACAAAAAAACTTTCTTTATCTAAGAAAAAATGTTCAATGAGGTGTAATTTGATGGCCTTGGGAATGTCATAAAATTACTCATGGTCATCAAATGATGTTCATGAGATCATTAAATTTAACCTCAAGAAACTTCGTTTAATAAATTTAATATAGACACATGGCATCCTTATAGAGCTTCCCAAGGTCCTAGATCTATCTTGATACATTAGATAAGAGGAGTGAGATCCATTGGATCATGATCTGAGTAATTGCATATGATTGGACCATATTGACACTATGATGATCCTTAAGGCTTTGACATTTCAATGCTCAGCTCACATCATCTGATCATGAACTCCACTATAGTGAGGATAGTAGATATTTTTCAAGGGGATATCACTTTAATCCCATCTTAGGTCTTATTTTTTGTTAGATTTGGTCTCATGATTAAGTGAGGATCATTAGATCCTAGAAGAACTACAAATGTTAAGTCAAGACCCGTGGATCATAAAAACTTAGGTTTAGTTTTAATTATAAGGTCCCACATATATTAATAAACATGAGGGGGGATTAGGATTAAGTTTAGGCTAACTTTTAATTAAAGGGGAATTAGGTAGGAAATGGAAGGAGAAGGGGGAGTCTTACAAGACCATCCAGAATGTGATTAGAATAAACAAGGAAGCTTAAAAGGAAAAAAAAAAAGATGTGAGGGTTTAGGTATAATTTTTGTATTAAGGTTTGGTCATGTTAATAAATATGACCAAACCTTAGTATAAAATTAGACCTAGCTCCCAAGTGGGTTAAAATTCCTACCAAATGGCCCCTACGAATTTTGAATTCAAAACACAATGTTTTAAGCTTAGGTTGTTGCTAAAGATGGACCAAGACCAAATTTATATAGACCAAAGGATATTAAAATCTTGAATAGGACCAAGTAGTGAATTGTTGGTTTGTACATGCTAGTGCCTTCTCCATGGAACCTATATTTTTCAAAAATGGGGTAAACCATCAATAAGGTTAGTCAAACAAAACCTAACCATAAATAGAATATGCTACTCTATTAGATTGGATCATCTTAAAATTCTTCAAAAACATAGGGGAAAAATAAGGTTTTTAATGACAAGGTTATAAAACATCTCAAGGGCACCAATTTTCCAAAAATAAGGGGATGTTTGCCTCAATAAAATACAAAGGCTAGCTAGTTCTTTTGCTCCATCATTACCTTATGAAGTGAAGTGATGAATTGATACTAGTATGGATGTGTGTCATATGGGATGGATCTTGAAGCCCATGAATGTACTATGATCTTAAAATGTTAGTGTGGATAGCTGAATGTATGCTGTAAACTAGGCCACTCGTAGCCACTCCAAAAGATGGAGATTATGATTGTATGAAATCCACTCTAAAATTAGTGCATTAGGATTATATGAAATCCACTCTAAAATGTGGAAGTTAGGCTTGTATGAAAGCCACTACAAAATAATGCCAACCACTTATAAATAGAATAAGGCACATAACTATTAAGAATATTTGGGTAATATTAAACTTGTAAATAAAAGAAAACAAATGTGCCATGCACATTGCCCCTAATCATTGGTGTCTAAAACATGGATTCTAATTTGAAAGTTATACTAACTACCATATCTAAAATAGGAAGTGAAAGCCATTATTCTGTGCATGATTCCCCTTATATCTAGATTCTATGAGTAAAAGTGTACTAAAAAATGCTAATTTTAAACTATTTTGAATGTGCAAAACTATATATAAACTTACTTTTTTGCCTGCTTCTAGAAACTCTAGTTTTTCTTATATTTGGATAAGTGCATTGAAAATGGATAGTAGTGTTACTGACATTGTAGTTGAATCTTGGTGCTATTGTCTTAGGATAAATTTGATGACTATTCTAATAGTTTCACTATCTACCTAGTCCATTCTCTTTGGTTTCATGTTTGGTTGATATTCTAGGTATTCTAAAAGCTAAATTTTTGACCATGAGGAGCTCTAATCTCTATGACTAAACCCCTGTTTATTTCCCCCTCTTCTGAGGGTAAGAATGAAGAACCTATAATGACTAATATTAGAATAAATGGCCTTGAAAGTTTGTTATGTTGCAAAGATACATGATATAGCAATGATAATCGATAAGATATCTCAAGATATACCATGGTTTGTAATGAGACATTGTTAGATCAACAAGTATATTCCTAAATAGATATAATAATAATGCACTAGAAGTAGAAGTTAGTTTGAATAAGAACTAGAAGTATAGTTAGTTTTTAGTTGTTAGTTGGCAAGGAGGGATGGAGTATGATTTCCATCATGGCATCCAAGAAATTAATAATAATCCACAATGTGGATCATGGCATTGCAAACAATTAAAAAATCAATCAAGCAACAAGCATACAAGGCAAGAAGCAAGAAACATATAAGAGTGGCCAAGGGGTCAAGAAAACATAGGACATGGGCACATGTCACTCAAATTGTAAATTAAGTATACAAGGCATGTTCAAATGCCACATATAAATACAAGTGAAACAAGCAAGGTTGGCATGAAATCCATAATCACATAAAAGAGTACAAACAAAGTACATTGGAAAATGTCCTAAGGCACATACAAGAGACAAATATGAATAGATAAATACAAAAAATCTAGCTGCACTAAGGAAGAAAGTAAAGGATGTAAATACTAGAAATAAAATCACATCTAACTAATCAAAGAAATAATTTGAAAGTATGTAAGACATGTAGTATAAAACTAGGTATATGCTATGAAATACACAAGTGATATATACTAGTGAAATGTTGAAAGAGTAATTTGTGTAATCAATTAAATATTATGCATCATCATGATAACTAGAGTGTGTTGTGTAGGAATAACATAACCTAGATGATGTAGTCATGTGGAAGATGCCTCTAGTGGGTATGTATATTGATGTGTGTCTCAAATGTAAAATTAGGATTCCCCCTTAATTGGTGGAGTGAATCAATCAAGGATCTAGATGCACTACACACACTCAAAGTAGATAAAGTGAAGCATGGTAATGTAGATAAATTGATAGACAATAACATATAATAACAAATGTATGTCTATCATGATAGTATAAATGTAAATCATGGATGATGCATATAATCAAAATATTTTTGGTGTTTCTTGAATTATTTGCATGTTTTTGTATTTTGAAAATTTTGAATGTTTTTGATATTTTTGATATATTTGAATGTTTTTTTGAATTTTTTATATTTGAGCTATCTAAAATTAATCATTAGGAGACTATGTACAATAATAAAAGATAAGGTATATACAATTAAGTTGGGAAACAATGAGACTAATCGACGAGTCTCATGGGAGACTCCCTATCATGGTGTACTATATCAAGGAAAGGGATCATGTGTGATCATGAAGCACAACGGAAGGGCTGAGACTATGGATCTAAAAGTTGTATATGCTATAATTTCTCTAAAACATCTAACATAAAAATTGAGTGTGGGGTCCTCCTGTATCTATGAGAAGTGGAAGTAACTATAGGGCTCTTAGGGACCCATATGGTACTAAGAGAAGCTCTTTGAACATGTGATCTATGAGTATATGCATAAGATCTCAATGATACTACATTGGGTATGAGTAATTTAAATGGAAGTTATCTAAAATCCCAAAGCTATGTAGGTGTATGAAATTTTTGTGCTAGAAATGGATGCTTCAACTATGTCTGAATTAGAACTAGAGAAGGAACTATAACTAGTGGCAAAACTAAAATTAGTGATTGTAGAATAGTAGATGGATCTAAAGTGGGAAGTGGTAACTCATATATAACTCCACCAAATGTAAAAACATGGTTAGTATGAATGAATTTCAAACATTTGTGAACTGTATAAGGTACTACTTGAAGTTTTTGAATCCATGGTTAGCCAAGTAGCATATCAAAACTCCTACACTGGGAACAATAGTTAATGGTGTGGCCACATGTGTTAGACCAACTTATAGAGAAAGTGAAATCTCAACCAATGAACTTTGTATGTGGCCATTGAATCTATTGATAACTATGTTCATCAGGGTAATCTCCTACTTTAAATATCCTAAATTATATAATAATGTCATAGTGCACATGTTCATGCTGCATCCATTGTCTATGAGAACACTATGAATAGGATGATTATGAATGGAAGATCTGATAAAGACTGCATTATAATCTGAATCATCCTTAATGATATCCTATTCTGAGAAGGAGATGGAAGGTCTAGATGGGGATTTAGAATTATATACACCAATCATGTTACTCAAAGGATGTGTCTCAACTAAAGGTGCCCTATATGTATCTAGTGGTAGATGTACATGTTATACATGGTGAACCCCTAATGTGTCCCCTATCTATTGTTTATAATGTTGTAAAAAGGGGTCTGAGAAGATTTTCAAATCTTTATCCTATGTTTTCTTTGCCTAAGGAGGCTCAACTAAAGTACCAAGATTAATATGATTTCCATATATCAAATCCTGTATCTTGTGTCTCAGACTGATGCATATGTTTGTTCTATGGCCTAGTGCCCTATGAAACTCATAGAATGCTTGATGATCATATCCCCATGGAATAGGATTTTTTGTGTCAATTTCCAAAATAAGAGGGAGAGATATTATGTTACATTCCAATAGCTATTGTAAAACTCTAGCTATAGAAACTGGTAGATTGGTAAAGGTTTGCCGAGGAGGTGTTGATAAAACCACATGTTATGGGGGTTCAAAATATACATTAATTATTGGTTGATTTTGAATCTAGCTATCATTGACCTTGAATTTGAATGGAACTTTTTTATTACTCTTTTTTGTTGTTTTTGAGATACTTGTATACATGAGTTTGCCCATTTAAATTAGTTTGAATTCTCTTTCATTTAGTGTGTGACACAATTCAATGAAGGAAGATAATATTTTTAACATAATTGAATCATGAAAAGTTGCTAGAAGACTTTGTTTTAATATATCTTATATCTCTTGATTGGCCATGGGGCTAGTCATCTTAGCCAAAATAGTCTTATATCGAAGAACATAATATTTGAGATGCTCATTTGACATTTGTTTCTATTGTGGAACTTGGGCATATAAAACCTTATCACCAATGTTAATGCTAAAATGAACTAGAAACATGTCAGCTAAAGGATTGAATGCATTGACTGACTAACTTGACCGTAGAACCATTGTAAATTAAAATCCTTTAGGCTCCATGGAAATAGTTTGGTTAGTCGCTAGTCATTTGTAACATAGTTTAAGCATGATACATGAAAGCATCTCAAATGTGTCTCTGGATCACCCTTACCATTACATAGAGTGAGATTGGGTTGAACAAAACTTGGTGGCAAAGGTGTTGAAGCAATGTTACATGAGAAAGGTATATGCAATAAATAAAAAGAATCTAAAGTCTATGTAGGTTTAGAGATAACTTTCTCAAGATGTAACATCTTATATTGAAGATATATTATCTCTTACATAAGGGATAACACATCAGGAGGCAAAGATATACTAGTTGTATATGGTAGCATAGAGGTAGGTTGTGCTACCATAGGGGGTTGTTGAGACATAATTACCCCCATTGTGTCATTTATAACTAGATATAATGAAGGAATGGAAGACTCAACTTGTGTAGCCTTTTTTATTTCCATGATAGATTATAAATAAGAATAAGATATCATGGCTGGTCCTTGATTCTTTCTCAAAAACTTTGAGGATCAAATCTTTATTAATGAAAACTTCATTATTAAAAATTGATGGAAGTTGATCAAGAGTCTGATCTAGTGGATTATAAACATTAGTGTTTAAATCATCTTTATTATTCTCATACTATTCATCATTGAAATTATCTTCATTGAAATTGATTTAATCTAGATGTGTAGGATTTATTGCAAGAGTCTGAGCTTGTTGTTTATCCATGGTATATGGTCAGGTTTAAGGAATCTAGGTGAATTCAAGATGGTTGCCACTAAGTCTGGCACTTTCTCTCAAAGGAAGAAATACAAGGATATTATATGGCACAAGGGAAATAACTTAGATAATATTAGAAAAGATTAAACATATATAATCTAAACATGAAACTGGAATATGCATAAAAAGGATACAAAGCTCACAAACATGTAAGGTGATATCTCAAGAATCAATGGGACCTAGTATATGCATATAGGGTTTGAAATATGACTAATATGAAAATTACTATGAAATTTTAAAATTTAAAGTGAATTTTAATGTGAAATATGCAAATAAGAAATTAGGAATTTATTGGAAAATTAGTGATTTAACGAGACCTAATAGATGCAACTATGGTTTTGATAAATAAATAGTTTTTGAAAATTAATATTGAAGTTTGAAATTTAAAGTGAATTTATAAATTTAATATTCTATTAAAAAATCAAAAAATTATTGGAAAATACGAGGACCTAGTATGGGCAACTAGGGTTTGAGAGAAAATTATTTTAAAATTACTAAAAAAATTTAAAATTTAATGTTAATTTATGACTTTATCATGCAAGTAAAAAATAAACAATAAATGTAAGAAAAATCAATAGGAAATTTACCCTACATTATTTAGGGTTTTTATATGCAAATGAAGTAAGTCAGATTCACTAAATGATTTCACAGTTTTGGGAATATTGGTATATTAGTCCTAATTTAGTTAAAGGGTCTGATTAGTAAAATTAGTAAGTAAATAGTCAATAATTAAGCTACTAATTTGTGTAATTTGAATATAATTTTGATCTTTCTAAATATAATAATAAGGGAGATAAAATAAGACTTAGTTGAAAACTGACTGAAATGACTATTATAGGGTCTAGTATTCACTATGTAGGATTGGGATAGTGTCACAAATAAATATTTGGAGTTCATTTTATGATTGGATAAGAGAAAAAAAATTAGACACTAGTGAAATTGGTACTATAGTCCACCTTTGCCACTATTGTCTAGGAGACTTGAGCTTTCTAGGTTTTATTCATTGTGTCTATGTGTCCCTACCTATAAATTTTTAATTTATAGATGTTTTTGAAACTCCCTATAGAGTATATTTTATCTTGAAACCCTAGATTCCTTTGTACTTTGACCAACTTTGAAAAATATGGGGGTTAGTGTGTGTAAGATTTAATGAACATGTATCTGCACCCCTTATGTGGGCACGCTGCCTAAATAGCAATACTTTGAAGAGGGATCAAACCATATGTAGTTCTCCCACTTGATGTGATTTATGAAATAGTATGTATAAAGATGCAAAATTCAAAATTAATTGTGCTTGATGTGGCTAGCTTGTAAGTGTATTGGCTACCTGTATGCAAAGAATAGGGAAGATTGCATGAGTAGTCTTATTTGTGTTCTTACTTACATAGTGATAATTATAAAAACCCTCTCCCAATGATATTTGAATGGGATTTTATAGGGATATATTGGTCATGGGTTGAATGTACTCACATTAGGATAATAAAAAGAAGGATGTGGAACTAGGAGGAACTAACCATTAGGCCCAAAAATGCACTTGGACAAGAGCATCAAAAGCAGACACTAGTGGCACCAACATTGTAGTCCAAGTTGGGCACTATTTTCCTTAGTTGATAAGACCTGGAGGGATGGATTTTTCATGGAAAGAGTAGATTTTCTAATTTTGGATCAAGCTTGGAAGGATATAGATGACTTGGAATTAGTGAAAAGATTCCTATGAGGGTCATAAAAGAAAGTATGAGGGACCTATAGTTTGGGTGTCATTATCCACACTCAAGTTACCAATTTTAAAAATTTATATGACTATAATATGATTCACTACTAAAGTATCCCTGTTAGTGTCATGATTAGGAAATGATTGATTAAAAATATTCAATTTAGCATTGTCATTTTGTTGAGGCTTAGTTTCCTCTAAAGGAGTACCTAGCTCAATAACATTCTTGTCAATAATATCCAAATTGAGATGCTTGAGGTTGAAAACCCTATTAGTATAATGACAATTACATATTTGGTAGTCATAATTTGCATTTTTTTCAACCATGTGGTTTTCTCATATCAAGCTCAAATGTAGGAGGAAAAGTAATTAAATTACATTCAAGTAATTTTTTAAAAAACTGTAAGTTGGTTGTGGCAATCTATAAAATTCCTTATTGGTTGGTTGATAAAACAATATTGTTATCATATTGAGAAATATCACCAACTATTACCTTTGGATCTGATTTAGTATCTATTGATTTAAATTTATTAATTTATTTTGACTTGAAGGTTTGCTATAGAGGATTAAGTAAATGTACATATATAGTTAATATTTTAAAAAGAAAGAAGCTTAACTTATCTTTCTTTTATGGTATGACAAGATCTTCTAATTATTTAAATTTATTGAAGATAATTGACTCATGCAATGGTGAAATAAATTTTATTTGAAAATGTCTTGTATCTCATTATCTACCAATGTGATAGTCATTTTGGTAAGCAAAATATTATAACAAAGCACATAGTCATTGATAGGCTCATTAGTTCCTTTATTATGATTTGAAATTTTCACTTAAGAAAGTTTAAAATCAATGTTAATAGAAAATTATTTTAGAAATAAAATTTCTAGTCCATTGAATGCTTTCACATATTGAGTAGGTAGGTCATTAAACCAATGTGAAGACAAATATTTCAAACTTACTATAAATAGTTTAGTTAACAATTTGTCATTGAAAGAATATTCAAAACATGCTGTGTTGAAAGATTTGAGACTTTATTTTGGATCTCCTTGATCCTCATATAATGAAATATTAGGGCTATAGATCTATTAGGTAAATGGTATGATGTAATATCCTGTGCTATAGGATTATGGAGTAAATATTAAGAATTGAATGATTAAAAAAATTTGGGATATCTTGATTTAATTGTAGTACCTTAGATTATTGAAATATAATTGTTTGATTGAGGGATTATGAATTAGGAAAGGTATGTGATGTATTTATTTTAGCTATCAAAGAATCTAAATGAATCACTTGGTTAGGAATATATATATATATATATATATATATATATATATATATATATATATATATATATATATATATATATATATATATATAATATGTTGTAAACCATGTGTTTTCCACATGCCTAAATATGTATATGGGATATAAGTATCAATAATAGTAGAAGAAACACCTATTATATGGTTATAATGTTAAAGAGTGATTCTTATTGTACGTTAAGAGTATAAAATTTGTATTTTTATGCATTTTTAGAAGCCAAAAAGACCATAATTAATTTAGGTATATCTTGTGAAATTCGATGAAGTCCTCTTTAGAATAGGGTTTTTTTTTTTTTTTTTTAACTTGTGTTGGATTTACTCCATTAAGGTCATCATTATTAATCCCATCTAAAATTTCTTGGGTATCTTTTGAATAAATTTATTTTTAATTATCCTCTTGAAAATATTATTTAGCAATTTGTTCATCAAAATAGGAACCAATGTTTTCATTAGTAGAATCCATTCTAAAATTTGTTAATGAAATTTTAATATGATCAATATGAATCTTAATTATCATGAAAATTTTCCATATATGTGTATTAGAATCAAGTTTTTTAGGTTAATAGAAGAAAAACATGGAATATAAATTTTAAACAATAAGAGGGATTGCAATGCTAAAAACAAATGGTTCTTTTAATAAACCCTATGACAATTTTTTTGAAACCTTATAAGGTTTTAAAATTATTTAATACTTGGTGTATGAAAAATATATATCCATAAATGCGTTCACCAACTTTTTTATACCTTGAATTGAATTAATTATGGAAATTAACCCTAATTCTGATAAATAGAATAAAATAAAACATGATGCTACAGGTGAACTTAAAAATAATAGATTAAAGGTAATTGACTAAAAGAATTAAAATAAATGATTGAAAAAAATAATAAAAAATTAAAAAATAAATATAATATTAACTTTTTGATCGATCTAATTGATTGTGTTGACTAATAGAATGTAGAAACTAGAAAATAAGACCAAACTTAGAAACCACCTAGAAGCTGGATTAGAGGCTATATAAGGACAAAAAGTTGAGTATGAACATGAAAATTCATAAATATTATCCTTTTTTACTAATTATTTTTTAAGAAAACATTAAATCATGGAATGATCACTTTTGACAGTAAAAAATAGGTCTATATGAATTAGTTTTGCATTTGAAATGTGAGTGAAACATTTGTAGAGAGCTTTTCAAAATTATAAACCCTAATAGGGCATGCAATGATTAAATTAACTAAAAATAGGAAAAGGAGTGTATTTGGTTTTATTTGAACCCAATCACCCCTATGATGACTAAATTATACCTACATATACAATACTTCAATCAAGGAAATCAAGCTAAATGTAGTTCTTCCACCTAGAGTGCTTTGTGAAATTGAGCTCCTTTGAATATATGAATGAATATATAATTTGCTTAAATAATTGACCATGATATAATTAGGGTCACGTAAAATAGGTTTTGTGGTTGAGTATTTATTGAGGTGATTATAACATGAAATGGAAACTTTTACTCAATGTGCACTTGTGTAAGTAAGCCTCTAAATTAAAATTGTTGAGTGAAGTAATATGTGACTTAAATATGCCTTTTTAGTAATTCAAAATGGATGACCACACACTAGGAAGAATAAATATATGGATTATGAAAAAAGGGAGAATTTAATATAAATATATAACCATTGATAGGACAAGGACATAGATGTTGGATAGGGATAATAATTTTTAACACTATTGTCCCTATTAGGTGTTCTTGTCCCCTAGGGAAAATTGTTGAGTTTTTTTAATAGAGGTTAAGGAATATAGATTTATAATGGTGTTTTGAGAATTATAAAATTTATTTATGTGATAGATGATGGTTTAAATAAAATAAAATTTCCTCTCTTGTGCTTAGTATAGGGTAAAGTGGAAAAATAGGTACTAAATAAGTGCATAAGGTAATTAATGAAAAAAATGGGTAAAATTGACATGATCAAATATTCATCACTAGTTTTAGGTTACTACACATAAAAACATATTGCCTTATCTAATATGATAAGACTCTATATCTCTTATTTTCCTTTGAAAGTCCTATAAATTAATTGATAGATTGCATTTAGAGTAAATATCAGTCATAATCAATCAACTAATGGAAATCAACGTAATGGAATATGCCTTAATAGTAATAATCATTCACTTGCATTGAAAAATTAATATCCAAATATAATTCTATGGTGAAATCATGGAAATGAAAATTCCTCTAGTGTATTAAAATCACTTGGGACACATGTTGCATGAAAATAAAGTAAGGTATATGAAAATTTATATACATACTAAATAAGAAGTGAAAGATGCCAAATTTGTGGTATTAGAAGATCAAAAGGGTCATATTTAGGTTACTTGTTGTCAAAGTAAATTTATATGGGTGTGAAAATATATGGAAATGATAATTTAAAGTTAAAATGGAATTAAATATAAAGGACGTAGAAGTGATTAATTACAGACAACTTCAAAATCAAGATTTTAGTTCCCTATGAAATAATTATTTCAAAAATAGGGAATCTTACTTTAGAATAGAAAACATTGATCATGTTATTATATTACTTTAAAAACATGAAAAATGATAAAGGTCCTAAATAAACAAAGAATAATAGTTACTTCAAATTAAAGAGTGTATGTTTAAATTAAAACCACAAACAAATGAGTAAATGAGATATTATAATAAATTAATATATAAACCTTAACCAATAAATAAAAACTTATTTGAATGATAAGCTTACAACATTCATATTGAAAAAGAAAAAAAGTAGGGAATGACAACACTATCTTACAAATTTCTACCTTACCTATGAATACTACAAAAAGGTGTATATAGGGGTTATAATCAAAGGTATGAAAAGATAGTCATAACTCAGTTAATAACTAGTTCACATAGGTTTAGATATCAAACAAATGGATAGGTGACTCATAAGGAATAACTGAAACAAAGTCTATGTTTTCTCTACATCATAGAAGCAATAAATACATTGAAACACTTCACCTTAGAATGTGATACTTACAATGACATCCAAGTTAAGAACACAAATATATTGAAAGTAAATTCCACATTTTAACTATTTAAATTGATGAGAATAAAATGGTTGAGGAAGATACTAACTCAAATTAATAAGAGAAGGAATAACAATTTTAAAGAAATAACTCATCCCTTTAATTATGCATCATTATAAAGTTGACACGGTGATTACAAAATGTGGTTCCATAACCAGTTAGGTCTTGTGAATGTAATTTTAAAAAACATTTGATTTCATTTTTTTTTCAAAATGACCTATCTTCCCAAAATAAAAACCTTACTAACATAACTTACCTTACAAAGGAAATGTGCTCTTTTAAGGTTTACAATCTCGACCGATAGTTTTATATTAGATAATATATATTATATGAGACCACCACTATAATTATACATTTATGTGAATATATTAATGGTTTTAATATTTTATCCACTAAAAAAATTTCACCTAAAATTTAAGCATGTAAAAATAATGGTAGGTTATTAAACCGCTTATAATTCATTTTGTCAACTTTGAATATGTTAAATATTTACACTTATAAATATTTAAATATATAATTAAATTTAAAAAATATATATATAAGTGAAAGGTCAATATAAACCATTATATAGGTTTACTTTTATAACTTTATACATTTATTTGTGATGTACTATTTTTTAGTGTTATAGGTGTATAAATAGTTACATCTATCGACCTTTTATATGTATATGTGTTGTTTCTAGTAGTAAAAATATACAATAAAATTACAAAAAATATATATTATTGTTAAAATATCTTATATATTATTTTTATATATTTTTTGATAATTAATTGTTTTATCTAATAATTATTCAATAATAACTATTTTATCTTACAATTGTTAGATCAATAATTATTTTATCTTATTCCAAAAATGAATTTGATTCAAAATAATTTGTCATTACAAGTTTTATTAAGGATGGATTATTCATAACCATCATTATAATTATTATGACAAGAGTTCAACATATTTTAGTAATGATGAGTTTATTGTAGTGATAATATACACCATAGATAACCAAAAAAATCTCACTTTTCTAACTTTGGATCATATTAACCTTAGATGAGAAATGGATTTAATTGTTAATGGTATGATTGTCATTTGTAAACAAATCTATATTTTCATTTTATATAAAGTGTAACATTGTGTGTTTTAAACAAATTTGCGCATTTACGATTATAGAAGTAAAACATTTTTTTAACTATAAATTTTATATAGAATAAAAGGAAATTATTTCAAAAATTAATAGTTAATCATAATAATATAATGATATGTTATGTTGAACACCAAACATTATAATATAATAATTATTAGTGTTATTATATAAATTTAAATAATGCTATCAATTACATACAATTATGATTAAAGTTTACCAATGAAGTACCCTAA